>OX104026.1:40514466-41128636 GCA_944470205.2 Schistosoma margrebowiei | reverse complement strand
CCTTCGTGGAGGAGCATATGCCAACCACCACCATTCTCCATCCAACTCTGTCCTGGACAATCCTTTCCAGTTCTTTCCACTTGCTATTCATCCTTTTCATATCTGCTTACGATTGCTGACGACGCGAGTTCTTTGGTCTTCCTCCTTTGAGTTCACATTCACGATTCCAAATCAGTGTTTGTATCGTGATACAGTCTTGTGATTTCCTCAATTTATTTCCTGTCTACTTTCATCTTCTTTTCCTAATTTCTTCTTCAGATGGGAGCTGGTTTGTTCTCTCTCACAGTAGGTTGTTGCAGATAGTATCCACTCAACGGACATTGAGTATTTTACATAGACAATCGTTTACAAATACTTGTACGCTTTTGATGATGGTTGTGGTAGTTCCCGAAGTTTCTGTCTTGAAGTTCGTATTGACGATTCTGACTTTGATATTGTTTGGCAGTTATTTTCAGTTCTATGAGTGCTTCAACTTCACATAGTTGCAGACAAATAAAACTTCTTTAATGCGAAATAGATTTCATTGAGGTTTACTTAAGATGTTTAACAGAATATTGCATACAATATAAAATTACGGATCTAATGCTCATCACTCGGAATAAAATTTATATTAGAGAAGCGAGAATATGAGAAGTCCATGACAGATCTTATTTGAGCACGTTGACAAGTATCCTCAAATATCAAACGTGATAGTGCTCGATCAAGTTTTTGAATAATTAGTCCCACAAAAATGTTATGTTTTATGGCCTGTCAAGTACCAGGCAACTAAAACGCCAGTTTAAATACCTATTTCTATGACATTGTTTCTGTGCTAAACCAATGATGCTTCATGTAGCACTAGGAGTCCTGAGTCAAATATGAGTCCTTATTGGTCATCTTCATAGCAACTTCTCATCGAGACCAGCCCGTCCAGTCCAGAACAAAGATAGCTGCCACTGATGAGTGTTTAATTGTTGTTGCAATATTATTAGAGGCCAAGTGTTCTCATTATGATGAAGTTCTCACATTTAATTTGAAATCGTGAATTAAATGGAATAAACTAGAAATCTTGAATTAATTTGTGAATTATATTTTTTTGGTATGTCTGTGTGTGTATGTGCGTGCGTTCTTTGCTTAGTATTTCTAATTAGGCTTGCACTTTTTCTGCCTATTATATATTAGACATACGTGGTTTATATACAAGCAGAACAAACCGCATCACACTGTAAAAATAAAAATAATAATTACACAGGATCAAGCAAAATGTGGCTGTGATTGTGGGATATTGTAACAAATAAATTGCGAATAAGTTAAGAATGGTTAAACGTATTGCAGTAGCCAATATGTCAAACGAAACCTTATGATCAAACTAACATAACCAAGCAAAGAGTGGCAGTAGACAACAGGTCAAATGAAACCTTATGATAAAAAAACCTGATTATACATACTATATATATAATCTGGTAACTTAATAATTATCTAATAAGAATATATGCAATATTAAATGGGTGGTGGTTAGCAGTGGAATCCACGATACGCGTTCCATCATACTCGGTGCTCCTCAGCTGAATGTATCTGCATCACCCAGTTGATGTTCACTCGTGAAATCCGACCCTGTACCGTGCGCTCCTCGATCCCACTACTAGCCTCCATCCATCACTGCTTATAATGTTTGAGACGAAAAGCAATTTCGAGGCAATCCTCACAGGATACACATATGTCAATTAGAGACTGATCAATGTCAGTCATGGATATCAATGGAACGATTCGAACAAACAATACCAAAATTGATATGTAGTAATAGTCCATAAATAATTACTAGCAGCTACCAATGTGCATTGAGCAATCATGGTCCATAATTTTTTATATCCGTCACGTCAAAATAAAACGGTGAAATTGGCTAAAACTGAAATCTCATCTCCATCGTCCTGTAAGTTGAAATTTGACATTTTCAATGTATATACATATTTTCGGGAATGTTCACGGTTCACTTGTATGATGAGATTTCGATAAGTGTTTAACAAATTGCAAACTTATTATTCATTCCAAGAAACGATATACTTCCAATTGTGATGGGTGCATCGATAGAGGAATATGAAAGAGTCGCTCCTCCATACTCGTTCATTCACGTTGATCAATTCGAATCACCGGCTAAACTGGCAGACTATTTGAAGTATTTGGACAAGAACGATACTGCATATAATGAATATTTTGCATGGCATGGTCATGGAATCATACATGATTACGATGCCCAACCTCAATGTGCAATGTGTCTGCTAGCTCATACATCTCATTCATTTGGTCCATATTGGGTTCCGGGTGTGGCCCGATGGTGGAATGCTGGATGTAATGGTCGGAAATTGCGTTGGAATCCATGCAACATGAATATTGAGAACAGAAACATTGTTTTATGTAGATTGTATAAATTGTAATGTACATAGTGCTTTCTGTGGTATAGATCAAATTACATTTGAAAATGGACAATATTTTACACATAATAAAAATTCTGATATTTTTCATGAAAACAATTTCATATGGAATGATTATGGAGCGACATAATGCTGTACACTATTCACAAATGATTGCAATATGATGATGAGAAAGGTATAAATGTTCATAATAGAGAAGTATTGGCAAAGAAAATAACGAAAATTGGATTTGAGGGAGGGAAAGTATTATCTTTTCATATTAACTTTCGATCCTAAATTTCGACCAATTTTAATATCAATACCGTGGGATATAGTAATTAACACCGTCTAAATTGTCGTTTTAACTGATTCACGTGAATATAAATGAGTTAATGATTGGACAAATGTAAATATTAGTCAGTTGGTTAATGGCCAAAAATAGTCGTGTAAATGAATGGACAATAATATCAAAGGGTTTTTTGATTAGACATGTATAGTTTCACAATTGATTGATCACTGAGTGGTGATCAATATCATGTGCGTCAAGTCCTTCTTAGTGCAGATCGAATGATATCGACCAAATAACAATGTGGCCACCAATCTAGGTGACTCGACATTGCGTGCACTATGTTGAGATAAGATGGTCAGATTGAAGAATCTGTGCTAACCCCTTATAAATATAAATGTGATAATTTAAATGAATGATGTAGAAAGGGATTATTTACTCAACATAATATACGCTATGTGACTGAATGGTAACACCGCCTGGAGTCCCTCCGGGGGCTACTGCCGGTTCCAAGCCTGGATAAAGGAGGGTTGGGCATGGGGTTAGCGTCCTCATCCCGTAGAAAACTAACTCGCTAAAAAAAGGCTAACCAAAACGCTAACCAGACTGAAGGGTAGTGACGCTACTTGGATGGTTAGAGGGTAGATCGTGCGAGAGCGTTTCGAATGTGTGACGCAATGTCACTTTTCAAAGTAATAATTATGTTGAGTGGGATATGATTCTTGTAGTCAATGTTGACTAAACTACTAGAATGACAAAGTCCTAATGCTTTGTCTGTGCTTTATTCACCTGGAAAATGCGACATTTTGCAATTGACAGATAATTCCCATTTAAACATTAAAATTAAAACACGAAGTTCAGCGAAGGGATCTCTTTTCAACGAATTTATTATCAAGCTGTACAATTTTCATATATATACGATTGCACAGCTTGATAATAAATTCGTTGGAAAGAGATCCCTTCACCGAACTTCGTGTTTTAATTTTAACATTTTGCAATAGCATCAAGTCGCTCAGTTCTCCATCACGTGAGTAGTTAAAAGTATGTGAAGCAAACAAGTTTCAAAAATCAATCTTGGTTACATAGATAGTTATCGTGAATATGATACTCTTTGTTCTTTCTTGAAACATTTCTCTGAAGTTGTGTTACGTTTCTCTCGTCTTTGTCAATCATAAATTAAAGTTTTACCTTCGTTTCCAAATAGATTCAAGATGGCATGGATGGCACAATCGCTAGTTGAGGAAATCACAAATAAAACTACAGGTCATCTACAGAGAGACCAGTGAGTGTATAAATTGTGACGAAATGGTCACTTATCAATCCTCTCAAAGTATCAGGGACAATGATTTTATAGTTCACCTGAATATCTGACAATTGATTCGTTTCGTGATAACTGTTACATTGGTTTGGCAGTATAACATATATTTCATTAGTCTGGAAATTTTCCCAAACACATTTTCCCATGTGATTCGCTGGAAAATTCTGATCATTTGGAAATGACACAATCTTTGATACAAACGTTCTTCAAAACCTCTCCTCCATCTATTTACGAATTATTTTCGAAAATGTCTAAATGCTTGCCAATCAATTAAGGGCGTGTAGTGACATTTTAGCTCCAACCTCACAACTCATCAATTGACGGTCATCAATTACATGACGAGTTCATTTATGACTGATGATTTTCTCGTCTCGTCACAACTTGTACTTATGACTCGCAGCACCACAATTATTAATTGCTAGTAGTGGAATCCAATGTGATGTGTGATTCCCGCCTATTTGGGAAACGTCAGCTAGATGTACCTGCACATCAGAGTTCATTTTCACTCATCGACTCGAACGCAATGCCATTCACTTCAAACGCCATCTCATTATCCACTTAATGAAAATATTGCTTTCAACTTGTGGATTATCGTCAGTTGCTTAGAACACAGAAACAAAAGCACAAATTGTTTATTAACAATCTTTACAAATATGATAGTTGTCGAAAATAATTATTGGCTTTAAAAACTCAGTGTCATTAGGAATTTTCCAGAATGTGAAAATATTTCGTAGTGGACTAACATTTCATAATGCTGCCTACACAGCTCACATACCAACATACGTCCGTTAGCCCACGTAGAACATGGGCTACCGATCAGGATTAAAAATTTTTGAATGCTAAACAGAAATGTACGATAATGATATTGTATAATAAAAGTAAGCTTTGTTCTAGATGATTTTTAGTCTTCTCCTGTGTATACTGGAAAATAGTAATGCGTTCGAACTAAGTGAACCTTGAATAGTAAACAAACCACATTCTTGTTTTTTCCCAAATCATGAATTTGTTCAAACAAAAAGAGCAAATGAGAATTCATTTCAATGTATGACTCCATATTGTGACTGACCATCAAGCACTGAATTTTACCTTGTTTTAGATTCATCTTCGTACTGCAAAACTCATCCTAGGAATTTTAATGACCTCATTTTCTCATTGTTTGTACGTATTATGAAATATTGAGACGTTCTCATTGACATGCACTCAATTGTTGGTTTGTTCGTGTGTTTGCATTAAGTTGTGCTTTATGTAAGAGTGCAAAATACGATTCTTGATGGAAAGCACATATTGGTATTTTGATGTAGCGGATTCATTTGTTGTTGTTATATTTCTATCTGGGTCTAAGATTGGCATATTACACTCAGAGTTGAATACATGCAAACACATGAACAAGTGATGAGCACTGAAGAAGAAAGAGAATAAGAAGTACACAAAACTACATTTTGAATTCGAGACAGATTTCTATTGAACTTTCATTGATATTATTATCCATATTATGACTAGATTATCATCAAACTACGTGGATTTATTATCATTGTTCAAAATTCACCCATGGTTATCAACTTGAGAGGACGGAGTCCGATCTTCAAATTGTCGTAGAGGTTGAAATCTTATTTAATTGATTCAGTGTTAACTTCCCTAACTTAGAATACCACGACAGTTGAAATAATGTAACGATTGGTCTCCTAATAGATGAAATTCGCAAATATTGTCTGACATCAAAAGCGATGTTGTTTAGTTAAAACTCTAGAACAGAGAAATTCTGATAAATGTAGTAGATAATCGTAATCTTACTATGTAACGTCTTACCTGTACTCTTAGAATTGATAGATTGAATACTTACAGGCTACCTATTTAAACGGATGTCAAATTTGTTTGGAAATCTGTCTTGGTAAAATGACTGTGGTATGGATAATAGGACTTTGTGGAGGTTACTGTGTCAATCAATATTTTATACAAAAACTGAATACACGGGTGGATTAAAAAAAGGGAATAATCGATATGCGAAACTATGAACTTACATGTGGAAAGAAAAAAGAAAGCTGAATAAAGGCACTCAAGAATAGTAAAAGGAGTTAAGTTTATTAGTCATGAATAGCATTTGAACAGACCAGTCAGCGATATATTTGCAAGATGTTATGGTTGTTTCTAACCATATCGAAACATGTACAAATGGATGTTGTTGATAAGACAAGCAATTAGAATTTAACAGAGAATCGGTTTTTGATGAGGGGCGAATAGATAAATTTTACTATTCTTCTCTGAAGCTTGCTCTTAACCTGACAGTACAAATGCATTTTATCTTCAACCCGACATACTCAATCAAGTATATGTTTTAACACATAAACTACTAGAGACAGTTGCAGTGAAATCTTATTGGTTCCAAGTATTTGTTTTACTCCTATTTAATCTGGGGGTGATGAAATTCTGAAAATGAAGATTAGTAGGGAAAAATTGAAGACGATTAAAAAAAAGCTTGCTTTCCGACGGTGCCATTTACTTGAACTGTGTAATCATATTTATAATCGTTTGACAAATTAAGCAATCTACTAGAAATAAGAAGGTGGACTGCATAGTTTCAAATGTTGAAAGACAGTTGAGTGGCGATCGACTAGTGGTGGAAAAGCGATCAACCGAAGCTGAATATGAGAAAGATAATTGTCCACCAAAATATGTATGAGAAAGACGGAGAATAAATAAGAAACATGATGGTGATAATAACGAATATTTAAAAAGTTTAACAACAATGGAAGGACATAGTAGAAATCAATGTCAAGTAAAACAACGTAGATGTAGTTCATGAAAAACATAGAAATTTTGTAGAACCTAAAAACAAACTAAAACTACAATAAAATACAAATAGTACTGTCCCAACTACAGTCAAATGATCAACAAGATATGCAGCTGAATGAATCAAGATGATTAAATTGCATAAGTGCGTACGTAAATAGATTTTGATCCACAATCACACAACACCACCCAGAAAGCAACTTATAGTAGATAGATTTGTAGTTCGAAATAATTAATGCAAATAAACTGCTTAAGTGCAGTGGAAATGATGGTATTTACTGGAAACTCTATTCTCGCTTCGATTTACAGTCGAACAATACACATTATTATTATTATTATTATTATTATTATTATTATTATTATTATTATATACTACGTCATTTACTCACTCTCTTTCATTCCCAATTTATGTATCCTAATTTCTCGACTTATACAGCAGCTCGCCTATGGTGGAAACTCGGTTCTATCTAAACGTTCTCGAGTCACTGCCTGCTTGAAAATTGAATGCTACCACCAAATACTAGTACTGAAACAGTTTTTCTGAAACCACGTGCACCATTCAAACTGACTGCCTTCAACGTTCGCACACTTATGCAGGTCGGACAACAGATAGGGCTGGCTACGTCTCTTGAAAGTCTTAATATCGAAGTTTGATGTCTATCCGAGACACGTATTCAATACTCTGACGAAGCACTACAAATTCGCTCTCCATCTGTTGCTTTGAAAATCTTGTTTTACGTGCGTTGATCCAGGGATTTTGTGGCATCTTCGTCTGGTCTTGTTGGCTTTGGTGTCGCACTAAGCGCTAGAGCTGAGGCAGAACTAATCTATTGGATCTCCATTAACAGTCGGTTATGTGCTGTTAGATTAGAAAGTTTCATCAAAGTGAGAAGAAATCGGCGTGAGAAACGATGTATTTTCGTCATCTCCGCCTATGCCTCAACCGATTGCAGCCCGTATGCAATCAATGATGAGTTCTACCACCAGTTAACTGTTATTCTCCAGAAAGTTCGTTCGATAGATATTGTAGTACTAGCCGGAGACTTGAATGCTCAGGTCGGACGTCTAGGCACAGAAGAGAGTCGTTTTGGTGACCGATGGAGGTTTGTTGATTGAGATCATGAATGGATTGATGTTAGATTATCATTGAAAACCCATAAGTACTTCAAGGCCGTTTTGTCCCATTGCGGGACTCTTCAGCAGTGCGCATCCACGATCCCGCTCGCTGCAAATTCTCACATCTAATCAAAACACTTGATGCTATTTCGATTTGAACTAATCAGATTACAAAGATGAACAGTTTACGACCAATTAGAAAATTATTAAAGGTGACAAAATGTTTGTTCATTATCACTTGAGTACACGCTTACAAAACAAGCACACTAATCACCAATCCCTAAATTTTTTTAGCACACCCTACAATTTCTAATCAATGAGTGGTAGGGAATCACAATGGCCGTGCAATTAATGTCAACCAACAAAATAATACAAATCAAACTGTGGCTGGCCCTGAAAAGGGCCTTTACTCAGTCTCTTAACAGTGCAGATTTTCCTGAAGGAAGGCGTAACTATGATTTGGTTATAGCGCCGCATTTGGGACAGTGGACTCCACAGACGTGTGGTGATGGGTCGTAAGCACGAAACAATTGAAACAGCTTCGCATGGACAAAAAACCCAAGCAGCTGCATCTTTCCTGAAGATGACGTATCTGTGGCTCCCGAGCGATATTTGCTTTATTGCGACAGTCAGATGTATACTTTTGAAATCGTGCTTCCATCCAATATCCAGTGCGAAGTAGTACACGGAATATAGATCTCAGCACAGGTGTTTTTCGATTCAATCTATGCATCTTCAGAATACATTCTTCAACTTTAATGTTTTTTTATATTGGTTTGATATTCAATTCTAAAACCTGAATGAAATAGAATAAACTAACAATTTTCATTTATTTTATAAACTGTAATTATATTCAGCTCTGATTCATTGAAAACTTATCCTTTTAATTTACAAGTTGGTTAGTCTATACATATAAACAAATGAGCATCTCAGAAATGTCAGGGATAATGCTCAGATTGAAGATGATTTCATCGAATCGTTATTTTGTAGGGAACTGTATCACTATATGTGACTATTCCATAAACTGATCACACAAGATTGCCAATCCAGGTATTCTTACACCATACTCAGTGATCACTCACATTTATGTCCAAGTGTTATATGCATGTACATGACTAAGCTCACTGTGTTCATGATGGGTATTTAGAAATGCTGGATACAGAAGTGCTGCTGTTGAGGTGTCCATAGTTAGGCCGAAATGGCTGTGCAGTGCTTTCAGGTTTTCAATGATGTTCTAGTCCAGATCTGCTTACGAACTCAACTATTAAAATTTTAGAAGGAAACTGATCGTTTCATCAAACATACACACAGTGAATTCGATGCGGTTACCGGCTTTATCATTAAAACATATAATTTATCTGTTCCATAGTTCACCGGTTCATTTTCTATTTTCAGCTTGATATTTATGGTCAATGTGGCACGTTATCGTGTCCAAAGCATAATCCAACTTTTACCTCATCAGTTAGCTGCTTGAAAATGATTCGCGAAAATTATAAGTTTTATTTGAGCTTCGAAAATAGTTTGTGCAGTGAGTACATAACAGAGAAGTTGTATAAAAATGCGTTGAAGTAAGTGGTTTGGTATTAATCTTACATTATAGTGTAATCAGAGTCATCAATTTATTTATATGTGCATAATCATCGTTTTATGGCCTGTCAAGTACCAGGCAACTAAAACGCCAGTTTAAATACCTATTTCTATCACATTGTTTCTGTGCTAAACCAATGATGCTTCATGTAGCACTAGGAGTCCTCAGTCAAATATGAGTTCTTATTGGTCGTTTCGTCCTGATAGATCCCAGGTTGGAATCTCGTGAGGCGAGGTCGTGGATACACACTGGTGCGGAGTCCCGTACTAGGACGAAACGGCCGTCCAATGCTTCCACATTTTCCATGGTGGTCTAGTTTCAATTAACTCATGATTTCAACTATTCAAATGAATTTGGCTAAACTTATCTAAATAGATATTCAAACTAACAGCAAACACTACACCATCACCTTAATCTCACTGAATGTTTTACAAAAATATGAATCAGAGCTGAATATAATTACAGTTTATAAAATAAATGAAAATTGTTAGTTTATTCTATTTCATTCAGGTTTTAGAATTGAATATCAAACCAATATAAAAAAACATTAAAGTTGAAGAATGTATTCTGAAGATGCATAGATTGAATCGAAAAACACCTGTGCTGAGATCTATATTCCGTGTACTACTTCGCACTGGATATTGGATGGAAGCACGATTTCAAAAGTATACATCTGACTGTCGCAATAAAGCAAATATCGCTCGGGAGCCACAGATACGTCATCTTCAGGAAAGATGCAGCTGCTTGGGTTTTTTGTCCATGCGAAGCTGTTTCAATTGTTTCGTGCTTACGACCCATCACCACACGTCTGTGGAGTCCACTGTCCCAAATGCGGCGCTATAACCAAATCATAGTTACGCCTTCCTTCAGGAAAATCTGCACTGTTAAGAGACTGAGTAAAGGCCCTTTTCAGGGCCAGCCACAGTTTGATTTGTATTATTTTGTTGGTTGACATTAATTGCACGGCCATTGTGATTCCCTACCACTCATTGATTAGAAATTGTAGGGTGTGCTAAAAAAATTTAGGGATTGGTGATTAGTGTGCTTGTTTTGTAAGCGTGTACTCAAGTGATAATGAACAAACATTTTGTCACCTTTAATAATTTTCTAATTGGTCGTAAACTGTTCATCTTTGTAATCTGATTAGTTCAAATCGAAATAGCATCAAGTGTTTTGATTAGATGTGAGAATTTGCAGCGAGCGGGATCGTGGATGCGCACTGCTGAAGAGTCCCGCAATGGGACAAAACGGCCTTGAAGTACTTATGGGTTTTCAATGATAATCTAACATCAATCCATTCATGATCTCAATCAACAAACCTCCATCGGTCACCTAAACGACTCTCTTCTGTGCCTAGACGTCCGACCTGAGCATTCAAGTCTCCGGCTAGTACTACAATATCTATCGAACGAACTTTCTGGAGAATAACAGTTAACTGGTGGTAGAACTCATCATTGATTGCATACGGGCTGCAATCGGTTGAGGCATAGGCGGAGATGACGAAAATACATCGTTTCTCACGCCGATTTCTTCTCACTTTGATGAAACTTTCTAATCTAACAGCACATAACCGACTGTTAATGGAGATCCAATAGATTAGTTCTGCCTCAGCTCTAGCGCTTAGTGCGACACCAAAGCCAACAAGACCAGACGAAGATGCCACAAAATCCCTGGATCAACGCACGTAAAACAAGATTTTCAAAGCAACAGATGGAGAGCGAATTTGTAGTGCTTCGTCAGAGTATTGAATACGTGTCTCGGATAGACATCAAACTTCGATATTAAGACTTTCAAGAGACGTAGCCAGCCCTATCTGTTGTCCGACCTGCATAAGTGTGCGAACGTTGAAGGCAGTCAGTTTGAATGGTGCACGTGGTTTCAGAAAAACTGTTTCAGTACTAGTATTTGGTGGTAGCATTCAATTTTCAAGCAGGCAGTGACTCGAGAACGTTTAGATAGAACCGAGTTTCCACCATAGGCGAGCTGCTGTATAAGTCGAGAAATTAGGATACATAAATTGGGAATGAAAGAGAGTGAGTAAATGACGTAGTATATAATAATAATAATAATAATAATAATAATAATAATAATAATAATAATAATAATAATGTGTATTGTTCGACTGTAAATCGAAGCGAGAATAGAGTTTCCAGTAAATACCATCATTTCCACTGCACTTAAGCAGTTTATTTGCATTAATTATTTCGAACTACAAATCTATCTACTATAAGTTGCTTTCTGGGTGGTGTTGTGTGATTGTGGATCAAAATCTATTTACGTACGCACTTATGCAATTTAATCATCTTGATTCATTCAGCTGCATATCTTGTTGATCATTTGACTGTAGTTGGGACAGTACTATTTGTATTTTATTGTAGTTTTAGTTTGTTTTTAGGTTCTACAAAATTTCTATGTTTTTCATGAACTACATCTACGTTGTTTTACTTGACATTGATTTCTACTATGTCCTTCCATTGTTGTTAAACTTTTTAAATATTCGTTATTATCACCATCATGTTTCTTATTTATTCTCCGTCTTTCTCATACATATTTTGGTGGACAATTATCTTTCTCATATTCAGCTTCGGTTGATCGCTTTTCCACCACTAGTCGATCGCCACTCAACTGTCTTTCAACATTTGAAACTATGCAGTCCACCTTCTTATTTCTAGTAGATTGCTTAATTTGTCAAACGATTATAAATATGATTACACAGTTCAAGTAAATGGCACCGTCGGAAAGCAAGCTTTTTTTTAATCGTCTTCAATTTTTCCCTACTAATCTTCATTTTCAGAATTTCATCACCCCCAGATTAAATAGGAGTAAAACAAATACTTGGAACCAATAAGATTTCACTGCAACTGTCTCTAGTAGTTTATGTGTTAAAACATATACTTGATTGAGTATGTCGGGTTGAAGATAAAATGCATTTGTACTGTCAGGTTAAGAGCAAGCTTCAGAGAAGAATAGTAAAATTTATCTATTCGCCCCTCATCAAAAACCGATTCTCTGTTAAATTCTAATTGCTTGTCTTATCAACAACATCCATTTGTACATGTTTCGATATGGTTAGAAACAACCATAACATCTTGCAAATATATCGCTGACTGGTCTGTTCAAATGCTATTCATGACTAATAAACTTAACTCATTTTACTATTGTTGAGTGACTTCATTCAGCTTTCTTTTTTCTTTCCACATGTAAGTTCATAGTTTCGCATATCGATTATTCCCTTTTTTTAATCCACCCGTGTATTCAGTTTTTGTATAAAATATTGATTGACACAGTAACCTCCACAAAGTCCTATTATCCATACCACAGTCATTTTACCAAGACAGATTTCCAAACAAATTTGACATCCGTTTAAATAGGTAGCCTGTAAGTATTCAATCTATCAATTCTAAGAGTACAGGTAAGACGTTACATAGTAAGATTACGATTATCTACTACATTTATCAGAATTTCTCTGTTCTAGAGTTTTAACTAAACAACATCGCTTTTGATGTCAGACAATATTTGCGAATTTCATCTATTAGGAGACCAATCGTTACATTATTTCAACTGTCGTGGTATTCTAAGTTAGGGAAGTTAACACTGAATCAATTAAATAAGATTTCAACCTCTACGACAATTTGAAGATCGGACTCCGTCCTCTCAAGTTGATAACCATGGGTGAATTATGAACAATGATAATAAATCCACGTAGTTTGATGATAATCTAGTCATAATATGGATAATATTATCAATGAAAGTTCAATAGAAATCTGTCTCGAATTCAAAATGTAGTTTTGTGTACTTCTTATTCTCTTTCTTCTTCAGTGCTCATCACTTGTTCATGTGTTTGCATGTATTCAACTCTGAGTGTAATATGCCAATCTTAGACCCAGATAGAAATATAACAACAACAAATGAATCCGCTACATCAAAATACCAATATGTGCTTTCCATCAAGAATCGTATTTTGCACTCTTACATAAAGCACAACTTAATGCAAACACACGAACAAACCAACAATTGAGTGCATGTCAATGAGAACGTCTCAATATTTCATAATACGTACAAACAATGAGAAAATGAGGTCATTAAAATTCCTAGGATGAGTTTTGCAGTACGAAGATGAATCTAAAACAAGGTAAAATTCAGTGCTTGATGGTCAGTCACAATATGGAGTCATACATTGAAATGAATTCTCATTTGCTCTTTTTGTTTGAACAAATTCATGATTTTGGGAAAAACAAGAATGTGGTTTGTGTACTATTCAAGGTTCACTTAGTTCGAACGCATTACTATTTTCCAGTATACACAGGAGAAGACTAAAAATCATCTAGAACAAAGCTTACTTTTATTATACAATATCATTATCGTACATTTCTGTTTAGCATTCAAAAATTTTTAATCCTGATCGGTAGCCCATGTTCTACGTGGGCTAACGGACGTATGTTGGTATGTGAGCTGTGTAGGTAGCATTATGAATTGTTAGTCGACTAGGAAATATTTTCACATTCTGGAAAATTCCTAATGACACTGAGTTTTTAAAGCCAATAATTATTTTCGACAACTATCATATTTGTAAAGATTGTTTATAAACAATTGTTGCTTTTGTTTCTGTGTTCTAAGCAACTGACGATAATCCACAAGTTGAAAGCATTATTTTCATTAAGTGGATAATGAGATGGCGTTTGAAGTGAATGGCAATGTGTTCGAGTCGATGAGTGAAAATGAACTCTGATGTGCAGGTACATCTAGCTGACGTTTCCCAAATAGGCGGGAATCACACATCACATTGGATTCCACTACTAGCAATTAATAATTGTGGTGCTGCGAGTCATAAGTTCTAGTTGTGACGAGACGAGAAAATCATCAGTCATAAATGAACTCGTCATGTAATTGATGACCGTCAATTGATGAGTTGTGAGGTTGGAGCTAAAATGTCACTACACGCCCTTAATTGATTGGCAAGCATTTAGACATTTTCGAAAATAATTCGTAAATAGATGGAGGAGAGGTTTTGAAGAACGTTTGTATCAAAGATTGTGTCATTTCCAAATGATAAAGATTTTCCAGCGAATCACATGGGAAAATGTGTTTGGGAAAATTTCCAGACTAATGAAATATATGTTATACTGCCAAACCAATGTAACAGTTATCACGAAACGAATCAATTGTCAGATATTCAGGTGAACTATAAAATCATTGTCCCTGATACTTTGAGAGGATTGATAAGTGACCATTTCGTCACAATTTATACACTCACTGGTCTCTCTGTAGATGACCTGTAGTTTTATTTGTGATTTCCTCAACTAGCGATTGTGCCATCCATGCCATCTTGAATCTATTTGGAAACGAAGGTAAAACTTTAATTTATGATTGACAAAGACGATGAAAACGTAACACAACTTCAGAGAAATGTTTCAAGAAAGAACAAAGAGTATCATATTCACGATAACTATCTATGTAACCAAGATTGATTTTTGAAACTTGTTTGCTTCACATACTTTTAACTACTCACGTGATGGAGAACTGAGCGACTTGATGCTATTGCAAAATGTTAAAATTAAAACACGAAGTTCGGTGAAGGGATCTCTTTCCAACGAATTTATTATCAAGCTGTGCAATCGTATATATATGAAAATTGTACAGCTTGATAATAAATTCGTTGAAAAGAGATGCCTTCGCTGAACTTCGAGTTTTAATTTTAATGTTTAAATTGGAATTATCTGTCAATTGCAAAATGTCGCATTTTCCAGGTGAATAAAGCACAGACAAAGCATTAGGACTTTGTCATTCTAGTAGTTTAGTCAACATTGACTACAAGAATCATATCCCACTCAACATAATTATTACTTTGAAAAGTGACATTGCGTCACACATTCGAAACGCTCTCGCACGATCTACCCTCTAACCATCCAAGTAGCGTCACTACCCTTCAGTCTGGTTAGCGTTTTGGTTAGCCTTTTTTTAGCGAGTTAGTTTTCTACGGGATGAGGACGCTAACCCCATGCCCAACCCTCCTTTATCCAGGCTTGGAACCGGCAGTAGCCCCCGGAGGGACTCCAGGCGGTGTTACCATTCAGTCACATAGCGTATATTATGTTGAGTAAATAATCCCTTTCTACATCATTCATTTAAATTATCACATTTATATTTATAAGGGGTTAGCACAGATTCTTCAATCTGACCATCTTATCTCAACATAGTGCACGCAATGTCGAGTCACCTAGATTGGTGGCCACATTGTTATTTGGTCGATATCATTCGATCTGCACTAAGAAGGACTTGACGCACATGATATTGATCACCACTCAGTGATCAATCAATTGTGAAACTATACATGTCTAATCAAAAAACCCTTTGATATTATTGTCCATTCATTTACACGACTATTTTTGGCCATTAACCAACTGACTAATATTTACATTTGTCCAATCATTAACTCATTTATATTCACGTGAATCAGTTAAAACTACAATTTAGACGGTGTTAATTACTATATCCCACGGTATTGATATTAAAATTGGTCGAAATTTAGGATCGAAAGTTAATATGAAAAGATAATACTTTCCCTCCCTCAAATCCAATTTTCGTTATTTTCTTTGCCAATACTTCTCTATTATGAACATTTATACCTTTCTCATCATCATATTGCAATCATTTGTGAATAGTGTACAGCATTATGTCGCTCCATAATCATTCCATATGAAATTGTTTTCATGAAAAATATCAGAATTTTTATTATGTGTAAAATATTGTCCATTTTCAAATGTAATTTGATCTATACCACAGAAAGCACTATGTACATTACAATTTAATACAATCTACAATAAAACAATGTTTCTGTTCTCAATATTCATGTTTCATGGATTCCAACGCAATTTCCGACCATTACATCCAGCATTCCACCATCGTGCCACACTCGGAACCCAATATGGACCAAATGAATGAGATGTATGAGCTAGCAGACACATTGCACATTGAGGTTGGGCATCGTAATCATGTATGATTCCATGACCATGCCATGCAAAATATTCATTATATGCAGTATCGTTCTTGTCCAAATACTTCAAATAGTCTGCCAGTTTAGCCGGTGATTCGAATTGATCAACGTGAATGAACGAGTATGGAGGAGCGACTCTTTCATATTCCTCTATCGATGCACCCATCACAATTGGAAGTATATCGTTTCTTGGAATGAATAATAAGTTTGCAATTTGTTAAACACTTATCGAAATCTCATCATACAAGTGAACCGTGAACATTCCCGAAAATATGTATATACATTGAAAATGTCAAATTTCAACTTACAGGACGATGGAGATGAGATTTCAGTTTTAGCCAATTTCACCGTTTTATTTTGACGTGACGGATATAAAAAATTATGGACCATGATTGCTCAATGCACATTGGTAGCTGCTAGTAATTATTTATGGACTATTACTACATATCAATTTTGGTATTGTTTGTTCGAATCGTTCCATTGATATCCATGACTGACATTGATCAGTCTCTAATTGACATATGTGTATCCTGTGAGGATTGCCTCGAAATTGCTTTTCGTCTCAAACATTATAAGCAGTGATGGATGGAGGCTAGTAGTGGGATCGAGGAGCGCACGGTACAGGGTCGGATTTCACGAGTGAACATCAACTGGGTGATGCAGATACATTCAGCTGAGGAGCACCGAGTATGATGGAACGCGTATCGTGGATTCCACTGCTAACCACCACCCATTTAATATTGCATATATTCTTATTAGATAATTATTAAGTTACCAGATTATATATATAGTATGTATAATCAGGTTTTTTTATCATAAGGTTTCATTTGACCTGTTGTCTACTGCCACTCTTTGCTTGGTTATGTTAGTTTGATCATAAGGTTTCGTTTGACATATTGGCTACTGCAATACGTTTAACCATTCTTAACTTATTCGCAATTTATTTGTTACAATATCCCACAATCACAGCCACATTTTGCTTGATCCTGTGTAATTATTATTTTTATTTTTACAGTGTGATGCGGTTTGTTCTGCTTGTATATAAACCACGTATGTCTAATATATATTAGGCAGAAAAAGTGCAAGCCTAATTAGAAATACTAAGCAAAGAACGCACGCACATACACACACACACACACCAAAAAAATATAATTCACAAATTAATTCAAGATTTCTAGTTTATTCCATTTCATTCACGATTTCAAATTAAATGTGAGAACTTCATCTTAATGAGAAAACTTGGCCTCTAATAATATTGCAACAACAATTAAACACACATCAGTGGCAGCTATCTTTGTTCTGGACTGGACGGGCTGGTCTCGATGAGAAGTTGCTATGAAGATGACCAATAAGGACTCATATTTGACTCAGGACTCCTAGTGCTACATGAAGCATCATTGGTTTAGCACAGAAACAATGTCATAGAAATAGGTATTTAAACTGGCGTTTTAGTTGCCTGGTACTTGACAGGCCATAAAACATAACATTTTTGTGGGACTAATTATTCAAAAACTTGATCGAGCACTATCACGTTTGATATTTGAGGATACTTGTCAACGTGCTCAAATAAGATCTGTCATGGACTTCTCATATTCTCGCTTCTCTAATATAAATTTTATTCCGAGTGATGAGCATTAGATCCGTAATTTTATATTGTATGCAATATTCTGTTAAACATCTTAAGTAAACCTCAATGAAATCTATTTCACATTAAAGAAGTTTTATTTGTCTGCAACTATGTGAAGTTGAAGCACTCATAGAACTGAAAATAACTGCCAAACAATATCAAAGTCAGAATCGTCAATACGAACTTCAAGACAGAAACTTCGGGAACTACCACAACCATCATCAAAAGCGTACAAGTATTTGTAAACGATTGTCTATGTAAAATACTCAATGTCCGTTGAGTGGATACTATCTGCAACAACCTACTGTGAGAGAGAACAAACCAGCTCCCATCTGAAGAAGAAATTAGGAAAAGAAGATGAAAGTAGACAGGAAATAAATTGAGGAAATCACAAGACTGCATCACGATACAAACACTGATTTGGAATCGTGAATGTGAACTCAAAGGAGGAAGACCAAAGAACTCGCGTCGTCAGCAATCGTAAGCAGATATGAAAAGGATGAATAGCAAGTGGAAAGAACTGGAAAGGATTGTCCAGGACAGAGTTGGATGGAGAATGGTGGTGGTTGGCATATGCTCCTCCACGAAGGGTAACGGGCGTTAGTGAGTAAGTAAGTAAGTAAATAAGTAAGTGCTAGATGACTATGAGTTGCTGCCTATCACTAAAACCAACATCAATGTAACCCATCGCAGTTCACTCTGCCAATTTTATTTCGTTGTTCTGAAATATTATGACCTTTTGAGACGATGATTATGCACATATAAATAAATTGATGACTCTGATTACACTATAATGTAAGATTAATACCAAACCACTTACTTCAACGCATTTTTATACAACTTCTCTGTTATGTACTCACTGCACAAACTATTTTCGAAGCTCAAATAAAACTTATAATTTTCGCGAATCATTTTCAAGCAGCTAACTGATGAGGTAAAAGTTGGATTATGCTTTGGACACGATAACGTGCCACATTGACCATAAATATCAAGCTGAAAATAGAAAATGAATCGGTGAACTATGGAACAGATAAATTATATGTTTTAATGATAAAGCCGGTAACCGCATCGAATTCACTGTGTGTATGTTTGATGAAACGATCAGTTTCCTTCTAAAATTTTAATAGTTGAGTTCGTAAGCAGATCTGGACTAGAACATCATTGAAAACCTGAAAGCACTGCACAGCCATTTCGGCCTAACTATGGACACCTCAACAGCAGCACTTCTGTATCCAGCATTTCTAAATACCCATCATGAACACAGTGAGCTTAGTCATGTACATGCATATAACACTTGGACATAAATGTGAGTGATCACTGAGTATGGTGTAAGAATACCTGGATTGGCAATCTTGTGTGATCAGTTTATGGAATAGTCACATATAGTGATACAGTTCCCTACAAAATAACGATTCGATGAAATCATCTTCAATCTGAGCATTATCCCTGACATTTCTGAGATGCTCATTTGTTTATATGTATAGACTAACCAACTTGTAAATTAAAAGGATAAGTTTTCAAAGAAGTGAAAAATAATCAAATATTCATAGTTGGTGATATTGATTATAATTCCAGTAATAAGCACACATCGTTATAAAACCAAACACCTTCACTGGTCTCTAAATATCAACAGTATGTGACCAATCAACTCTGCCTGGAGTCCCTCCGGGAGCTACTGTCGATCCCAAGCCCGGATAAAGGAGGAGGGTTGGGCATGGGATTAGCGTCCCCATCCCGTTGAAAACTAACTCGCTAAAAAAGCGCTAACCAGAAAAAATTATTCAAACCTTTTAACCTCTGCCCTGGGAGTCAGAAGGTCTTCATTTAGAAGAACTATGACGCCTCATGATGAAAGCCGAATTCCTTCGGAAGTTACGAGGCCGATGCCCCTTCTGACAACCAGAGCGACCATTTATTTAAGTACATGGAATGTTCGTACAATGTAGGACACCGGGAGAGCCTTCCAAATTGCTGCAGAAATGAGAAGATTCAACCTAGAGGTACTTGCGATCAGTGAAACACATTGGACGCAAGTTGGACAACAACGACTAACTTCAGGAGAGCTTCTGTTATACTCCGGCCATGAAGAAGAAAATGCCCCACATACACAAGGAGTTGCATTGATGCTGTCCAAACAAGCGCAAAATGCGCTTATAGGATGGGAATCTCATGGACCAAGGATCATCAAAGCCTCGTTCGAAACAAAAAAGGAGGGCATTACAATGAATATCATCCAATGCTATGCGCCTACCAACGACTACAATGAAGACGCTAAAGATCAATTCTACAATAGGCTGCAGTCAATCGTAGAAAAGTGTCAAACAAAAGACCTGACCATTCTGATGGGAGACTTCAATGCCAATGTTGGAACGGACAACACTGGATATGAAGACATCATGAGACGACATGGACTGGGAGAAAGAAACGAAAATGGTGAGATTTGCAAACCTATGTGCCTTCAATAAACAGGTCATAGGCGGCACCATATTTGCATCAACAAAACGTTTAGGAGGACGATGGAGGACGTGAGAATCAAGAGAGGAGCTGATATAGCATCAGATCATCACTTGCTGGTCGCCAAGATGAAATTGAAACTCAAGAAGCACTGGACAATGGGGCGGACAATATCACAAAAGTTCAATACGGCCTTTCTTCAGGATACTAACAAACTCAACAAATTCAAGATAGTCCTCAGCAACAAGTTCCAGGCCTTTCATGATCTACTCAATGGAGAAGAAACTACTGTGGAGAGCAACTGGAAGGGGATCAAAGAGGCAATCACTTCAACATGTCATGAGGTCCTGGGTCACAAGAAGCATCATCACAAGGAGTGGATCACTGTTGATACACTGGATAAGATTCAAGAAAGAAGGAACAAGAAGGCAGCAATCAATACTAGTCGAACAAGAGCAGAAAAAGGCAAGGCACAAGCTGAATACACAGAAGTAAACAAACAAGTGAAGAGGAGTATCAGAACCGACAAACGTAAATATGTGGAAGATTTAGCAACGACGGCGGAAAAGGCTGCAAGAGAAGGGAACATGAGACAACTGTATGACATACTTATTCTCACCCTTTCTCTTTCTCCTGGTGATCGACTGGATCATGAAGACGTCAACATCTGAAGGGAAGCACGGGATACAATGGACATCTAGGATGCAGTTGGACGATCTGGACTTCGCAAATGATCTGGCCCTTCTATCCCAAACGCGACAACAAATGCAGGAGAAGACGAACAGTGTAGCAGCAGCCTCAGCATCAGTAGGTCTCAATATACACAAAGGGAAGAGCAAGGTTCTCCGATACAACACAGCATGCACCAATCCAATCACAATTGACGGAGAAGATTTGGAAGATGTAAAAACCTTTACATATTTAGGCAGCATCATTGATGAACATGGTGGATCTGATGCAGACGTGAAGGCGCGGATCGGCAAAGCAAGAGCAGCATATTTACAACTGAGGAACATCTGGAACTCAAAGCAACCGTCAACCAACACCAAGGTCAGGATTTTCAATACAAATGTCAAGACAGTTCCACTGTATTGGGCGGAAACCTGGAGAACCACGAAAGCCATCATCCAGAAGATACAGGTGTTTATTAACAGTTGTCTACGGAAAATACTTCAGATCCGTTGGCCGGACACTATTAGCAACAACGTACTGTGGGAGAGAACAAACCAGATCCCAACGGAGGAAGAAATGTGACCAATCAGTAACTACGAAACCTCGCTTGAAAGACCGTGAAAGTGAGCAATACTAAAGATTCAGTGCTTCAGCTCATTACTCGTGTTTATCTATTTTTCTACACACTGGAAAGTAGGTATTGCTAAAGAATCAGTGCTTGAACTCCATCGAGAACGCATACGTGATCGAGAAGTCGGAGTTTCAGAGATGGAGACCTGTTGTCAACACAATGATAGAACACACGATCGTGCAGATGTGGGAATAATACACTGATGATATATACTTCACGCATTGCTGTGAATCAATCAAGACAATTTCAGCAGACCTTGTTTCGTTATATTCTAATCATTATTAGTTCGTTTCTCCTTCATTTGAACCTACAGGATCCAATCAACTTTCCAGTCACATTTGTCATCATTTCATATGATATTGATTAATAACATGAATATCACTGTCATAACGGATCAATTTCAAGTGACAAGTATTGCATGCTTCATAGTGGTGTTTGTATGAACTAATGATACCTTTGTGCACAATGTCTGTCTGATTTCGAATTTCAAATACTATACATTCGTTAGTGCTCATCTAGTTTTTTCAACTTAGATTGCTCTGTTTCGGGATTTTTCTGGTTCGTACAGTAATTCAAATACTTCCAATTATTTTACTTATGCTATATACATTTTGTCTTTTGCCAATTATTCGTCTACTCAAAATTATTGAAAAACGTGTAGAAACTCAATGTTAAGCTTTGTCGAACTCACCGGGATATGTCGTGAAATTTCTTTGGCGTATTGCATTCTTGGACTTTTCGGTATACAGTTACTCACAAACCATGCAACTTTTTTTGATTTTCCAGTAGCAAAGTTTCTGGAAGGTAAAGGATATCGTGTTTCTGGTCCATGGTGCTTCATGTATGGCTCATAGGAACCGTACGGTGAATAAATCGTTGAATCCAGACGGAAGGAGATAGTGTGATTAATCTTGATGTCAGAGGGATAGATTCAAGTAAAATGATATCATGAATATTGAAATGAATGAGCAAGTTAATAGTTTTGATATTAGAATAATGTTTTAGTAAAGTGGTTCGTGGGTAGTGTTTAGTTTTGTCGTTTTGGATTATTGATTAACGGTACAGACCTGAGCGTTTTGTTCACCCCCTCTGGTGTGGTGGTGTATTTACAATGCTTAAGAGTTCTTCACTAAGATCAAATATCTGTTCAGTACTCCCTGGTTTTCGAAGGTACGAGTTTGTGTATTGTATCCAAAATAAAGGAATATTTACAAGTAGATTAGTCTTGCTCGTGAATAAACATGACATATGTAATTAGTGACATCGTTGATTCATGTGGACAAATTGAAATCTCAAACAGTCTATTTATTATGCATATCCATCTGTGTCAATTAGTTGCATAGATGCAAACGAAATGATAAAAAATCGTCCCGATAGTGGTGACATGAATGACACGTCGAAAGTATTTACGACAGGTTTTTACTGATTAGTTTAAGCGGATATTAGGCATATATATAATAATGATTAATGAACAAAGCATAGAGCTCACTTGTTCAATGTATCTACGACAACAGTGAAATCTACTGTTAACAAATAAATGTCAGTATAAGGATTCGAATGAAGTAAGCTCCTGAAAATGTCTTGAACGCAACCAAAGAACGATACTGACTAGTCTTCGGGTTTACAACCTGTACCTATTAAATCCCAACTACAGGTTTAAGGAAACATATTGTAAAGCCTTGTGGCATATTACATAGACATATCAGAATATCCTGTAATAGTGTGGTAGAATGAAAATATACTTCGAGTATGATTTGACTATCACTCCTTTATGTCGATATCCTGAACATATTGAAGAAATTTTCAATCAAATGGTATTTACTAATCTAAGTGAAGGCGAATATATTATATGTTTGCTAATCGAAAACAAGCTAAATGATTGATGGATGATCCTAGAGGTGAATGAATCATCGAGCGATATTTAAGCGATCAACATTTTAGCTAGTGTCTGTCTTGTGATCTAGTGGTCATCACGGTACAACGGAATATGCGAATTGTGACTGTTCTAATAGCATTGTTTGTTAAGTAAGTTAGTAAAAGGGCTTAACCAAAATTAACCATAATCGAAATTGGTTGTAAGATAGTTGCGATAATAGTGTAAAGTGATGAAATGAATTCTATGGAGTTCCGCCAAGAGGTGAACATTATTTTCATTTGAATAATTGAATCTTCAGTTGGAAACTATATAAAATTTCATGAACTAATCAATGAATATCCATTAAATTAATGAATGTCTTCACCTGAATTCGAACATTGACCACGAATTCGAAGCTGAAATTGCACACGAATTTATTTATTTATTTATCTTCTTGCAAAAACAGTAGGTTGTTGCAGATAGTATCCACTCAACGGACATTGAGTATTTTACATAGACAATCGTTTACAAATACTTGTACGCTTTTGATGATGGTTGTGGTAGTTCCCGAAGTTTCTGTCTTGAAGTTCGTATTGACGATTCTGACTTTGATATTGTTTGGCAGTTATTTTCAGTTCTATGAGTGCTTCAACTTCACATAGTTGCAGACAAATAAACTTCTTTAATGTGAAATAGATTTCATTGAGGTTTACTTAAGATGTTTAACAGAATATTGCATACAATATAAAATTACGGATCTAATGCTCATCACTCGGAATAAAATTATATTAGAGAAGCGAGAATATGAGAAGTCCATGACAGATCTTATTTGAGCACGTTGACAAGTATCCTCAAATATCAAACGTGATAGTGCTCGATCAAGTTTTTGAATAATTAGTCCCACAAAAATGTTATGTTTTATGGCCTGTCAAGTACCAGGCAACTAAAACGCCAGTTTAAATACCTATTTCTATGACATTGTTTCTGTGCTAAACCAATGATGCTTCATGTAGCACTAGGAGTCCTGAGTCAAATATGAGTCCTTATTGGTCATCTTCATAGCAACTTCTCATCGAGACCAGCCCGTCCAGTCCAGAACAAAGATAGCTGCCACTGATGTGTGTTTAATTGTTGTTGCAATATTATTAGAGGCCAAGTTTTCTCATTAAGATGAAGTTCTCACATTTAATTTGAAATCGTGAATGAAATGGAATAAACTAGAAATCTTGAATTAATTTGTGAATTATATTTTTTTGGTGTGTGTGTGTGTGTATGTGCGTGCGTTCTTTGCTTAGTATTTCTAATTAGGCTTGCACTTTTTCTGCCTAATATATATTAGACATACGTGGTTTATATACAAGCAGAACAAACCGCATCACACTGTAAAAATAAAAATAATAATTACACAGGATCAAGCAAAATGTGGCTGTGATTGTGGGATATTGTAACAAATAAATTGCGAATAAGTTAAGAATGGTTAAACGTATTGCAGTAGCCAATATGTCAAACGAAACCTTATGATCAAACTAACATAACCAAGCAAAGAGTGGCAGTAGACAACAGGTCAAATGAAACCTTATGATAAAAAAACCTGATTATACATACTATATATATAATCTGGTAACTTAATAATTATCTAATAAGAATATATGCAATATTAAATGGGTGGTGGTTAGCAGTGGAATCCACGATACGCGTTCCATCATACTCGGTGCTCCTCAGCTGAATGTATCTGCATCACCCAGTTGATGTTCACTCGTGAAATCCGACCCTGTACCGTGCGCTCCTCGATCCCACTACTAGCCTCCATCCATCACTGCTTATAATGTTTGAGACGAAAAGCAATTTCGAGGCAATCCTCACAGGATACACATATGTCAATTAGAGACTGATCAATGTCAGTCATGGATATCAATGGAACGATTCGAACAAACAATACCAAAATTGATATGTAGTAATAGTCCATAAATAATTACTAGCAGCTACCAATGTGCATTGAGCAATCATGGTCCATAATTTTTTATATCCGTCACGTCAAAATAAAACGGTGAAATTGGCTAAAACTGAAATCTCATCTCCATCGTCCTGTAAGTTGAAATTTGACATTTTCAATGTATATACATATTTTCGGGAATGTTCACGGTTCACTTGTATGATGAGATTTCGATAAGTGTTTAACAAATTGCAAACTTATTATTCATTCCAAGAAACGATATACTTCCAATTGTGATGGGTGCATCGATAGAGGAATATGAAAGAGTCGCTCCTCCATACTCGTTCATTCACGTTGATCAATTCGAATCACCGGCTAAACTGGCAGACTATTTGAAGTATTTGGACAAGAACGATACTGCATATAATGAATATTTTGCATGGCATGGTCATGGAATCATACATGATTACGATGCCCAACCTCAATGTGCAATGTGTCTGCTAGCTCATACATCTCATTCATTTGGTCCATATTGGGTTCCGAGTGTGGCACGATGGTGGAATGCTGGATGTAATGGTCGGAAATTGCGTTGGAATCCATGAAACATGAATATTGAGAACAGAAACATTGTTTTATTGTAGATTGTATTAAATTGTAATGTACATAGTGCTTTCTGTGGTATAGATCAAATTACATTTGAAAATGGACAATATTTTACACATAATAAAAATTCTGATATTTTTCATGAAAACAATTTCATATGGAATGATTATGGAGCGACATAATGCTGTACACTATTCACAAATGATTGCAATATGATGATGAGAAAGGTATAAATGTTCATAATAGAGAAGTATTGGCAAAGAAAATAACGAAAATTGGATTTGAGGGAGGGAAAGTATTATCTTTTCATATTAACTTTCGATCCTAAATTTCGACCAATTTTAATATCAATACCGTGGGATATAGTAATTAACACCGTCTAAATTGTAGTTTTAACTGATTCACGTGAATATAAATGAGTTAATGATTGGACAAATGTAAATATTAGTCAGTTGGTTAATGGCCAAAAATAGTCGTGTAAATGAATGGACAATAATATCAAAGGGTTTTTTGATTAGACATGTATAGTTTCACAATTGATTGATCACTGAGTGGTGATCAATATCATGTGCGTCAAGTCCTTCTTAGTGCAGATCGAATGATATCGACCAAATAACAATGTGGCCACCAATCTAGGTGACTCGACATTGCGTGCACTATGTTGAGATAAGATGGTCAGATTGAAGAATCTGTGCTAACCCCTTATAAATATAAATGTGATAATTTAAATGAATGATGTAGAAAGGGATTATTTACTCAACATAATATACGCTATGTGACTGAATGGTAACACCGCCTGGAGTCCCTCCGGGGGCTACTGCCGGTTCCAAGCCTGGATAAAGGAGGGTTGGGCATGGGGTTAGCGTCCTCATCCCGTAGAAAACTAACTCGCTAAAAAAAGGCTAACCAAAACGCTAACCAGACTGAAGGGTAGTGACGCTACTTGGATGGTTAGAGGGTAGATCGTGCGAGAGCGTTTCGAATGTGTGACGCAATGTCACTTTTCAAAGTAATAATTATGTTGAGTGGGATATGATTCTTGTAGTCAATGTTGACTAAACTACTAGAATGACAAAGTCCTAATGCTTTGTCTGTGCTTTATTCACCTGGAAAATGCGACATTTTGCAATTGACAGATAATTCCCCTTTAAACATTAAAATTGAAACACGAAGTTCAGCGAACGCATCTCATTTCAACCAATTTTTATTTATATACGATTGCACAGCTTGATAATAAATTGGTTGAAATGAGATGCGTTCGCTGAACTTCGTGTTTCAATTTTAACATTTTGCAATAGCATCAAGTCGCTCAGTTCTCCATCACGTGAGTAGTTAAAAGTATGTGAAGCAAACAAGTTTCAAAAATCAATCTTGGTTACATAGATAGTTATCGTGAATATGATACTCTTTGTTCTTTCTTGAAACATTTCTCTGAAGTTGTGTTACGTTTTCATCGTCTTTGTCAATCATAAATTAAAGTTTTACCTTCGTTTCCAAATAGATTCAAGATGGCATGGATGGCACAATCGCTAGTTGAGGAAATCACAAATAAAACTACAGGTCATCTACAGAGAGACCAGTGAGTGTATAAATTGTGACGAAATGGTCACTTATCAATCCTCTCAAAGTATCAGGGACAATGATTTTATAGTTCACCTGAATATCTGACAATTGATTCGTTTCGTGATAACTGTTACATTGGTTTGGCAGTATAACATATATTTCATTAGTCTGGAAATTTTCCCAAACACATTTTCCCATGTGATTCGCTGGAAAATCTTTATCATTTGGAAATGACACAATCTTTGATACAAACGTTCTTCAAAACCTCTCCTCCATCTATTTACGAATTATTTTCGAAAATGTCTAAATGCTTGCCAATCAATTAAGGGCGTGTAGTGACATTTTAGCTCCAACCTCACAACTCATCAATTGACGGTCATCAATTACATGACGAGTTCATTTATGACTGATGATTTTCTCGTCTCGTCACAACTAGAACTTATGACTCGCAGCACCACAATTATTAATTGCTAGTAGTGGAATCCAATGTGATGTGTGATTCCCGCCTATTTGGGAAACGTCAGCTAGATGTACCTGCACATCAGAGTTCATTTTCACTCATCGACTCGAACACATTGCCATTCACTTCAAACGCCATCTCATTATCCACTTAATGAAAATAATGCTTTCAACTTGTGGATTATCGTCAGTTGCTTAGAACACAGAAACAAAAGCAACAATTGTTTATAAACAATCTTTACAAATATGATAGTTGTCGAAAATAATTATTGGCTTTAAAAACTCAGTGTCATTAGGAATTTTCCAGAATGTGAAAATATTTCCTAGTCGACTAACAATTCATAATGCTACCTACACAGCTCACATACCAACATACGTCCGTTAGCCCACGTAGAACATGGGCTACCGATCAGGATTAAAAATTTTTGAATGCTAAACAGAAATGTACGATAATGATATTGTATAATAAAAGTAAGCTTTGTTCTAGATGATTTTTAGTCTTCTCCTGTGTATACTGGAAAATAGTAATGCGTTCGAACTAAGTGAACCTTGAATAGTACACAAACCACATTCTTGTTTTTCCCAAAATCATGAATTTGTTCAAACAAAAAGAGCAAATGAGAATTCATTTCAATGTATGACTCCATATTGTGACTGACCATCAAGCACTGAATTTTACCTTGTTTTAGATTCATCTTCGTACTGCAAAACTCATCCTAGGAATTTTAATGACCTCATTTTCTCATTGTTTGTACGTATTATGAAATATTGAGACGTTCTCATTGACATGCACTCAATTGTTGGTTTGTTCGTGTGTTTGCATTAAGTTGTGCTTTATGTAAGAGTGCAAAATACGATTCTTGATGGAAAGCACATATTGGTATTTTGATGTAGCGGATTCATTTGTTGTTGTTATATTTCTATCTGGGTCTAAGATTGGCATATTACACTCAGAGTTGAATACATGCAAACACATGAACAAGTGATGAGCACTGAAGAAGAAAGAGAATAAGAAGTACACAAAACTACATTTTGAATTCGAGACAGATTTCTATTGAACTTTCATTGATAATATTATCCATATTATGACTAGATTATCATCAAACTACGTGGATTTATTATCATTGTTCATAATTCACCCATGGTTATCAACTTGAGAGGACGGAGTCCGATCTTCAAATTGTCGTAGAGGTTGAAATCTTATTTAATTGATTCAGTGTTAACTTCCCTAACTTAGAATACCACGACAGTTGAAATAATGTAACGATTGGTCTCCTAATAGATGAAATTCGCAAATATTGTCTGACATCAAAAGCGATGTTGTTTAGTTAAAACTCTAGAACAGAGAAATTCTGATAAATGTAGTAGATAATCGTAATCTTACTATGTAACGTCTTACCTGTACTCTTAGAATTGATAGATTGAATACTTACAGGCTACCTATTTAAACGGATGTCAAATTTGTTTGGAAATCTGTCTTGGTAAAATGACTGTGGTATGGATAATAGGACTTTGTGGAGGTTACTGTGTCAATCAATATTTTATACAAAAACTGAATACACGGGTGGATTAAAAAAAGGGAATAATCGATATGCGAAACTATGAACTTACATGTGGAAAGAAAAAAGAAAGCTGAATGAAGTCACTCAACAATAGTAAAATGAGTTAAGTTTATTAGTCATGAATAGCATTTGAACAGACCAGTCAGCGATATATTTGCAAGATGTTATGGTTGTTTCTAACCATATCGAAACATGTACAAATGGATGTTGTTGATAAGACAAGCAATTAGAATTTAACAGAGAATCGGTTTTTGATGAGGGGCGAATAGATAAATTTTACTATTCTTCTCTGAAGCTTGCTCTTAACCTGACAGTACAAATGCATTTTATCTTCAACCCGACATACTCAATCAAGTATATGTTTTAACACATAAACTACTAGAGACAGTTGCAGTGAAATCTTATTGGTTCCAAGTATTTGTTTTACTCCTATTTAATCTGGGGGTGATGAAATTCTGAAAATGAAGATTAGTAGGGAAAAATTGAAGACGATTAAAAAAAAGCTTGCTTTCCGACGGTGCCATTTACTTGAACTGTGTAATCATATTTATAATCGTTTGACAAATTAAGCAATCTACTAGAAATAAGAAGGTGGACTGCATAGTTTCAAATGTTGAAAGACAGTTGAGTGGCGATCGACTAGTGGTGGAAAAGCGATCAACCGAAGCTGAATATGAGAAAGATAATTGTCCACCAAAATATGTATGAGAAAGACGGAGAATAAATAAGAAACATGATGGTGATAATAACGAATATTTAAAAAGTTTAACAACAATGGAAGGACATAGTAGAAATCAATGTCAAGTAAAACAACGTAGATGTAGTTCATGAAAAACATAGAAATTTTGTAGAACCTAAAAACAAACTAAAACTACAATAAAATACAAATAGTACTGTCCCAACTACAGTCAAATGATCAACAAGATATGCAGCTGAATGAATCAAGATGATTAAATTGCATAAGTGCGTACGTAAATAGATTTTGATCCACAATCACACAACACCACCCAGAAAGCAACTTATAGTAGATAGATTTGTAGTTCGAAATAATTAATGCAAATAAACTGCTTAAGTGCAGTGGAAATGATGGTATTTACTGGAAACTCTATTCTCGCTTCGATTTACAGTCGAACAATACACATTATTATTATTATTATTATTATTATTATTATTATTATTATTATTATTATTATTATATACTACGTCATTTACTCACTCTCTTTCATTCCCAATTTATGTATCCTAATTTCTCGACTTATACAGCAGCTCGCCTATGGTGGAAACTCGGTTCTATCTAAACGTTCTCGAGTCACTGCCTGCTTGAAAATTGAATGCTACCACCAAATACTAGTACTGAAACAGTTTTTCTGAAACCACGTGCACCATTCAAACTGACTGCCTTCAACGTTCGCACACTTATGCAGGTCGGACAACAGATAGGGCTGGCTACGTCTCTTGAAAGTCTTAATATCGAAGTTTGATGTCTATCCGAGACACGTATTCAATACTCTGACGAAGCACTACAAATTCGCTCTCCATCTGTTGCTTTGAAAATCTTGTTTTACGTGCGTTGATCCAGGGATTTTGTGGCATCTTCGTCTGGTCTTGTTGGCTTTGGTGTCGCACTAAGCGCTAGAGCTGAGGCAGAACTAATCTATTGGATCTCCATTAACAGTCGGTTATGTGCTGTTAGATTAGAAAGTTTCATCAAAGTGAGAAGAAATCGGCGTGAGAAACGATGTATTTTCGTCATCTCCGCCTATGCCTCAACCGATTGCAGCCCGTATGCAATCAATGATGAGTTCTACCACCAGTTAACTGTTATTCTCCAGAAAGTTCGTTCGATAGATATTGTAGTACTAGCCGGAGACTTGAATGCTCAGGTCGGACGTCTAGGCACAGAAGAGAGTCGTTTAGGTGACCGATGGAGGTTTGTTGATTGAGATCATGAATGGATTGATGTTAGATTATCATTGAAAACCCATAAGTACTTCAAGGCCGTTTTGTCCCATTGCGGGACTCTTCAGCAGTGCGCATCCACGATCCCGCTCGCTGCAAATTCTCACATCTAATCAAAACACTTGATGCTATTTCGATTTGAACTAATCAGATTACAAAGATGAACAGTTTACGACCAATTAGAAAATTATTAAAGGTGACAAAATGTTTGTTCATTATCACTTGAGTACACGCTTACAAAACAAGCACACTAATCACCAATCCCTAAATTTTTTTAGCACACCCTACAATTTCTAATCAATGAGTGGTAGGGAATCACAATGGCCGTGCAATTAATGTCAACCAACAAAATAATACAAATCAAACTGTGGCTGGCCCTGAAAAGGGCCTTTACTCAGTCTCTTAACAGTGCAGATTTTCCTGAAGGAAGGCGTAACTATGATTTGGTTATAGCGCCGCATTTGGGACAGTGGACTCCACAGACGTGTGGTGATGGGTCGTAAGCACGAAACAATTGAAACAGCTTCGCATGGACAAAAAACCCAAGCAGCTGCATCTTTCCTGAAGATGACGTATCTGTGGCTCCCGAGCGATATTTGCTTTATTGCGACAGTCAGATGTATACTTTTGAAATCGTGCTTCCATCCAATATCCAGTGCGAAGTAGTACACGGAATATAGATCTCAGCACAGGTGTTTTTCGATTCAATCTATGCATCTTCAGAATACATTCTTCAACTTTAATGTTTTTTTATATTGGTTTGATATTCAATTCTAAAACCTGAATGAAATAGAATAAACTAACAATTTTCATTTATTTTATAAACTGTAATTATATTCAGCTCTGATTCATATTTTTGTAAAACATTCAGTGAGATTAAGGTGATGGTGTAGTGTTTGCTGTTAGTTTGAATATCTATTTAGATAAGTTTAGCCAAATTCATTTGAATAGTTGAAATCATGAGTTAATTGAAACTAGACCACCATGGAAAATGTGGAAGCATTGGACGGCCGTTTCGTCCTAGTACGGGACTCCGCACCAGTGTGTATCCACGACCTCGCCTCACGAGATTCCAACCTGGGATCTATCAGGACGAAACGACCAATAAGAACTCATATTTGACTGAGGACTCCTAGTGCTACATGAAGCATCATTGGTTTAGCACAGAAACAATGTGATAGAAATAGGTATTTAAACTGGCGTTTTAGTTGCCTGGTACTTGACAGGCCATAAAACGATGATTATGCACATATAAATAAATTGATGACTCTGATTACACTATAATGTAAGATTAATACCAAACCACTTACTTCAACGCATTTTTATACAACTTCTCTGTTATGTACTCACTGCACAAACTATTTTCGAAGCTCAAATAAAACTTATAATTTTCGCGAATCATTTTCAAGCAGCTAACTGATGAGGTAAAAGTTGGATTATGCTTTGGACACGATAACGTGCCACATTGACCATAAATATCAAGCTGAAAATAGAAAATGAACCGGTGAACTATGGAACAGATAAATTATATGTTTTAATGATAAAGCCGGTAACCGCATCGAATTCACTGTGTGTATGTTTGATGAAACGATCAGTTTCCTTCTAAAATTTTAATAGTTGAGTTCGTAAGCAGATCTGGACTAGAACATCATTGAAAACCTGAAAGCACTGCACAGCCATTTCGGCCTAACTATGGACACCTCAACAGCAGCACTTCTGTATCCAGCATTTCTAAATACCCATCATGAACACAGTGAGCTTAGTCATGTACATGCATATAACACTTGGACATAAATGTGAGTGATCACTGAGTATGGTGTAAGAATACCTGGATTGGCAATCTTGTGTGATCAGTTTATGGAATAGTCACATATAGTGATACAGTTCCCTACAAAATAACGATTCGATGAAATCATCTTCAATCTGAGCATTATCCCTGACATTTCTGAGATGCTCATTTGTTTATATGTATAGACTAACCAACTTGTAAATTAAAAGGATAAGTTTTCAATGAATCAGAGCTGAATATAATTACAGTTTATAAAATAAATGAAAATTGTTAGTTTATTCTATTTCATTCAGGTTTTAGAATTGAATATCAAACCAATATAAAAAAACATTAAAGTTGAAGAATGTATTCTGAAGATGCATAGATTGAATCGAAAAACACCTGTGCTGAGATCTATATTCCGTGTACTACTTCGCACTGGATATTGGATGGAAGCACGATTTCAAAAGTATACATCTGACTGTCGCAATAAAGCAAATATCGCTCGGGAGCCACAGATACGTCATCTTCAGGAAAGATGCAGCTGCTTGGGTTTTTTGTCCATGCGAAGCTGTTTCAATTGTTTCGTGCTTACGACCCATCACCACACGTCTGTGGAGTCCACTGTCCCAAATGCGGCGCTATAACCAAATCATAGTTACGCCTTCCTTCAGGAAAATCTGCACTGTTAAGAGACTGAGTAAAGGCCCTTTTCAGGGCCAGCCACAGTTTGATTTGTATTATTTTGTTGGTTGACATTAATTGCACGGCCATTGTGATTCCCTACCACTCATTGATTAGAAATTGTAGGGTGTGCTAAAAAAATTTAGGGATTGGTGATTAGTGTGCTTGTTTTGTAAGCGTGTACTCAAGTGATAATGAACAAACATTTTGTCACCTTTAATAATTTTCTAATTGGTCGTAAACTGTTCATCTTTGTAATCTGATTAGTTCAAATCGAAATAGCATCAAGTGTTTTGATTAGATGTGAGAATTTGCAGCGAGCGGGATCGTGGATGCGCACTGCTGAAGAGTCCCGCAATGGGACAAAACGGCCTTGAAGTACTTATGGGTTTTCAATGATAATCTAACATCAATCCATTCATGATCTCAATCAACAAACCTCCATCGGTCACCAAAACGACTCTCTTCTGTGCCTAGACGTCCGACCTGAGCATTCAAGTCTCCGGCTAGTACTACAATATCTATCGAACGAACTTTCTGGAGAATAACAGTTAACTGGTGGTAGAACTCATCATTGATTGCATACGGGCTGCAATCGGTTGAGGCATAGGCGGAGATGACGAAAATACATCGTTTCTCACGCCGATTTCTTCTCACTTTGATGAAACTTTCTAATCTAACAGCACATAACCGACTGTTAATGGAGATCCAATAGATTAGTTCTGCCTCAGCTCTAGCGCTTAGTGCGACACCAAAGCCAACAAGACCAGACGAAGATGCCACAAAATCCCTGGATCAACGCACGTAAAACAAGATTTTCAAAGCAACAGATGGAGAGCGAATTTGTAGTGCTTCGTCAGAGTATTGAATACGTGTCTCGGATAGACATCAAACTTCGATATTAAGACTTTCAAGAGACGTAGCCAGCCCTATCTGTTGTCCGACCTGCATAAGTGTGCGAACGTTGAAGGCAGTCAGTTTGAATGGTGCACGTGGTTTCAGAAAAACTGTTTCAGTACTAGTATTTGGTGGTAGCATTCAATTTTCAAGCAGGCAGTGACTCGAGAACGTTTAGATAGAACCGAGTTTCCACCATAGGCGAGCTGCTGTATAAGTCGAGAAATTAGGATACATAAATTGGGAATGAAAGAGAGTGAGTAAATGACGTAGTATATAATAATAATAATAATAATAATAATAATAATAATAATAATAATAATGTGTATTGTTCGACTGTAAATCGAAGCGAGAATAGAGTTTCCAGTAAATACCATCATTTCCACTGCACTTAAGCAGTTTATTTGCATTAATTATTTCGAACTACAAATCTATCTACTATAAGTTGCTTTCTGGGTGGTGTTGTGTGATTGTGGATCAAAATCTATTTACGTACGCACTTATGCAATTTAATCATCTTGATTCATTCAGCTGCATATCTTGTTGATCATTTGACTGTAGTTGGGACAGTACTATTTGTATTTTATTGTAGTTTTAGTTTGTTTTTAGGTTCTACAAAATTTCTATGTTTTTCATGAACTACATCTACGTTGTTTTACTTGACATTGATTTCTACTATGTCCTTCCATTGTTGTTAAACTTTTTAAATATTCGTTATTATCACCATCATGTTTCTTATTTATTCTCCGTCTTTCTCATACATATTTTGGTGGACAATTATCTTTCTCATATTCAGCTTCGGTTGATCGCTTTTCCACCACTAGTCGATCGCCACTCAACTGTCTTTCAACATTTGAAACTATGCAGTCCACCTTCTTATTTCTAGTAGATTGCTTAATTTGTCAAACGATTATAAATATGATTACACAGTTCAAGTAAATGGCACCGTCGGAAAGCAAGCTTTTTTTTAATCGTCTTCAATTTTTCCCTACTAATCTTCATTTTCAGAATTTCATCACCCCCAGATTAAATAGGAGTAAAACAAATACTTGGAACCAATAAGATTTCACTGCAACTGTCTCTAGTAGTTTATGTGTTAAAACATATACTTGATTGAGTATGTCGGGTTGAAGATAAAATGCATTTGTACTGTCAGGTTAAGAGCAAGCTTCAGAGAAGAATAGTAAAATTTATCTATTCGCCCCTCATCAAAAACCGATTCTCTGTTAAATTCTAATTGCTTGTCTTATCAACAACATCCATTTGTACATGTTTCGATATGGTTAGAAACAACCATAACATCTTGCAAATATATCGCTGACTGGTCTGTTCAAATGCTATTCATGACTAATAAACTTAACTCATTTTACTATTGTTGAGTGACTTCATTCAGCTTTCTTTTTTCTTTCCACATGTAAGTTCATAGTTTCGCATATCGATTATTCCCTTTTTTTAATCCACCCGTGTATTCAGTTTTTGTATAAAATATTGATTGACACAGTAACCTCCACAAAGTCCTATTATCCATACCACAGTCATTTTACCAAGACAGATTTCCAAACAAATTTGACATCCGTTTAAATAGGTAGCCTGTAAGTATTCAATCTATCAATTCTAAGAGTACAGGTAAGACGTTACATAGTAAGATTACGATTATCTACTACATTTATCAGAATTTCTCTGTTCTAGAGTTTTAACTAAACAACATCGCTTTTGATGTCAGACAATATTTGCGAATTTCATCTATTAGGAGACCAATCGTTACATTATTTCAACTGTCGTGGTATTCTAAGTTAGGGAAGTTAACACTGAATCAATTAAATAAGATTTCAACCTCTACGACAATTTGAAGATCGGACTCCGTCCTCTCAAGTTGATAACCATGGGTGAATTATGAACAATGATAATAAATCCACGTAGTTTGATGATAATCTAGTCATAATATGGATAATATTATCAATGAAAGTTCAATAGAAATCTGTCTCGAATTCAAAATGTAGTTTTGTGTACTTCTTATTCTCTTTCTTCTTCAGTGCTCATCACTTGTTCATGTGTTTGCATGTATTCAACTCTGAGTGTAATATGCCAATCTTAGACCCAGATAGAAATATAACAACAACAAATGAATCCGCTACATCAAAATACCAATATGTGCTTTCCATCAAGAATCGTATTTTGCACTCTTACATAAAGCACAACTTAATGCAAACACACGAACAAACCAACAATTGAGTGCATGTCAATGAGAACGTCTCAATATTTCATAATACGTACAAACAATGAGAAAATGAGGTCATTAAAATTCCTAGGATGAGTTTTGCAGTACGAAGATGAATCTAAAACAAGGTAAAATTCAGTGCTTGATGGTCAGTCACAATATGGAGTCATACATTGAAATGAATTCTCATTTGCTCTTTTTGTTTGAACAAATTCATGATTTTGGGAAAAACAAGAATGTGGTTTGTGTACTATTCAAGGTTCACTTAGTTCGAACGCATTACTATTTTCCAGTATACACAGGAGAAGACTAAAAATCATCTAGAACAAAGCTTACTTTTATTATACAATATCATTATCGTACATTTCTGTTTAGCATTCAAAAATTTTTAATCCTGATCGGTAGCCCATGTTCTACGTGGGCTAACGGACGTATGTTGGTATGTGAGCTGTGTAGGTAGCATTATGAATTGTTAGTCGACTAGGAAATATTTTCACATTCTGGAAAATTCCTAATGACACTGAGTTTTTAAAGCCAATAATTATTTTCGACAACTATCATATTTGTAAAGATTGTTTATAAACAATTGTTGCTTTTGTTTCTGTGTTCTAAGCAACTGACGATAATCCACAAGTTGAAAGCATTATTTTCATTAAGTGGATAATGAGATGGCGTTTGAAGTGAATGGCAATGTGTTCGAGTCGATGAGTGAAAATGAACTCTGATGTGCAGGTACATCTAGCTGACGTTTCCCAAATAGGCGGGAATCACACATCACATTGGATTCCACTACTAGCAATTAATAATTGTGGTGCTGCGAGTCATAAGTTCTAGTTGTGACGAGACGAGAAAATCATCAGTCATAAATGAACTCGTCATGTAATTGATGACCGTCAATTGATGAGTTGTGAGGTTGGAGCTAAAATGTCACTACACGCCCTTAATTGATTGGCAAGCATTTAGACATTTTCGAAAATAATTCGTAAATAGATGGAGGAGAGGTTTTGAAGAACGTTTGTATCAAAGATTGTGTCATTTCCAAATGATAAAGATTTTCCAGCGAATCACATGGGAAAATGTGTTTGGGAAAATTTCCAGACTAATGAAATATATGTTATACTGCCAAACCAATGTAACAGTTATCACGAAACGAATCAATTGTCAGATATTCAGGTGAACTATAAAATCATTGTCCCTGATACTTTGAGAGGATTGATAAGTGACCATTTCGTCACAATTTATACACTCACTGGTCTCTCTGTAGATGACCTGTAGTTTTATTTGTGATTTCCTCAACTAGCGATTGTGCCATCCATGCCATCTTGAATCTATTTGGAAACGAAGGTAAAACTTTAATTTATGATTGACAAAGACGATGAAAACGTAACACAACTTCAGAGAAATGTTTCAAGAAAGAACAAAGAGTATCATATTCACGATAACTATCTATGTAACCAAGATTGATTTTTGAAACTTGTTTGCTTCACATACTTTTAACTACTCACGTGATGGAGAACTGAGCGACTTGATGCTATTGCAAAATGTTAAAATTAAAACACGAAGTTCGGTGAAGGGATCTCTTTCCAACGAATTTATTATCAAGCTGTGCAATCGTATATATATGAAAATTGTACAGCTTGATAATAAATTCGTTGAAAAGAGATCCCTTCGCTGAACTTCGTGTTTTAATTTTAATGTTTAAATGGGAATTATCTGTCAATTGCAAAATGTCGCATTTTCCAGGTGAATAAAGCACAGACAAAGCATTAGGACTTTGTCATTCTAGTAGTTTAGTCAACATTGACTACAAGAATCATATCCCACTCAACATAATTATTACTTTGAAAAGTGACATTGCGTCACACATTCGAAACGCTCTCGCACGATCTACCCTCTAACCATCCAAGTAGCGTCACTACCCTTCAGTCTGGTTAGCGTTTTGGTTAGCCTTTTTTTAGCGAGTTAGTTTTCTACGGGATGAGGACGCTAACCCCATGCCCAACCCTCCTTTATCCAGGCTTGGAACCGGCAGTAGCCCCCGGAGGGACTCCAGGCGGTGTTACCATTCAGTCACATAGCGTATATTATGTTGAGTAAATAATCCCTTTCTACATCATTCATTTAAATTATCACATTTATATTTATAAGGGGTTAGCACAGATTCTTCAATCTGACCATCTTATCTCAACATAGTGCACGCAATGTCGAGTCACCTAGATTGGTGGCCACATTGTTATTTGGTCGATATCATTCGATCTGCACTAAGAAGGACTTGACGCACATGATATTGATCACCACTCAGTGATCAATCAATTGTGAAACTATACATGTCTAATCAAAAAACCCTTTGATATTATTGTCCATTCATTTACACGACTATTTTTGGCCATTAACCAACTGACTAATATTTACATTTGTCCAATCATTAACTCATTTATATTCACGTGAATCAGTTAAAACTACAATTTAGACGGTGTTAATTACTATATCCCACGGTATTGATATTAAAATTGGTCGAAATTTAGGATCGAAAGTTAATATGAAAAGATAATACTTTCCCTCCCTCAAATCCAATTTTCGTTATTTTCTTTGCCAATACTTCTCTATTATGAACATTTATACCTTTCTCATCATCATATTGCAATCATTTGTGAATAGTGTACAGCATTATGTCGCTCCATAATCATTCCATATGAAATTGTTTTCATGAAAAATATCAGAATTTTTATTATGTGTAAAATATTGTCCATTTTCAAATGTAATTTGATCTATACCACAGAAAGCACTATGTACATTACAATTTAATACAATCTACAATAAAACAATGTTTCTGTTCTCAATATTCATGTTTCATGGATTCCAACGCAATTTCCGACCATTACATCCAGCATTCCACCATCGTGCCACACTCGGAACCCAATATGGACCAAATGAATGAGATGTATGAGCTAGCAGACACATTGCACATTGAGGTTGGGCATCGTAATCATGTATGATTCCATGACCATGCCATGCAAAATATTCATTATATGCAGTATCGTTCTTGTCCAAATACTTCAAATAGTCTGCCAGTTTAGCCGGTGATTCGAATTGATCAACGTGAATGAACGAGTATGGAGGAGCGACTCTTTCATATTCCTCTATCGATGCACCCATCACAATTGGAAGTATATCGTTTCTTGGAATGAATAATAAGTTTGCAATTTGTTAAACACTTATCGAAATCTCATCATACAAGTGAACCGTGAACATTCCCGAAAATATGTATATACATTGAAAATGTCAAATTTCAACTTACAGGACGATGGAGATGAGATTTCAGTTTTAGCCAATTTCACCGTTTTATTTTGACGTGACGGATATAAAAAATTATGGACCATGATTGCTCAATGCACATTGGTAGCTGCTAGTAATTATTTATGGACTATTACTACATATCAATTTTGGTATTGTTTGTTCGAATCGTTCCATTGATATCCATGACTGACATTGATCAGTCTCTAATTGACATATGTGTATCCTGTGAGGATTGCCTCGAAATTGCTTTTCGTCTCAAACATTATAAGCAGTGATGGATGGAGGCTAGTAGTGGGATCGAGGAGCGCACGGTACAGGGTCGGATTTCACGAGTGAACATCAACTGGGTGATGCAGATACATTCAGCTGAGGAGCACCGAGTATGATGGAACGCGTATCGTGGATTCCACTGCTAACCACCACCCATTTAATATTGCATATATTCTTATTAGATAATTATTAAGTTACCAGATTATATATATAGTATGTATAATCAGGTTTTTTTATCATAAGGTTTCATTTGACCTGTTGTCTACTGCCACTCTTTGCTTGGTTATGTTAGTTTGATCATAAGGTTTCGTTTGACATATTGGCTACTGCAATACGTTTAACCATTCTTAACTTATTCGCAATTTATTTGTTACAATATCCCACAATCACAGCCACATTTTGCTTGATCCTGTGTAATTATTATTTTTATTTTTACAGTGTGATGCGGTTTGTTCTGCTTGTATATAAACCACGTATGTCTAATATATATTAGGCAGAAAAAGTGCAAGCCTAATTAGAAATACTAAGCAAAGAACGCACGCACATACACACACACACACACCAAAAAAATATAATTCACAAATTAATTCAAGATTTCTAGTTTATTCCATTTCATTCACGATTTCAAATTAAATGTGAGAACTTCATCTTAATGAGAACACTTGGCCTCTAATAATATTGCAACAACAATTAAACACACATCAGTGGCAGCTATCTTTGTTCTGGACTGGACGGGCTGGTCTCGATGAGAAGTTGCTATGAAGATGACCAATAAGGACTCATATTTGACTCAGGACTCCTAGTGCTACATGAAGCATCATTGGTTTAGCACAGAAACAATGTCATAGAAATAGGTATTTAAACTGGCGTTTTAGTTGCCTGGTACTTGACAGGCCATAAAACATAACATTTTTGTGGGACTAATTATTCAAAAACTTGATCGAGCACTATCACGTTTGATATTTGAGGATACTTGTCAACGTGCTCAAATAAGATCTGTCATGGACTTCTCATATTCTCGCTTCTCTAATATAAATTTTATTCCGAGTGATGAGCATTAGATCCGTAATTTTATATTGTATGCAATATTCTGTTAAACATCTTAAGTAAACCTCAATGAAATCTATTTCGCATTAAAGAAGTTTTATTTGTCTGCAACTATGTGAAGTTGAAGCACTCATAGAACTGAAAATAACTGCCAAACAATATCAAAGTCAGAATCGTCAATACGAACTTCAAGACAGAAACTTCGGGAACTACCACAACCATCATCAAAAGCGTACAAGTATTTGTAAACGATTGTCTATGTAAAATACTCAATGTCCGTTGAGTGGATACTATCTGCAACAACCTACTGTGAGAGAGAACAAACCAGCTCCCATCTGAAGAAGAAATTAGGAAAAGAAGATGAAAGTAGACAGGAAATAAATTGAGGAAATCACAAGACTGCATCACGATACAAACACTGATTTGGAATCGTGAATGTGAACTCAAAGGAGGAAGACCAAAGAACTCGCGTCGTCAGCAATCGTAAGCAGATATGAAAAGGATGAATAGCAAGTGGAAAGAACTGGAAAGGATTGTCCAGGACAGAGTTGGATGGAGAATGGTGGTGGTTGGCATATGCTCCTCCACGAAGGGTAACGGGCGTTAGTGAGTAAGTAAGTAAGTAAATAAGTAAGTGCTAGATGACTATGAGTTGCTGCCTATCACTAAAACCAACATCAATGTAACCCATCGCAGTTCACTCTGCCAATTTTATTTCGTTGTTCTGAAATATTATGACCTTTTGAGACGATGATTATGCACATATAAATAAATTGATGACTCTGATTACACTATAATGTAAGATGTTTGTGAATAAAAATAATTACTATTATTTTCTACGTGGTGGCGCCGCTAGTCCTATACCTTAACCTTCTTCATTTAGACTCAGGACCGGAAGTAGCCTTAAGAGGACTCTGAGTTGTAGTTCAGTTACCAGTCGACGTAGGTTGGTACATAGCCAAGAAACTATTTTTCACCAAATGTATCTATTATTAGTGAATGTTTAGCCGTTACTGAGGTATTTTTCGTGGGCGAAACATGAGCGACATCTATTAGTGATTTAAACCACGGGGTTACAAAAAACCAATGGATTTCTTCAAGGTCTATTGCACTGATGGATTCTCGTAAACTCATCCCATCAGGCTCTGAACACGATGAAGAGCGTAAACAAGAGTGCAAACGTCTAAGAAACGACCGTGAGCAGTGGTGGGCAACGAAAGCAAAAGAGATGGAAAAGGCTGTGGCTGTAGGGAACAAAAGGCAGCTCTACAGACTAATAAAAAAACTAGAATTAATAAGTCAAGTATAAGTCAGATTATTTCGGACAAAGACGACACCCTCATCTGCTCTCAGTCCAGACGTTTAGAACGATGAGCGGAACATTTCAGCTGGTCTTCAGACACTCTACAACTACCCTCCATTCCCAGACAGCATGAATAGAACATTGAAGTAGGTCCCCCAACTCTAGCAGAAGTTCAAAAGGCTATAGTTAATCTGAAACGAGGAAGGGCATCTGGTCCATATGGACTAAGGGTGGTGGTCCAATTTTAACGATTAGGTTGACTAATATTTTAGCTAAGATCTGGGAATTAGACGTTATTCCATCTGACTGGTCACAATCACTTATCGTCCCAATATATAAGAGAGGGTCAAAATCATCCTGTGACAATCATAGAGGGATTAGTTTAACTAATATAGTATCTAAAACACTAGTCTCGATAATTATCAGACGCCTAACTAAGACTAGTGAACTGCAAACACAAGAATCAACCTGGCTTCAGACCTGGTCGTGGATGCATCGACCACATATTCACCATTCGTTAGGTTACAGAACACAGACATACTTATTGGCGTCCGACAATGGTGGTCTTTCTTGACTATAAAGCAGCATTCGACTCTGTAGATCGACGGGTTCTTTGACTGTGCCTGTCACTGAAAGGCGTACCTCAGAAGTACATAAACCTTGTGAAGGCTCTTTACTCGAACACTACTAGTCGAGTCAGAGCTTATGGTGAACTGTCATCTGCTTTTGCAACCTTGAGTGGTGTCCATCAAGGCTGTCCACCATCTCCATTTTTGTTCAACTTCATCACAGATCTACTGCTGGAAATAACGTTCTCGTCAACTACATCTTCAGGAATTAATCTCCTACCAGGAGGTCCACTTATAGACTTAGAATACGCAGATGACATAGTCCTGTTTGGTGAAGACGCTGATATATATATATATATATATATATATATATATATATATATATATATATATATATATATATATATATATATATATATATATACTCGCGTTGTAATGTGGCAACATAGGCCGATGCACATATGTGTCAGGTTCCAAGTCACATATGGCTAAGTATTACTTTATTAAGGCATTTCATTTACTCATCAAGAGAAGACCTAAAAAAGCTCAAAACTATCACACGGTCTTCATTCTCTTGGTAGTTAGCTAATCCATCTAACTCTTCCCAGTCGTTATCTTGACACATTTATAGCCCGAATAAGACCCACATTTCATCCTCCCTTAGCAGGAAAAATGGTGACCAGCGAATACGATGAATACAAATAACGACAAACGAATTACTAGAAATCACGAACCATTTTCAATATATCAAAAACACAGACTACAATGAGAGAAATATTTGGTTAATTAAGTGTGAAAGTATGCGTAAAGTCAGCCACGAGATTTGTAAAATAAACAGAAATGAGTAATAGTATTCGTAATGCAAAAAATTAAAAGTGTGTTTTAATAACATAGAACATAACGGCAAAATACACACAAAGCCATTCATGTATATAAGGAATAGTAAGCTTATTGGGGAAAAAATCACTCATATATATACAAATAAGTTACTCATTTAGCTTCTTAGATAATCAATATCCATGACTGATTAACTGATAGCACTACTAGTTAACTCTTCATAACACATTTGGCACACACGAACTGGATCTTTACTAAACGTTGTAGAAGCCCGATTAGAAGAACAGTTTTGGCAAAATATACCGCCACAATTTCTACAATGATGCTATATATGGAAAAGGAAAAAGGATGTTGTCATTCGTAATTACTTATCAAGTAAGTATGAAAAATACACTGGATTACAGTGTGTCAACATCACTTTAGATACATGAAATATAATAGAGAATGTTACTTACTTAATACGAAGCTTCAAGATATCGGTTATTTTTAGTATAAGATTGTAGAGCTGGTTAAATTTCATTGAAATTATGAACTGATCTAAGTGTGACCAGGACTGAAAACCTAGAACTAACGAAACAACCGTATAAAAACTCTTCAATAAAGTACATCTACTATCTCACACGCGGTAATCAAACTCAGGACCTTCGGTCTCGCGTATGGTCGCGTAATCTCTAAATCAATGAGTCTATATCCAACGGTGTTAATGTCTGACTGGATAAATCCACGATTTCGGGCGACCATTATTGACAGAAACCAAGGTATGAATACCAAATAAATCGTAATCTTCCAAACATGTACTAACGATCAAGGTTGAATAAGAATTACCAAAAATCGAAACTAAACTGTTCAGAAATTGTTAAAGTCATGAATGTAAAAATCAGTCACTTTATTTATTTAAACACACAAACAACGATGTAAAAGTCACCAAAATATGTATGCGCAACGCAAGTCACTGAATTCATACGTGGGTTAGGATATTTCCCGGGTGTCCAAACTGAAGTAGCTAGTTTTCTTAGAGGGCAAGTCCCAGAGAATTTGACCAAAAAGTCTAATCTGCAAGGCGATGGGGCAACGTTAGGAGATGCGTTCTCATGGTACTTGGTGACCTATCATAGGTTCACACGCCGTTTGTTCCTTCAGGAACCTGAACCCAATGCGCACCATTGAGTTGAAATTCAGGCTTTCCAACCCATTGTGTTGGGTTTTCAAGGGTGCTGGGACATACGATGAAACGACATAAAAATTTCTAGATAAAGCAAGCTTTTGATAACTTAAAATTTCACAAAAACAAAAACAAAATCCGAACAAAAATAAGAAATTTTGGGAAAGCAAATTAATTTAATTTTTATCAAATGAATTTAAAACGGTGTAATTTATATGCCAAACTCCCGAGTAGGATGGAAATGTCCATGAGAGTCGCACTGTAACCTGTGTCTGGTTCTTGTCGAGAACAAAACATGTAAGGATATAAAATATAAATATACGCAAGGCGAAATTCACGTATTGTATGTTTAGTCCAAGCATTCTGTTAAAACCCGTTGTGCGAGTAGTCTATGTATTTCAGCCACAAACCAGAATTACTGACATTCTGATAAGCCGCATGATTCTAGACCGATTGAGTGTTGTTTCAAGGCCGTACGGTATAGACAAGCCTTTGTAGCTAAATGAATTATTTTACCTAGCTTCATCTGATTCATGCTAACAATATATATATATGTGGATGATCTATAAATATATTCACTCGGCCATCAAAGTAAAGTTTTGCAAATATTTTTTATCTTTTTGCTGTAACCCAACTGATTGGGTTAATCGCTAAGATGAGTGTGATTTTGACTGAAATGAATTGGTCGATCATCACAAACCTGGACTTCAATATACAAAAACTAAAAGTATATCTCTAACATTAATTGAATTTTGAAATGAGATTAAGTAATATTAGATTTTTCGGTCTTTACACTGTATTATCATATTTATAGTATTTCGTTTAAAACAAAGAATCATATGATTAAATATGACATGGATATGTTTGTAGGGAAACTGAATTTTAAAAATATCCGTGTTATTAGATAAAAAAAATAATCAAACGGCTGAAGACAAAGAAGTTTATAACACATTAATTACTAGTCAGAAAGTTAAGTCAGTCAGTCAGCTACGACCTAGGATCAGGCAAATATATGCATCGGTCCGATTTGCCATACCCCAATGGCACAGCAAGACGAACACCGGATTCATAGAAGTAGTTAATTCAGTGGTGGTAATATATAAAAGAAAGATTGTATATAAGGAATTAGTGCAGGAAGAAAGAATTACTTCGTAGAAAGAAAGATATGAAACGATTTTAATCCCATAGTTTAAGAGAAGAGGGAGAGTGTATACACCTACGTCATAGCGACCGATTCTGAGCCATGTCACCCAGAGTCTCCAACCATTGGTTACGACAGTCACGCGGACCCAAACCAAGTAGTCTGCATCTACCATCATGGCTAAAACTGAAGTTAGTGACTTCAAGCACTGATGCCGCGTTTTGATTTGGCCGCCCCTACATTTCTTCCAGCCATCCCCCCAACACTAATCAGCATTGCACGTTGTGGTGATCGGAGTTCAAGCATACGTAACACGTGGCTTAACCATCTCAGTCGATCAAAATTCACAACCTCATCAACTGATTAACCAAGTTAATTCGGGAAAGAGAATCTTTAGATACACTGAGATGAAGTTCAATATACAGAAATTACAACCCTATATAGTATCTGATAGACCCCTGAATTATTGATTGACACTCACATGTTTAAACTATTATAAACCGTGAACTAGACACATATTTAAAAATATAAGTCTTATGGACGATATATTGTATCGAAATTTCATTCTAACTAAACATAATAAGTAACGAAATGTGAAAATCATATTCAGTATATGACAGACATCAAATCATATCAAAGAAAGAATTCGATAGTTTATAGAAATGAAAGATTATTCCAAGATGAATGATTGTGGGTACGAATTATAAGATGTAGTTTAATAATATACAAGTTAGTTGTGCTGATGAAAGTGTAAGGAGAACTAACAAAATGTCCATTTACCAGTTAAGATAAATGAGTTTATTGATCAGTTTATCAATTCTAACGTCAACAAGTTGATCCAAATGAAAGAACGAAAGCATTTACAATCTTCAGAAAAACAATATTTCATTCAATTCGAATAACAATTAATGACTCCATTATCAGGTATAGATTAATGGGCTGTGCTTTAAGCTACATTGTATCTATAAGAGCTTGTGGTACTATCCAGGTGATCAAACCGAATGAGGGGCGGAGCAAAACTCAAACTTCAGAAACATTGATGGAAAGTCGAGCGATTTAGCCTCTAAGTCACTGCTTCAGTGAATGTACACACTTCATTTAATACGATATGTTAGTCTACATTGGAAGATTTCAGCATAAAATATAGAACAATCGGACAAATTCCTGGCCATTAAATACTTAATTTGTAAAGATTCAGAAAACACGGAAAAAGATGCTTTTACAACGGTGGTCTATCAAACTCAAAACACAGTGTACATGATATCGAGTTACTTGAACTGGTTGTTGTCCTGAAGAACGTCACTTACTTAGTTACTTACTTACGCCTGTTACCCCTCATGGAGGATTATAGGTTTCCCACCAGCATTCTCCATCAAACTATGTCTTCGGCAATCCTTCCCAGATTTTTCCAGTTGCTATTCAGATGTCGAGGTCTTCATAATCCAGTCGACCACCAAAAGAAAGAGGAAGGGAGAGAGTAAACAGCCTTGTCTGACTCCGGTCCTTACTTGGAATGCATCTGTCAGCTGTCCTCCATGCACGACTTTGCACTGTAGTCTGTCGTATGAGTTCCGGATAATGTTGACAATCTTCTCAGGAACTGCGTAGCGTCGAAGAAGTTTCCATAGTGTCCTCCTATCCACACTGTCAAATGCCTTTTCATAATCAATGAAGTTGATGTATAGTGATGAGTTCCAGTCAACTGATTGTTCGACGATGATCCGTAATGTTGCAATTTGATCTGTGCATGATCGATCCTTACGGAATCCAGCTTGTTGATCTCGAAGTTGGGCGTCTACTGCATCTTTCATCCGGTTCAGCAACACTCTGTTGAAGACCTTCCCTGGTATTGACAGCAGTGTAATGCCTCTATAGTTTTCACATTTGCTCAGATCTCCTTTCTTTGGAATATTGACGAGGTGCCCTTCTTTCCAGTCCATCGGCACTTGTTCATCTTCCCAAATCTTTTTGAATAGAAGGTAAAGCATGTTTGTAGTTGGTTCGATGTCTGACTTCAGTGCTTCAGCTGGTATGTTGTCCGGACCCGCTGTTTTCCCGTTCTTGATTTGTCTGACGGCCATTCTGATTTCTCCCTTCGTTGGTGGGTTGACGTCTATGGGAAGATCTGTGTGTGCCGCTTCGATGTCTGGTGGATTCATTGGAGTCAGCCTATTCAGGAGTTCCTCGAAGTATTCTACCCATCTGTTCCGCTGTTGTTGAATTTCGGTGATTGGCTTGCCTTCTTTGTCTTTGACCGGTCTCTCTGGTTTACTGAATTTCCCTGCTAGTTTCTTCGTTGTATCGTGAAGCTGTAGCAGCAGTCTCTGCATCAGTAGGCCTCAGCATACACAAAGGGAAAACCAAAGTCCTCAAATTCAAAGCGGGAAACAACAATCTAATCACTCTTGATGGCAAAACTCTGGAAGATGTAGAATCCTTCACATACCTAGGAAGCATCATCGATGAACAAGGAGGCTCAGATGCAGACGTAAAGGCAAGGATTGGCAAAGCAAGGGTCGCATTCTTACAATTCAAGAACATATGGAACTCAAAACAACTTTCAACCAATATCAAAGCGAGAATCTTCAATACCAACGTCAAGGCAGTTCTACTGTATGGAGCTGAAACTTGGAGAACTACTACAACCACAATCAAGAAAGTACATGTATTTATAAATAGCCGTCTACGCACGATACTCAACATCCATTGACCGGATACCATCAGCAACAGCTTTCTGTGGGAGAGAACAAACCACATTCCAGCTGAAGAAGAAATTAGGAAAAGACGATGGAAATGGATAGGACATACATTACGCAAATCATCAAACTGCATCACGAGGCAAGCCCTAACTTGGAATCCTGAAGGGAAGCGAGAAAGAGGAAGGCCAAAGAACACATTGCGTCGGATAATAGAAGCAGATATGAAAACGATGAATTACAACTGGACGGAGCTAGAAATGATGGCCCAGAACAGAGTTGGATGGAGAATGCTGGTGAGCGGCCTATGCTCCTTCACGAGGAGTAACAGGCGTAAGATGAGAAGAGAAGAGATCCATCCGTTTCATGTCTGCTTCCAATTCCCTAAACAGTGTGTTCTTTAGCCTTCCTCTTTTCCGTTTCTATTCAAGATTCCACGTTAGAGCTTGCCTCATGATGCATTTGAATGATTTATGCAATATGTGTCCTGTCCACTTCCATCGTCTTTTTCTAATTTCTTTTTCAATGAAAAGTTGGTTTGTTCTCTACCACAGTAGGTCGTTGCTGATGGTATCCGATCAACGGACATTTAGTATTTTGAGTAGACAACTGTTTATAAATATTCGTACTTTTTGATGGTGATTGTAGTAGTTCTCGAAGTTTCAGCTCTATACAGTAGAACTGTCTTGATGATCGTATTGAAGATTCTAACTTTGATATTGTTTGACAGATAATTATTTTGAGTTTCATATGTCCTTCAACGGTAGGAATGCTGTCCAACACAAATACTTCAGTAGTAACATTTTTGAATCTAGCACCACATCGGTCTAATTTTTACACGAAGCATCTGTTTCTTCGAGATTACGGATACGTCTTGCTGACAAGTATCAACTAGTAAGAAACTAAAGTATAATGCATTCATTCATCTAACGCCACTTAGTAAATCAGTAAACTTTATTCAGTAGTAAAACTCATTATACACATATAAATTAGTTCAATTAAAGAGTAATCGGAGAATACGTATTACAATTAATGATTAAAACAATCAAAAACCATATTGTTTATATTAGTTAGAACAAATGAAAAAAAAATTAATCATACCCTTCGTGTACTGATAGAGAATTCACGATCACAACCGAAACATGTTAAAGCTTCATCATCTTTAGTCCATTGACGATTAGTTAGACGATCGCGTAAAACCTAGTGAAATTTAGAAGTAATAGTTTGTATTATTATTATTATTAATGGAAGGGTTTTTTATGAATATTATAGTGATTTTAATAGTTGAGATCATGAGTCAATTGAAACCCTTCTGATATTAATCAACATATGATCACTAGTGACTGGTCTCAAAAGGTATTTCCTGGAGTTCTAGTGAGAAGGTGTAACCAGTTGAGTTCAATCGGGTCTGTTATGAAGTAGTAACTCAATGAAGACAATGGTGCATGGTGGCGCAACTTCGTGGATTGGTTGAAGTTAGACATTAACACTGTTGGATGCCGACCAGCTCAGTGGTCTAGAGGTTAAGCGTTTGCGCGCGAGACTGATAGATCCTGGGTTCCAGTCTGGAGAGGCAGGATCGCAGATGAGCAGTGCTGAGAAGTCTTGAAATAGGACAAAACATTAGCACCGTCGTATGCCGATTCAGTGGTCTATAGGTCAAATATTCACGCGTGAGACCGAGGATCCTGGGCTCAAGTCTTGTGTGTGAGATGGTTGATGAGCACTGCTGAGAAGTCCCATACTAGATTAAAACAGCCATCAAGTGCTTCCAGGTTTTCCATGATGGTCTAGCTCAATGAACTTATGATCTCAATTATTAAAATTATTAATATTACCTGAAGTATTTGATTTTCTCTACCTAATTCAACAACAGCTATTTGTAATTCTTTAAGTTCTTTCAATTTAGAATTTAATTCGTTTCGAAGATTTGAACTTGCATCTTCAGCTTTAATTAATCTGTAAATAATTAATAATTAAAGAACAAAAACAACAACTCATAAATAAACTGTTATGTTTTATAAGCTTGAAATATATGGAATAAATAAAACATACAGAGTTATATAAGTAGACTATTAATGTTGTAATTTTAGTATTAAAAAAAAGTGATTAAAGCAAAATTCTCGTCATGTAAACCACTTCCATATATTCACTGAAAGTTTTCAGCGTAAATATTAACAGTGGAATAGAATGTAGTATGTAATGCTCAAAAAAGACAAAACTATCAAATGAGTAATGATAGTAGTACACGTTGAATATCAGGTAAATATGAAAGATTAATTAATGAGATCGGGAGTGTTTATTAGTCGATAACGTCGAAATAACCGCCGCATATATGTTGTCACTATCTACACCTCTATAAGTTATTCTGCTTGGTAGCGTAGGTCTATATTAAACATAGCCAACAGTCGTTAACATAAACTAACAAATAGACATATAAATTGATCAACTTTCAATTATAACCTTATGAACAAGTGGATGTATACTAGTTATAATTTATTAGATTATTGTAAGACAATAAGTGTAAACTTTCTAGTCAATTTCAATGTTATAATTTATGTGTATGTCGTGTGTACTATTGATGTCGACAGATATAAGTAGTATGTATCACCAATTGAAAGGGGAATGTCTGGTGGCAGAAGATTGAGGAAATTGAAGAGAAGGAGAACAGAGTGATTATCATAGAAACGAAGGAACAATAAGATTTGAGACAATTGATGGGTATTTTGCAAATGAAATATTTACTCTATGGTTCTCAGATTTTACCAAGATATTCCGTAATGTTGTATTCAAATACATTTGGTTGTCTACATTCGTGTTTTCGTCCACTACACTATAACAATAACCATATTTTGTGCCAAGAAAATATTACATTAATTAAAACCTACTTTTCCATGAGAGAATCAATTTCTTTCTTGGATAATTTTGATTCGGCTATAAATTAAAAAGAATAAAAGTAAGGAAACAACTTAGTCATAATCAATATTAGAATCTGGGAAAAATATACGCGTTAACTTAAACTGTTTTGTTACCCCACATCAGAACGATATCATGAATGGCGAACGAGTTGAAATAATAGTAGTAACAATGATACCGAGAAAGACGGAATCCTTTCTTCTAGATTATGTTATGATTTTATGTCCGGCTTTTTATCACGTGAGTTATCCATCGATCAAAATACGACTTATACAATCTTAACACTATGCCAAACCAATGACGTTCAACCGGTATGAGAAGTCTAGCGTCCTTATTGCTCCTATATCCTCCTAGCCAGTCCGCTTGAGTTCAGAACACAATACCAGCTTCTGCAACATGAATCGAATCGAATCATTTATTTCGGTGGAGTTTTGTTCTCTGAGCTGGATGGTTTGGTCGTGGAGCTTTCATCGTTCTTCTGAACGACATCATCAGCACAAACTTCAATTTGAAGTTTGTGCTGATGATGTCTTTCAGAAGAACGATGAAAGCTCCACGACCAAACCATCCAGCTCAGAGAACAAAACTCCACCAAAATCATCCACCTGAGCTACAAATCTTCTCCACCATCTCAAAATCATTTATTTCAAATATACTCGGTTTATATATCAACCAGACAGACCACAACGTGCCATAAAATACAAAATAACATTTCTATAATATTTGGCCAAATATGGCTGTGAACGTGGGAGGGAATAGTCAATAAACTGAACATAACGTAAGAACAGTAAATCGTACAATAATAAATTATAGGTCAAAATAAGGCTTATAATAAGAGGAATATAAATCTACATAATCTAATTATTGAGTAGTTATACAATAAGAATATTTATAGAATATTAGTCTATTAATAGTCTTCGGAAGTTACCCGTAATTTAATCTTCGCTCGGATATAACAGATTATACGTATTATATTTATATTTCCATTACTATTTAGCTCTCACTATTTGTGTTTCGTCGTTTCACTAATCTCTTCATTCGTCTTCTTTTTTTCGTTCGTCCCCTACTTGTACTGATGTGAGATATGACAATTTCGAACTACATAGATTTATTTGAAGTCTTATGTTGTCTATAGATGATTGATGAAATTCTTCTGCCACCCTCGAAGGATTTATCATTAAGTGACATGGAAATAAGATACCTTATTTAGTAATCAATAATCTTCAATTATTTTGTTGTTGTTGACCAACATCAAATTTTATCAAGAAAAGTGTACCTTCAAAATATTCAATATAAGAACATTATTGATGTATAATACTGTAAACTGAAATGATTATTTATGAATATAAGAAATAGTTCTTGAATAAATTAATCTAATAGAGAGTATGAATATGTAAATGCATAGCACAAAATGTAAGTTGTAGTATAAGTAGATTAGATGAAAATAAAACAAGATTTTTCATAGAGCTTATTTTTTCGTTGTTGTTAAAAATCGAGTATTCTAAAATTGTACTCATTAGAGAACCAGTTATGTCATATTATTGGTGTGATCTGCTTTTCATCAATATAAAGAATCAGGAATAATATAAAGTATGTGAGAATAATGATCATTAAATGATATGCTTTATGGAAAGTATTGCTGTTTCAATTTATTATGTTTTAGCTTTGAACATTAACAAAGAATATAAAAACTATGTGGTTAGTCTTTAAAGGTTGGTTTTTGGTATAGGGCTGTTCTTAAGTGGCCTTGTAATTGACTCCAGTTGGGTCGTCCGCTGATTGTCATAGAAATGTATATCCCGGCTACCCTCGTATATAATCAAATGTGAGAATGAGGTTTAAATACGCATATTTCATACAATCGTTGATCTAAATAGACGTAACTCAATACTTACATTCAGACAAAAATAAATTACAGACACATGATGGATAAGGTAAGTAATTAACACACATACGAGCATTTTTTTAAAAAAACGCTTCGGACATTTATTTTCCGTCCTCTCATTTTCGTAAACAATAACCCCGCCACGAGAAGGCAGTGAGTAGGACTTCCCTGGCACAGGGTATATACTCGTGGCCATGTGAGAGCATTTCAAGAGGGAGAGCGGACTCTCCCCACTCTCAGCCGTACCAGGGCATTTGGGGGCAAAAAGCGAATGTCCGGTGCTTTAACCGGATTCCATACCAATGGTGCACATGGGCTCCAGTATCCGGACTGAACAAATGGCGTATGAACCAATTGTTGGTCACTGGCTTCCATGGGACTGCACCTCCTCACGATGCTCCACTGCCTTGTGGATCAGACCTTCAGGTCGAATGCTCGGGGAGTGACCCCCTAAGGAAACCACCTAGTTCACTTTGGGCACCCGGGTAGTATCACAGCCCTCACACATATCAAATGAGATTTGTGTGACGCATATGTTTTTGGTGCCTCCTTGTACCAATATGTATGTGTTAAAATAAATAAATAAAAACAGAGTTAACAAGAGGAGCTACAATAAAATATGTGGGCTTGACGTAGTACCAGCAACTATAGTTCATAGTCATTCATTAATTATATAACTACATATGTTGTTTAACCATGCTTGCGTTTTGGAGACAATGTAAATTATTACAGAAATAGAATGATAATTTGATAGTTAAAGCAACCAGATTTTAAACAATAGGTCAGAGGTCCGAATCCTACTCCATTTACAACAATATAGGTAGTCAGAATGGGCTATTAGCCTTCACATAAATAATGTAGCTCAAAGCTCAGTACATAATTACTAAGTAAACTACTCTTGTAAAAGACTAGTTTTCTACCTCTTATTGCGCATAACTTCCTTATATATCGTCAGTTTGTATTAGGCTCGTATAAATCGCGAAATAAGTCATCAGTCTCCATCATATTAAGTATTCTATTTAGCTACTGATCGATGAAAGATGTAATTTCCTTGCATACGCAATAAACACACAAACTAAACTACTAATATAGTTGTCATTATCAGTAAGATTCTGAATTAGGATTCGACAAACATGCTTAATCACACTTTAACTAACAAAACTTGGCATTTCATGGTGTTTTATATTCGTTCTAAAGCTTAAATAGTACCAAGAAGCCGGAATCAGAATGATGTAAAGACCTTAGCGAAGAGCATAATTCGCAAAACGTTTCCAAGATATTTTGAACACGAGAAACGGAAATGATGATAAACCAGGTCTGTTGTGAAATATCAGCTCACTGAAGACAACTTCGAGGATTGGTTGAAGTTAGACATTAACACCTTTGGATGCCGGGTCAGTGGTCTAATGGTTAAGTGCTCGCGCGCGAAGCCACTAGGTCCCGGGTTCGAGTCCCGCGGAGCGCGGGATCATGAGTGCGCACTGCTGAGGAATCCCACGCTAGGACGGAACGGCCGTCCAGTGCTCTCAGGTTTTCCATGGTGGTCTAGTTCCAACTGGCTCATGATTTCAATCTGTGAAAATATGAAAAGGTTAAGAGTGATGTACATAAGATATTGTGAAATAAACTTATGACGTCAGTTCGTACATTTTTAGAAAAAGTAGTATTTGACAGAAATAAATAATGTACAGTTTAGTTACAAACCGGAAACCGAAAAAAAAAACTTTACATTCACTTTCATACTTAGAAAATGATAAAAACTCATTTTCGATTACTTTGTGACTGTGAACGAATACTTTCAAGATTCTTCTCTAAACTAATTAACTTCTCTTGACATATTTGACTTGATTTTACAGCATTATCAGCTTCAATTTGAAGTTGATGACATTTTTCTTGAAGAGTAGAATTTAAATTTTTTGATTCGGTCAATTCATCAGTTAGTCGATTCTGTAATAGAAGAAACATATATTTTATAACCTAATAGGGTTTATTCTTATTCAGAGTTTAAGGAATTTTCAATATAAACAATCAAGATAGTTCTACTGTATGGAGCTGAAACTTGGAGAACTGCTACAATCATCATTACAAAGGTACAGGTATTTATAAACAGTTTTTTACGCAAGATATTCAAAGTCTGTTGGTCGGATACCATCGGCAACGATCTACTATGGCATAGAACAAGCCGGCTTCCAGCTGACGTGGAAATTGGGAAAAGATGCTGCGGATGGATGGGACACGTATTATGTAAATTAACAAACTGCATCACAAAGCCTGTCCTAAATTGAAATTCTCAACGGGAAAGGAAAAGAGGTAGACCAAAGTAGATATGCCGCCGAGAACTGAAGATAGAGATAAAAAAAGTGAAAGGCATTCGGCAACAACCGTTAAAGGAGAGCAGAGGACAGAGTAGTCTGGAGGATCCTAGTCGGCAGCCTATGTTCTATGAGGGGTTACAGGAGTAAGTATCACTCACAATGTTTAGTATTTGTCACAGATTGTCCATTAGCCTTCATTAACAACATGCACAAATGCAGTTGATAAATGGAGTTCAAATATAAAGAAAAAGAAACGCTTTGAAGGTGCCTTGGCCACTGGTATGGATGTTTTAATTGTGAAGCTTTTATTGTTCCTCCAGACGTTATGAGCACATACTTCAAAGAAATAATGTTGCCTAGTGGGACAAATGAAGGATTCAAGTCTAAGACAATCAGACCAGAGGACATAAAATCTTCATCCTGAAGTACAAATATTCCATATCATCTCAAAAAGAAATCCTGTTTATAATTCTCAGTTAAAATATTTGATCTAGTTAAATTCTTGAAAGTATAACTAATAATGACTCCGAAATTAGTTTCTGAGTTCTCTGCCATTTAAAGTAGAAAAAAATATCCACAGAAAGGAGCCTCACCGTAAACTAATCACGAAGTTTGCAACATACTTTAGGTCGTTGAATACTATATTGAACCAGATAATTTTGATCTTCATTATAAAACTAATAGATATGGAGGCTGACAACACCTTGAATGAACTCTTTAAACATATGGTATTAATTGAATTCTAGTCGTCACAATCGTAAACATCTTGAACGTGGACTTCAGGTTCCTAAGGGGACAAATGACCCATGAACCTATTGTTGGTCATCGGCTATCAATGGACTGCATCTCCTAACGTTGCTGCACTGACTTGTGGATAAAACCTCTATATCAAAGGCTCGAAGAGTGTTCCGCTAAAAAATTACCTACTTCGGTTTGGGCACCCGGGAAGTATTCCTAGCCCTCATGCGAATCGAATGATTTATAAGACGCATGTATAGTGCCTCCTTGTACCAATGTTTATGTGTTTAAATAGATAAAACAAGCATTAAATATATGTGATCCATGTCTATGGAGCCCTTCAATAAAAATGTTTAGACGTATATGACCTCAGGATTATTATATCATCTCTGGAATTTCGATTTATAATGTCCCATATAATATTCAGAAATAGTGTAAATATAAACGATTTGCAGTAAGAAGTCTATGAATTTGACGACTATGTTTGGCGAATTTTCGTCTTGTAAATGAACAAATTGAAAAACAAATCATATGGAAACCTTATAAAACACAATTTAATCCCTATTCATATAAGATATACTTATGTCTAATATCAATACAAATCAATTTATCTGTAATAAAGGACACAGTTGTCAACACGTTCATCAACACACATTGTTACAATTTACATCAGTAAAGAGTGTGTGTGTGTGTATGTGTGAGGGAGAGAGACAGAGGAAGAGGAGATTAACAACATGAAAGTAAAGTAATTGAAACCATTACATTACTGGCAGTATAAAAGCGAAAATATGAGATTAAGTCTAAACGCAACAAATAAAATCGAGGACTGTAAAGTGTATGAAATATTATATGAATTCATGATTTAAAGGAAGATAAAGAAAAAAGACGTTTGGGTAAAAAACAACTGATTTTGATGTCGCTTAGCTCACCTGTTACTCTTCGTGAAGGAACATAGGCCGCTCACCAGTATTCTCCATCCAACCATGTCCTGAGCAATCCTCTCCAGCTCCTTCCACTTCCTATTCATCCTTTTCATATCTGCTTCTATTATCTGACGTATTATGTTCTTTGGCCTTCATCCTTTCTGTTTCCCTTCAGGATTCCAAGTTAGGGCTTACCTCGTGATGCAGTTTGATGATTTGCATAGTGTATGTCCAATCCATTTCCATCGTCTTTTCCTAATTTCTTCTTCAACTAGCAGCTGATTTGTTCTCTCCCAGAGAAGGCTGTTGCTGATGGTATTCGTCCAATGGATGTTGAGTATCTTGCTCAGACAGCTATTTATAAATACCTGCACCTTCTTGATGATGGTTGTAGTAGTTCTCCAAGTTTCAGCTCCATAAAGTAAAACTGCCTTGACGTTGGTATTGAAGATTCTGACTTTGATATTGGTTGAAAGTTGTTTTGAGTTCCATATGTTCTTCAATTGTAGGAATGCGACCCTTGCTTTGCCAATCCTTGCCTTTACGTCTGCATCTGAGCCTCCTTGTTCATCGATGATGCTTCCCAGGTATGTGAAGGATTCTACATCTTCCAGAAGTTCGCCATCAATAGTGATTGGATTGCTGTTATCCGTTTTGAATTTGAGGACCTTGGTTTTCCCCTTGTATATGTTGAGGCCTACTGATGCAGAGACTGATGCATATCATTCAAAATCTCTAACTATAAATTACAATTATCATACAGACCCTAATAACTAAGAATTCAGGACCTAACAACGTAGCACAAATCAATAATTAGTGACTTTATGAATTGATGCCATGTCTTCATTGGCACATTTCTATCTTATTTTCATTGTATTTTCATAATATCTAGAGTTTTATGCTATAATAGCTATTACCTAGACAACTTTAACACATAATATAGTTTATAACAATTAGTCCCTTTGATAAATTCCGATAATGCAATGAGAAGAAGTAGTTTATCAGAATTATGTGATATATTTGCGCAATACATTTCGAACAATCGGATCACACACAATATACTTGTTAAGAACATTTATATATGAAAAATTAAAAGGTCAACTAGACAGGTTAAGGGTAAGTCATAACAAAGGAAAAATATTAAAGTACACAAAAACAAATGTGATTACCATTCTGGATAATAAATCAGTATTACCAGGGTAGGTTAAGTGTAAGCACAAATTGTTTTTGAACACATAAAGGGTGTTTCAATTTTCGTATAGCCAAGGCTTCAATAAACCTTAGAATACGTCCTTGAAGGCTTTTGTACAAGACAACAAATGCTGATTTGATATCAACCTTATGACCCGTCTCAATCAAATGTTTCGCAATGGATGATGATGTCTGTCTATCCTGTGATCTTATTTCACCATTGGAATTCATCTGATTCTGCAACCATTTCGGTATATGTTCACCCACCCTTAATTGCAAATCACGATTGCTCCTCCCTACGTACGTGTTTCCACACATACATGTAAATTTATAGACACAATGGGATGTGACACAATCGTTTTCATGCTGTTTGGGCTTTTGGTGAAACATAGACCTTGTCTTTTCGATAATAACAAGTTGGGCTGCATAAAATGTCCGGTTGGTAGCTAATTTTAGTCTCTGTTTCAACATGAGACTATTTGTGTCACCTCTGAATGGTAGCGTAATATAAACTCGCTTTTTGGGTACCAGAAGTGTCATAGGTCTAGGCATATTGCAACCCTTCCAGCGGTTTATGAACTTCAAAGGGTAACCATTATTAATTAACGCATCAGTCAAGAGCTTCATCTCTACTTCAATAGTATCACTAGCACAAATACGATTGATTCTATTGAATAAGCTCTTTATTAAACCGCGTTTATAATGAATAGGGCAGTGACTATGAAAATTGAGATATTGTCCTGTCCATGTTGGTTTTCTATATGTAGCACGTTTGATGGAGCCATCATCTCTCCTAGTAATCAGGATGTCAAGAAAAGGAAGTTGGTTGTTCTTCTCTTCTTCACATGTAAGAGAAATGTGCTTTTGACTACTATTGAATTCTTCTGACAAGCAGCTTATGTCTTCAATTTTATCACCTATGATTATGATGTCATCTACATATCGTTTATACAGACCCATCTTTTGAATTGAGTCACCAACTAAATTTTCCACATATCCCATGAACACATCAGCCAGCAATGGTCCTAGAGGGCTGCCCATAGCTACACCATCTATTTGTCTGAAATGTTCACCTTCAAATGTGAATTTTACATTATCTGTACATAATAATAATAAATCTTTAAGAGTATTAACAGGAAAAGGCAGTGGAAGGTTTTTCGAAGAAATAAAGTCACACAAAATATCAATGGTTTTCTTAAGAGGTACATTTGTAAATAAAGTGTTTACATCAAAGGAGCACATTGTCTTTGTCTTTATATTTATATCCTTTAAGTAATTAATTAATTCAAATGAGTCAGTCAAAGAATACTTACAATATTGATTTCTGATAGGGTTTAATAATTTTGTAAGCCATTTTGCCAGGTTGTGTGTAGGTGACCGACACGTAGATAGAATTGGACGTAGGGGGGTATTAGGCTTATGAATTTTCGGTAATCCATATAAATTAGGATATGCCGATCCCATAGGTTTTAATAGATTAAACTCATCTTTGTTAATAGCATTCATGTTTAACAATTTCACAAGATTCGAGTTCACTTTCTTTTCTAATTTACGTAATCCATCAAAGTCAACATCAGCCAAAAATTTGCTTTTATCACTGAAAATGGATTCCATTTTCATTCTTCTGGACCAAAGCAGAGAAGCATATTAACTTCTCAGCACTTCAAATCATTAAAAGTATTGCGAAATAATGCCGATATTATTATACTTAAACCCGATAAAGGATCTGGTGTTGTTATTGTGAATAAGTCAGATTACAAAAATAAAATGGAATCCATTCTCAGTGATAAAAGCAAATTTTTGGCTGATGTTGACTTTGATGGATTACGTAAATTAGAAAAGAAAGTGAACTCGAATCTTGTGAAATTGTTAAACATGAATGCTATTAACAAAGATGAGTTTAATCTATTAAAACCTATGGGATCGGCATATCCTAATTTATATGGATTACCGAAAATTCATAAGCCTAATACCCCCCCTACGTCCAATTCTATCTATGTGTCAGTCATCTACACACAACCTGGCAAAATGGCTTACAAAATTATTAAACCCTATCAGAAATCAATATTGTAAGTATTCTTTGACTGACTCATTCGAATTAATTAATTACTTAAAGGATATAAATATAAAGACAAAGACAATGTGCTCCTTTGATGTAAACACTTTATTTACAAATGTACCTCTTAGGAAAACCATTGATATTTTGTGTGACTTTATTTCTTCGAATAACCTTCCACTGCCTTTTCCTGTTAAAACTCTAAAAGATTTATTATTATTATGTACAGATAATGTAAAATTCACATTTGAAGGTGAACACTTCAGACAAATAGATGGTGTAGCTATGGGCAGCCCTCTAGGACCATTGCTGGCTGATGTGTTCATGGGATATGTAGAAAATTTAGTTGGAGACTCAATTCGAAAGATGGGTCTGTATAAACGATATGTAGATGACATCATAATCATAGGTGATAAAATTGAAGACATAAGCTGCTTGTCAGAAGAATTCAATAGTAGTCAAAAGCACATTTCTCTTACATGTGAAGAAGAGAAGAACAACCAACTTCCTTTTCTTGACATCCTGATTACTAGTAGAGATGATGGCTCCATCAAACGTGCTACATATAGAAAACCAACATGGACAGGACAATATCTCAATTTTCATAGTCACTGCCCTATTCATTATAAACGCGGTTTAATAAAGAGCTTATTCAATAGAATCAATCGTATTTGTACTAGTGATACTATTGAAGTAGAGATGAAGCTCTTGACTGATGTGTTAATTAATAATGGTTACCCTTTGAAGTTCATAAACCGCTGGAAGGTTTACAGTACGACTAGACCTATGACACTTCTGGCACCCAAAAAGCGAGTTTATATTACGCTACCATTCAGAGGTGACACAAATAGTCTCATGTTGAAACAGAGACTAAAATTAGCTATCAACCGGACATTTTATGCAGCCCAACTTGTTATTATCGAAAAGACAAGGTCAATGTTTCATCAAAAGCCCAAACAGCATGAAAACGATTGTGTCACATCCTATTGTGTCTATGAATTTACATGTATGTGTGGAAACACGTACGTAGGGAGGAGCAATCGTGATTTGCAATTAAGGGTGGGTGAACATATACCAAAATGGTTGCAGAATCAGATGAATTCCAATGGTGAAATAAGATCACAGGATAGACAGACATCATCATCCATTGCGAAACATTTGATTGAAACGGGTCATAAGGTTGATATCAAATCAGCATTTGTTGTCTTGTACAAAATCCTTCAAGGACGTATACTAAGGTTTATTGAAGCCTTGACTATACGAAAATTGAAACCCCATTTATGTGTTCAAAAACAATTTGTACTTACACTTAACCTACCCTGGTAGTACTGATTTACTGTCCAGAGTGGTAATCACATTTGTTTTTGTGTACTTTAATATTTTTCCTTTGTTATGACTTACCCTTAACCTGTCTAGTTGACCTTCTAATTTTTCATATATAAATGTTCTTAACAAGTATATTGTGTGTGATCCGATTGTTCGAAATGTATTGCGCAAATATATCACATAATTCTGATAAACCACGTCTTCTCATTACATAATATAGTCACTTGACTTGATGAAAGATTACACTTTTATTAAATATTGTCTTATCGAATTGAGGATTATATTAAATACGGTCAATGAATTAAATGGATTTATGGTCATTGATTATAGCACTAAGTTATGCAAGTTAGATTTTCTGAGGGAGAAAAGCATTGATTATAGGCGTCAACCAAACATAAAACCTGGTCAAACGAACTACCCTATCAATTGCCGTCAACCACTAGGAAAAGTAAGCTGGTAGTTTATCAGTCAAATGAATTGAGTTTTAACCGTTACGTTACTGCTTCAAGCTCCGTCCTAATCAGATCATTTTCCTCAAGTGGTAAGCATCACTAGTTCCCACATAAAGTGTATATCATAGATATGCAATTCAAATTATGCATTGTTACTAAATGGATTAAGCTCACAAATCCATAAGCTACAGGTTGAATACATCTAAAATGATGTCACCATGTTTAAATTACTAACAATTGGAAAACAAAACCAAGCCCACATCGAAATACATTGATCTGTTCATTTTTAACAAGTCGGTGTCACCGGATGGACGACTGAGAACACATTAGAGGTTCCAGTTATATTATGTATTAGGGACGAGTTAATCATTATCGAGAATATGACCTCTAAGTTCTTGTGCGAAATTCAGATATTATGCAGAATGATCAATAGAAAAACCTTATAATACTGCTTAAAGCGTTTGAAATGGTAGAGAAACATGTTTTGAAGCCAAAAAATAAAAATAATACTGTTAAATGTATCAAATGTCTAATTACGTTTCTTTAGATTGTATATAACAAACAAACTGACACCATCTCAAAATCCTGACCATAAACCATTTATCCTGACATAAATCTTAACCTGACGGCACTATACTTCATGAACAAACTAACTGGATAGCGCTTTTTGAAATTTTGAATAAAATTTATTCATCTATATGGCTACATAGTACTTTTGGGTTATAGATTATATCACTTACTGATGAAATCCTAGTCTTAAACCCTTAATTCTAACCATAAATACTAAACCCTAACTAGGAATAATGTACAGACTCTTAAAAATCTGTTTTCGTTCCTTTAAAGGTTTGAGAATATTGACAATGTATATTCAAAAGGACGAGTTTATACGTAGTAATATTTTCCATTGCGCAGGCAGAGAGTAACCGGTAGAACAGATTAATAGACCTATATATGGTTGTGGAGATTATTAAGTTTTTGATTGAGATCATGAACTGATTGATGTTAGATCACCATTGAAAACCTGGAAGCACTGGACAGCCGTTTCATCTTATTGTGGGACACCTCACCAGTTTATTTATTTATTTCAACACATAGATATTGGTACAATGAGGCACCAAATACATATGCGCCACACAAATCTCATTCGATATGTGTGAGGGCTGTGATACTGCCCGGTTGCCCAAACCGAAGCAGGTGGTTTTCTTAGCGAGCCACACCCCAAGCCTTCGACCTGAGGGTCTGATCCACAAGGCAGTGGAGCATCGTGAGGAGATGCAGTCCCATGGAAGCCGGTGACCAACAATTGGTTCTTACGCCATTTGCTCCCGCAGGATACTGGAGCCCATGTGCACCATTGGTATGGAATCCGGTTAAAGCGCCGGACATTCGCTTTTTGTCCTCTCATTTTCGTAAACAACAATCCCGCCACGAGAAGGAATGAGTAGGACTTCTCTGGCAGAGGCTATATACGCGTGGCCATGTAAGAGCATTTCGAGTGGGAGAGCGGACTCTTCCCACTCTCGGACGTACCAGGGCATTTGGGGGCCACCTCACCAATACGAACCCGCCTCCTTAGATTTCAACCCTAGACGGCTAACCTCTAGACCACTGAGTTGGCATCCAACGGTGTTAATGTCTAACCTCGACCAATCCGCGAAATTTCGTTACCATCTTCCATTGTACTGAGATATCTCTACCTGTTAATCGGTTCATGATCTCAATCAAAAACTTAATAATCTCCACAACCCTATACTGATAATTACCATATTCTCACTAGTAACTAGCTTCGTGAGGGGATTCTCGAAGTGAAGCTAATCCATGTCGGACAGAGAGACAGATATCTTACTTTCCTTTTATCTTCATTTTTAATTTCGAACTAGTTGATTGAAATGTCATAGCAACTATTTCTACATAAAATACTTGATAATATCATTGACTTACAATATTATTTTCATATTGTTTTTGTTTAATATCTAATTCATTTTTAATTGTTTTCAATTCAGATTGTATATTCTCTTTTGAATGTTTAAGTATAGATGAATCTTCAGTAAGTTTTTTATTCATTAATTTTAACTCTTTTAATTGTCCTTCAAGAATTGATAATTGAGTAGAACGATTTGTTAATTCAGTTTCATATTTATTTATTTCATCCTTTTTAGAATCATTAAATTGATTGAATTTAATAGTGATATTATTCAATTCATGTTTCACTGATAATAATTCTGTCTATAAATAAAAGGAAATAAAGATAAATAAATAAATAAATAAATAAATAAATAAATAATGATAGATATTAACTGCTAATCCATTAGGGTTTCCCCGCGTGGGTTCGAATCCCATCCTCGTCGCCAGATATTATGTCTTGAATGTTGATTTCATGATATACCGTGTATAGCAAAGTAATAGAACACCGAAATCCTTCCAAATCGCGATAAGAAAACAGAAGACTAATGAGAGAAATATTATTCCAAGCGGTGTCCATTATAGTACAAAATTGTCAGGTATTTATAGGGTTTTTTTGGTAAAAACGAAATCATCATTATAACTATCCAATCCGTACACAGGGGGTTATTAGCATTGCCCAATCGGAAAGCTACATGTAGAGATTCTAGAATATTCTTCCAAAAGATGATTGTATGGAATATCTTCGGTTCTTTCTGAGCCTCACAGCTTCCTCGGGTTCACCCGTGGTCCGTCGTCACATTATCATACAAAGGTAATGTAAATTTTTGATGGAGTTTTATTCTTTGAGATAGATGGTTTGGTTGTGGAGCTTTCATTATTCTTCTGAACAATATCATTAGTGCAAACTTCAAGGAGAAGTACTCTATCAAAATTATCTATCTGATCGACAAATCTTGTCTATCATTTCGAAATGCAAATTTATCAATAACTAGACAATGCATATAGGATAGGTATTATTAAATAAATTGAGTATTGCGTTAATTTAATTCGATTACTTATTTACTCTGAAGAAGTGACTTACACTATGTTACGAAAGGTCAGAAATACAATTTTTCTACTCATTAGTATATAACCAAACATATATTTATTATTAGAAGGGTTTTCATCGATATTATGGTAATTTCAATGGTTGAGATCACGATTCATTTGAAGCTAGACCACCACCATAAAAAAACTGGAAGCACTGGAGGGCCGTTTCAATCTAGTACGGGTCGCTTCAGCAGTGCACATCCACGATTCCGCTCCGCCAGACTCGAACTCAGGATCTATCAGTCTCGCGCGCGAGCGCTTAACCTCTAGACCACTGAGCTGGTCGGCATCCAACAGTGTTAATGTCTAACTTCAACCAATCCACGAAGTTGCGCCACCATGCACCATTGTCATCAGTGAGTTACTATTTCATAACAGACCCAGTTGGACTCTACTGGTCATGACTTCTCACTAGAACTCCAGGAAATACCTCTTGGAGCCCGTCACTAGTGAGCATATGATGATGACTGTCCAGTGCATCCAGGTTCCCCATGGTGGTCTAGCTTTAGTTGACTCATGAATCCAACTAGAAAAACAATGGGATGAAGTATTTTTATGTCAAATTTAATGCTGCTTATAAGAGCATAAATTGGGTACATGATTTCCTTATTTTTAAATTAAAACTATACTAACACAGTTCAATGTAGATTGATAGAAAAAAAACACCATGGAATATGAATCTTCTAGATATTCTCACAGAACAGATCTACCTAGTTTGAATTAATTTCGGACAATAGATTAGACAATGCTATTTGAAGTGTCCTTATGCCTATGATTGAAGTTTGATGATGGAATTTTTCACACCTTTACAACGAGAATAATACATTATACTAGTTAGATAAGTGTGATAATTATCATGACTGTATAGTCTGATATTCAATAGGAACATTTGTGGTGGCTTGGCTTCGATATAATTCCTTAGGCTTTGTATATCAATCATTCCAATAATTGTTATTTTTTTAAAATTCCTTATGAATTCGGAAGGCAACACTAGGAATTGTCTACAGTTTATTGGATAGAGCAGATTAGAAAGTTACAAGCACACCAAGAGAATTTGAGCAGAAAAGCTGATAGGTTTGAGTGAGCGAATAAAGAGGTGGATTCCAAGTCAAATAAATTAGACTAAAGCTCATTTATATGTCAAAGCAAATAATTTATCAAGTGACTTTAAGTAGCTGACATTTAAGCTAGGGAGAGGGGTATGTAAATAGGCCGTCACTTGTGATTAAACGTACATATTCACACAGATATGATAATAATACCAAGATATACAAATTATAACTGTTCGAATAACAGTGTTAAATAAGTTAATTGAATTGCTTGACAAGATTCATTGTAAACAAACTTAAGTGTGGGGGAGGTGCTATACATTACCACTGTGATTAATGTACATCCACTCAACTAACGAAACAAGAATCTTAGATTCCACGTTAGCCGCTGTTTAAAATAGACGAATGAATTATATCTTACGATTTTTAAGTAGACATTCATGATTATTTACACAATCAATTTCTTCGCCTAAGAATTAACCACGTTATTATTATTATTATTTATGACTTGATTAGACATTATATTTTCGGTACAATATAGAATTCTCAGCACACAGTATTTCAACAAGTTTCCTTTTTTTATTTCATAGTCCTGGGTTTGAATCTCGTGGGGTAGGGTCATGGATGCGCACTGATGAGGAGTCCCACAGTCGGACGAAACGGCCGCTCAGTGCTTCCAGGTTTTTCATGGTGTAGCTTCGATTAGCTCATGGTTTCAACTACTAAAATTATTTATTAATTACTTTTTAAGAACAATAGTAATAATAATAATCTTACTTTTAAAGAATTATTTTCAGATGAGAGAGATTTTAATTGTTCTTCTAATGACAAACTATCCTCAGTCAACAGATTTGTTGTATTTCCAGGTCGATTGTTCACTGTTAATTCCTAAGGGGAATCGAGTAATAATAATAATAATAATAATAATAATAATAATAATAATAATAATAATAATAATAATAATAATAAAAGTATAGTATAGATGGATTCAATTTGTCACGATTTCTAACGTATGAAAGGTAGTCTTATTGATAAGTCCTCTAACTGAACGATAGATTTGGTTCCTAGGCTGTTCTTGTAACCCCCAGGTTAAATATACACAGCGATTTGAACACAAGAGAAAAGGTACAAAGTACGGAAGGAAATACTTTACTCCAAAGGTTCGTTTACGTACAGGAAATCTAGAGTTTTTATAGTATTTTAGATGTCCTTGGGTTTCCCGAAAATTCTGGAACGCTACTAAACATAGTAGCAGTATAGATAATCATCCAATCAGAAACTCGATATGTGACTTTTCACTTTCCAGCTGTTTCTGGCATAACTTTTAGTGAATACTGATAGGATCAGATGCTTCTCAGTGTTTTCAGAGCAATTCTTGACTTTTTCGGGGAGTTTTCTGGATTTCCCTAACACTTATATAAACTGAAAAATCACTGAATGGAAGAAACAAACAGTTGTTTTATTTTAATTGGTTATAGCTGATGTTGGTCTACGATTAGAATTATTTCCAATTGAAATCATGAGCCGATCTAAGTAAGACCACTATTGAAAATCTGGAAGCATCGAACGGCCGCTTTATCCTAGTATGGAACTCCTTAGCAGTGCGTATCCATGATTCCACAAGTGAGAATTGATGCCAGGACCTTCAATCCCAAGATAACACTTCATCTCTAAACCAGTGAGTTGGTATCTAATGGTTTTAATATCTAACTTCAATCTGTTCATCATTTTCTTCAGTGAATTACTGCCTCACACCTCACAAGGATTAACTCTACTGATCGAGGTTTCTTACTGGAACTCTGGGAATTTCCTCTCGAAGCTAGTCACTAGTGAGCACATGATAACTATTAGTATTTCCATCAAAATCATGAAACGTCCATTGCATTCAGGTTTTGAATGGTGATCTTTTAGTGGCCCGGGATTTGACTTCAGTTAGACAGGACAAATGATCGTTATTGAATGATTGCTGTCGAAGTATATATGTCGTCATTTCTCTTGTGAAATTATCGACTTAAATCGCGTTGGTGAATAACGGAATTAAATAAGTTATATATATTTTATATACTCATTGATCTAGGCAGACAATAAGATGGATGAAGTGAAGAGAAGAGAAAGAAGCGAAATAACAGGCAGTGGAAGAGGAATGTGATTCGACACTATTTAATCAAGCGTTAATCAATATTCATAGCCAGATAAAAATAAGCTACAGACGTGTGATGAGCAGAATAATAAATATACCCGCATACGCTTATATAAAAAACAGTCAAGATTAATAAGCGAATAAGTGACAAGGTAAAATAATAGATAAGTTAGTTTGTCCAGAATCCAGAATAAGTTATTTGAGCCCGATAAAGGATTAGCCACTACAATCTGACTTAGATCGGTTCATAATTTCAATGAAATTTAACTTTCTCCGCAAACCTTTAATTGACAGTCATTTTCAAATCAAAGTAATCTACACAAATTACTTGAGTAAAATAAAAAATGTTGAATACCAAGATAGCCTAGGAGACCATGGTTATCATAATAAACAATGCTATTTTTGATTCATGTGTGGTGTGTGCTACTTATGTCTGTCAACATAAGTAGTATTTTGATATCCCAATGAGTAGAAAATTGTATTTCTCATTAGGATATCACAAAAACCGTCTACTCAACGCTCAGTTTATTAGAAACTATTAAGTTCATCCTTGGCATCGATACTTATAAACATAAAAAATTTAGTCAGAATTCACTCTATTTCGCTATTTCCTAATCAACTTATATTACTTTAGGCACTAAGCATGTATATTTGATATAAAAAAAACATTAACCACGGATACCATGGTATGGTCGAGCGTGGGGAAAGTCAGCTCTCTCCAAATGCTCTGACATGGCCACGAGTATACAGCCACTGTGAAGAAAGTCCTACTCACTGTCTTATCGCGGCGGGAGTGTTTTTTAAGAAATTGAGAGGATGAAAACCAAATATCCGGCGCTTCAACCGGGTTGATGGACACTAAGGGTTTATATAGGAGAGTTGGAAAATCCTGATTCCAAACCCATAATGCACGTGGGCTCCAGGATCTTGAGGGAACAAATGGAGTATGAACCTATTGCTGGTCACTGGCTACCATGAGACTGCATCTCCTGACGTCGCTCCATTGCCTTGTGGACTAAATCTTTAGATCAAAAGCTCTGGGAGTAGCAACCTAAGGAAACCACCTGCTTCGGTTTGAGTACCCGGGAAATCTTCCAGCGCTCACATAAATCGAATGATCTATGTGGTGCATATGTATTTGGTACCTCCATGTACCAAAGTTTATGTTCAAATAAATAATAAAACACTTATTGAAAAAAACGAATCTGAAGAAAAATTATTCTTACCTCCGAAACATATTGTGATGGAACACTTCTAGTGTCAATATAAGTGTAAGTGCTTACATCTGTCTTCATAATCTCTTCCTATAATTGAACAGAACAAAAATGAATACATCATGTTAATTCATTAAAAACTGATATAGTTCACCTTGGTTTGGAGTTCATCTAGTTGTTTTTTTAACAAATCAATTGTTTCATCCTTCTCCTTCAGATCTTCTTCAGCTGGCTGAAATATGGAAAACAAATGATGAAACTTGGATGCACCATGTACTTATGATGAAGATAACAAATAAAACTTTTCTCATTTGTAAGCCTGTTGTTTCAAGACCGAAACATTATTAATATTATTATTATTCATTTATTATTATTATTATTAATAGCAGCAATGGTGGTAACAATAAGGCCAGTAATATTTTGTTCGCCTTATTTTTTCTTATAACGCGTAATATTAAAACAACTGTGGTTTGAATTTATTATTCACACCCGCCTCCTACAGTAATTACCAATTCCCAGCTTGCACTTCCCAAATATCTCGGTAAATATCAATTATTTTGAAAATGGCATAATCGCGTACTGTTGTTGTTGTTGTTATTGTAAAATGGATATTGTGGAGACGGCTCACATTAAACTCAAGGAATCTCTGAGAAGCTTTGAAATAGCCGAGGACATTCCATCCAATCATCGTTTGGAAGAACATTCCAGAATCTCGATGCGTAGCTTGCCGATTGGACAAATGAGAAAAACCACTGAATGAAGATTGGATAACTGTAATGATGAATTCGCTACTATCAAAATCTATAAATACTTGAGTGTTTTGTACCATATTTGACAATGTTTGGAATAATGTTCCTTCCCACTCGTCTTTTGTCTCCTAACTTACGACATGGAGGGTTCTAGCGTCTGAATGCTAAAGTTGTATGCGGTATATTAAAAATCCAAGTTCCAGATATAACAAATATCAAGGCCAATAACTTGTGCGGTGATTCAGTTCTTAATAACAATGAATGCTAGTTATTACACTATCGCCAGTTTAGATCTAATTTTGAACGTGATCACAACTATCGATAATTTATTTGGAAACATGTTATATCTTTGTATACTGCGTGAGATGGGTGCAAAGAGTGCACCTAGATATATTGAGCACACATTTCGATAACCAATCACCATTTTCTAAATATTTATGATCATATTCTCAAAATGTATCACCATGGGTGAAGAAGAATAAATAATAACCGTTTTAATGTCAATCTCTTTCTTAACAAGGTCTTACTTAAAGAAGTCACATACACTAAGTTTTGTGGAATGATTCATGTTGAGAAAAGGAGAAAAATTGTAAGAGACAGAGCTTTGAAAACTGTCCTTCGGCATATATATATATATATATATATATATATATATATATATATATATATATATATATATATATATATATATATATAGGGCTAGAGCAATGTCACTGAGCCCTAACCAGATCATCTAGCAGGTAAACTACTGGATGTCAAACATTCTCCCGATTCCAGTCAAACCCAAGGACAATCAATCGCAAGTCATGGACAGGCACTTTTGGTAGTGGTTACTGATTGTACTTCTGTAACCTGTTAATACAAATCAATGCTGTTGCCTAATGAGAGTATTCATCCTAGCCAGACAATTAGAAAGCCAATCCACCTGATTATCACGGCAGCGTAATCCACGTTAAGTATTAACAGTTAGGTGTGACTTCTAAGTAAACTAGGAGGTCACACCATTCCCATCCAACTCGAGTAGGCCAACAATCATCGACTTCCATTAGCACTTGAATAATCACTTTATTATTTTTACATTGAAACCAACTAACTTTATATCCCGTAATGTGATTACTCCTGGTATCCAGAAACGCTACTATAATCGAACAAATGCACTTACTCAAATTACAAGATATGCAAATCCAAAAATAACCGTCAAACTGATTAGAATTAGTGCAACGGAGTGACTAAGCTACCACCCATTTGACATTACCAAATACCTGGAACTGTGCTGAAACAATAACCTATCGGTTTTTAAAATCTCATAACAAAGATATTGAGAAATTGGATATTAAATGACTCCGAGATATTCATGCTAAGTCTAATATCAGACTGGATAGCCCTTATTTTGAACCACTTGTATGAATTAATTTTCATAGCCGAATTCGTAAAAACAAACATATTGAGAGAAACAGAATATGACAGTTTCAGTGCAAAATCCTTGAAGCACTTCAGATAATTGGAGAATTTAAAGGGCATAAAACAGTAAGACACTAACAAACATTAGTAGTTGAGCTACAAAACATCTTTTTTAAGTCACAACATAGCTGTTTCACCTAGAAAAAATAGAGAATCGTGAATTATGTTCTAACAAGATATTCCAATTTTCGGTAACAGGTTGTTGAGATCGTTGAGTTTTATTGATATCACGAACCGATCTAAGTTAGACCACTATTTAAAATCTAGAAGCACTGACGGTTGTTTCATCCTAGCATGGGACTTCTCAGAAAAGCGCATCCACGAACTCGCATGTGAGAATCAAACTCGGGACCCTGAGTCCCACACGCCAACGCTTAGCCTCCACGCCACTGTGTCGGAGACCAAGGGTCATGAGTTCGATTCCCACGTGGAAGGTCGTGGACGCGCACTTCTAAGGATTCCCATACTAGGGCAAAACGGCTGTTCAGTGCTTCCAGATTTTCAGTTCATGATTTCAAAGATAATATTAACCTCGATCCACACCCTCCCTTTCAAAAACAGCTATAGATCAACAAGACTAACCTTAGTGGATGAATAACTTTGTACTAACTGTGTTTGATAGTCCAGAAAACTGATCACTTTCTGTCGCAGTTCATCATCCCTAGACATAGAATAAGAATGCAAATATATGTCAGCAAAACTATCTTTACGTTAGTGGGTTAAATAAATGTCGGATGCTGATTAAATATTCACCGCAGTGGAATAAGGTATTTGTTGTTGAATATCAACGTACAATATGTAATTAAGTAATTATATAATCGTGAAGAATATCAAGTTTCGTTTTCCGTACACTTTAGATTCTATTGGTCAAGTTGATAGTGTCTTCGTAGTCTTTCTGATCGCCATACAGCTGTCTTCTTTGGTGCTGTTCGTGAGTCACACTCACAATGATCTTGAAACTATCTCTGCAGTTGACTGGCATTTACGCGCTTCTGCTTGTCTTCTCTCCGGATTGTGTAAACCGAGTCACGTCTCTCCGTGATAACATACGGTCCTTCCCACTTTGGGATCAGCTTTCCCGACCCTGATCTCCCTGCTATGTTACTTTTCCGTTCTCTACACTTTACTAGGTCCCCCACTGCAAAAGGTTTCCATGTTCTCCTCTGTTGTTGCACCTTCTTTAGGTCTGATATTTGTTTCTTTTCCACGTTCCTTACTGCCTCTCTCCCCTCTTTTTTTAACCTTGTTGTCGCCCACTTCTGTTGTTGTGGCCAGGTCTTATTATGCATTGGAAGTCGTGGCTGTCTGTCATACATGAGCAAGGAAGGTTACTTATGGGTTGTTCCTTGTATGGAGGAACGCTGCGCCAGAGAAATCAATGATTACTCTTTCTCTCATTTTCCTCCTTTAGATGCTAACCATTCCTTTAACGTCCGATTGTTTCTCTCTGTAAGCCCGTTTGTCTGAGGATGAAACGGTTTACTTCGTATCCTCTTGATGCAAAACTGCTTTAGATGGGCTTTAAACTCGTCACTTCCAAAACAAGGACCCTAGTCAGTTAATATCATCTTCGGTATTCCGTGACACGCTCCAACATGCCGGATTACAACTTCGGTCACTGTTTTTGCCCGCTGGTCTGCAATGGGTACGGCATCTACCCAACGTGTAGCATGTTCCGTCATCACTAGCAGGTACTGGTTACTGCTCGCCGTCTATGGAAACGGTCCCATCACATCCACCGACCATAGATCACCGACTGTGGTTACTGGGATTGACTGTAATGGCGGTTGTGTGTATTGATCGCTTTTCATTAGTTGACACTGCTGGCAAGTTAACACGTATTCAGCCACATCGTCTCTCATGCCTGGCCAGTATGCACTTTGTCGTAGTAAATCCGTCGTTCTTGCGATACCTGTATGTGCTACCTGGTGACACTCGTGTATCATCTTACGCCGCCAGTCTTTCGGGATCACAGCCGCCCAATTCTCGTCATCGTCCTGCCAGGTCAGGACTCCATATGCGTTCACTTTCAGTCGTTCCTTTTGCCGAAGCAGCATTACTACCTCCTTGTCCATTGTTCGTTTGTCGAAGTCTGTTCCCTCTCTTATCACTCTGATTACCCATCGAAGGTTAGGGTCAGCTTTCTGCTACCGGACGAGTTCTAATGAGTCTCCCTATAAACCATTCACCGCGTATGCTGTTAATGGCAGGTCGGCTTCCATATCTGGTCTTGACAAGTAATCCGCCACTACGTTTCCCTTTCCTGGAACATGGCCGATACTGAAGTCGTACTCTTGCGGACATATCCACCGCGCCAACTTCCCTCATGGGTCTCTTTCTGTTTTCAACCACTGCAGGGGTTTATGGTCAGTCTCAATGTGGAATCGTCTACCTAAAAGGTACGGTCTCCATTTGTCTACTGCCCACACGATTGTTAAACAATCCATTTCGATCGTTGAATACTTCTGTTCGGCGGGTGTGAGAACGCGACTCGCGTATTCCACTACTCTATCAGACTGACACAATACAGCACCTATACCATGATCACTTGCGTTTGTGGCCACTGTAAACGGTTTCTCGGGTTCAGGCAGTCTAAGCGTCATCTGACGATCGTCTAGCATGTTTTCGATTCGCTTGAACGTTTGTTCGGCAGTCTTAGTCCACGTAAACTTAGTGTTGCTCAACAACTTATATAGGGGTGCTGCTATTTCGTCGAAACTCTTGACAAACCGACTGTAAAACGCCGCCGTTCCCAGGAACTGTCTCAACTTCCTTTTTGAATTAGGTACTGAAATATCCTTTATGGTAAGAATTTTCTCCGGCAATGGCTTTATTTCTCCAATTCCCACTTTATGTTCCAACAACGTAACGCTACTTTTCGCTATCTGCGACTTATCTTTATTAATCCGAAATCCAAATTCGTCAATTCGCTTTAAGACCGCTTCCACATGCTTGACGTGGTCTGTTTCTGTCTGACTGTACACAACTACATCGTTGCCTAGATATTTAAGCAGTAGTGTCATTAATCTTCTGAACGTAAATGGTGCACCCGCCAACCCGAATGGCATTCGTTTAAATTGATACTGTTTATCACGTACAGCAAATACTGCCTTGCTTCGTTCGCTATCTTTTATAGGCAGTTGCCAATAACCTGATTGTAAATCCAGCACTGTAAGCACCGTAGCATTCTGTAGCCGAGCTAATGTTTCCACCACTATCGGGATTGCACAAGGTTTTAAGTCTGTCCGCTTCGTCAATTATACCTTTCAACATCTCCTGGACCTATCGATTTACATCGGCCTCTAAATGCGCCGGGACACGAGGTGTTATAAATATATTTACTCGATCGTTCTTTATCGGGATTTCGTACTTTACTTTGTCACAAAATCCATACGGCTCCCCATCTCCAGTGAACAGTTTTGCATACTTCGTGCACAACTCGCTAATGTTTGGTTTCTTCGTCGAGACGTCCGTTGGTACTCTTACTTTAGTCACTTCGCTACTTTCGTGAATTGGCAATGAATCGTACTTTGTGACCACGTTACCGCTTCTTAAGTCAAATATCGCTTTTACTTCTCTTAGGAAATCTGCTCCTAATATCGGTCTCTATAGGCTTATGGTTACCACGAACGGAAAATTTATCTCAGCATCACCCACTTTTATGATACTGTTAGACACCCCCAACACTTCTAACATGTACCCTCCTATGGTGTGGACAGCTAATGTGCATGGCTTGGGTCTCCTACATTGCTCTTTGCCTATTAACGATACTGCTGCCCCTGTATCGATCAGACACATTAAATCTCGTTCATTTATGTTCACTCTCGTATAAACTGCCCCTATATCTACCAGTGCAACAACCCCCAGATTCCTAGGGTAGAAAGAACACACGTTATAACGTCTAAAATATCTGCGTCTTCGTCTTGTTTGACAGTTTATCTTCCAATGTTCTGTCCCTCTACAAGCGTAATATTTATCATTTCTTTTGTGATTCACTCGCATTGCCGCAATCTCACGCTCCAGCTCCTCAATCTTCTTCTCGACACTACTTATCTCCTGCTTTTCGCACCCGACCGGAGCTAATGCTCGTGTCATAAGCTGTCGAGTCACCTTCGCCTGTTCACTGATATTCATAGGTTGCGCTGAGTTTACTAATTTCAGCTTGTTGGAAATGGTGGCAGGCACACTCTCGATAAGCTGCGACGCCAATAACTATGCCTTCGACTCTTCATCCAGATTCGTCAGCGCAAGGCGCAACAACCTGATAAGCTCCACAGCCAGCACCAGTGGGTCACGATCGACCGAAAACATCACCAACCGGAACTTTTGCAATGCCTCCGCCCTTGTCCACTGGGCTGTCGAACTCCGCCACCAACCACTCCGTGACTGTCTCCTATGTCGTCTTTCCTCCAGCACTGTCCAAGTTGTAATATACAGCCTTTGCCCTGCCTCTCGGCAGCGTTCCCAGCACCACCATCTTCGCCTTCGGCTCCTTCACTCTCAACAGCTCCGCCACGGCCTCAAACTCCTTCAGGAATCCCACCACATCTCCGTCCTCAAACTCCTTCGGCCATGGAATCTTCATCCTTAGTGGAGGCAGCGACACCAAATGTAGTGAAAGAGAACATAGGTCTAGGACTGCAATTCATTAGTCTCTTATTGATAAATACTCATCCTGAGCGGATTGCCTCGATATTATCAACAAGTCACAGGCATTTTTAAGTAGAGATGGATAATGGACATCAGTGGGATTCAGGACGCACGTTTCGTCTTATTTGGGACCCGTAAGCTGGATGTATCTGCATTCCATAGTTGATGTTCACTCCAGGACTTGAACCCAGTACTGTTTTCTTCACATGAAATCGCATTATCCACCTAGCTATAGTCCAGATAGCCATTAGATTGTGCAATGGGATGAAATTTAATTCATTTTTGTATTAATTGTTCGTTTCTTCTCAATAACGTTTAGGACTGGAATTGATCAGTCTCTTAATATAGAACGGGATGCGCGTCCTGGATTACACTGCTAGCCACCATCCATCTCTGCTTATATAACATGTTAATGGTCACAATGCTATCGTTCGAAGTAAACAAATTCGCTCGTGGGATTTTGATTTACGAACCAAAACTATCTGTGAAATAATGATTGGGAAAGGTGTGAAGACTTCTATTCCATGAGTCTATCAGGAGAAAACAAATTCATTTATCACGTATCAACTTGTTAGGCTGGTTGTAAATCACAAACAGAGGTAATTCAAACCTTTTCGTCAACTTCTTCGAGATTAAAAATTAATAAGATATACCAAACGTTTATACATATTCGCATCTAGAACTTCAATAGCATAAACAAACAGACTATTTAATGAAGATTAAAAAAACTAGAATGCAACAAATACAAGTCCATTTAGTGGTAATAAAGATTGTAAAATGACTAAAGAACAAAATCGTAGTCAAAGGTCCTTTATCGAATAGTTAGAATATGACTGTAGTGAACGAGAACACAAGTGGTGGACAATCGACCGTATTTTGATACAAAATTACAGATTATCTTGGTAAAATATAAGAACCATACATAAAATACTCCATTTGTAAATATCCCATCAATTGTCTCAAACGTTATCGTTCTTTCATTGCTACAACAATTACTCTCTCCTATCGTTCCCTTCGATTCAATCTTCTCAACCATCTGCTACCAGGTATTACTCTTCTGATTGGTGTTATATATTACTTATGTCGATATAAGTAGCATCCACCACATAACCAGTAGTGGAACCTAGGACGCGCGTTTCGACTTGTAAAAAGCCTGTAGCATAATGACTATATCGATGCACTTCGCAAAGAATGCATATATACCAACTGGAGAACTCTAATCATTACAGTCAAAATTAAAATCATTGTCAATTTTGGATGTAACAGAAAGGAATATGAAATAAATAAGCAAAAGTTTAGAATTTTAAATAATGATTAAAAACAGTTGCCATTTTTATCGCACTATACCCGAATTAACTAAAAGAAAACTAATGTTCAAAATAGTTAAATCAATGACAGTTGTATGATGAACACCTTGTAAATTAAGCTACTTAGTATTCAGTTAAATAAGATTGAATAAGGCATCACTAAAATAGATAGAACTACTTAATACCTTGTGTACAGTAGTACACATAAATTTTAAGGAATTTCCAGCAAAAAAATTACAGATTAACAATACTATTTTTGAAACTGAACACAATAAAAAGATCTTTTTGTTTCTCTTTCATATAATTAATATATTACAGCTTTACATTGATAACTCTTCGGTTTGTAAAATTAAATTTCTGTCCTATTAGTGATTCATGAGTGTCACATTTTATTGAACAGTGAAAACACTACCACGACTGTGTTATATTGTGGTGTGGGCTACTTATATCCACATAAGTAGTATATTACGGTGGTCAGGCATAGAATGTATTTCAGTGGAAGGTCGATGTGGAAAGAACGGAAATGGAACGCAATTGATATGAAAACGCATGAACAATGAAATCTGAGACAATGGGTTGACATTTGCAGCAGGAAAAGTCAAGTTTAAGATGATGAATTGATATTTTGCAAATTAACGATTTCCTGTATTGTTCTCAGATTTTATTGAGATGCTCTGTAATTTTGTACTTAAATACATCCGATTGTCCTCCGCTCGTGTTCTTGTTCACTACAATATGAACTTGAAAACCATAGATTTTTATTCAGTTTAGTTATCAAGAAATAAGAATGATAGCATTTGGAGAATAAGACTTAGTCATTCGACAAAGATTTCTGAGAATGAACCAGTTTAACAACATGACGGAATTTAAAGAATTGATGGTTATTCTTGCCAATGTTCTAGATTCCATTGATCTACTAAAATGAGTTCCTTTAGTAATCTTCATTGAATTACCAAATTACTTCATACAAACATTGTGATTTTTATTTTGATTATATTTGTGAAGGGAAAAGTTGCATAATTACTTTTTATTAGTCATGGATGATAAACACAAACGTACTTCCGGTTATTATCAAAAGACGACTAACCACGACTGTTGTACTTAGACGTTATGAAGTTAATGGTAATTAAAATTTTTGAGACAAGTTTAAGAACATAATGAATAAGTGTTACATCTTCAATCTAATAGTGGTCAACTAAAGTATCCGAAAAACTACAACAAGAGCATTAATGGAATAAATATATAACAAAAACTAAGAATTAAACAAATCAGTAGACAAATAAATTCCATGACAGACATACTTTATTGTTAAAGGATTTACCAAAGGAGGTTCATTCAGAAAGAGATGAATAACAGCTTCCTGCGAAAAAATTTTTTTTATTTAAAATGGTATAAGTTGAATTATCACGTTTTTTATCAATATTAAATGCAAAATGAGTAAAACTAAATGTTGGGTCGACTTCCGAGAACTACAACGGAGCCTCCAGAGGCCCTAAAAGAGTCAAAGAGTTTTCATCCAATCAGAACATGATGAAGCTTTCTAGAATATCAATGTGGCATGCTACGATTGAATAGTAGCATAATATGTTTCGCTGCGGATTGGGCGAATTATAATGTTGATTTAACAAATGCTAATATCTATAAATACCCGTGATTTTCTGTACATTTCGATTCTTACCAAATAAACACTTCTCCAGCTTTTCTTCTGTCTTCTGATATGCGACAGTGAAGTTCCAACGTTCGAGTGTCGTAGTTGTAAACCGTATTTTGCGTTAATCAAGTAGCGAACTTAACACCATAGAAATATTATGAGTTTTATCTTAAATATCGATAAATTTTTATGCTCCAACTAAGGAAAATACATTTTTCTGGAGTACATTACAATTCAAACTTAGGAGGCAGAAAACGTTCGTCTACAATATACAACAAATTAATATCAGGATACTTGTTCATTCACTATGATACAAAGTATCATATACTGATAGATTTCAGGTAGCTGAAAACAGATGACTTCAAATTATTCCTTTTTCGTGGTGGAATCAACATAGGTGAACATCCCTAGCTCAATTGTGACATCTCTGTGTTGTTAAATGGTAGAGGTTTGAATAAACAATAAATTAAGCCTACTCAAATGCCCAAGTTCATCTTGTAATCAGAGATACAAAACCACAAAATATGAGTTTAGTTTCTGTAGACAGGAAATATTTTGAATCTGTTTAGGTTACTAAAACAGAGAGAGCCCCTAGATTTTTGATACTTTTGCGTACAGACAGCTTAGAGATGATAGTGCTGAATAAACACAAATAACATTTCAAAATGGGCCAGTATAGTATAAATGTGTATTCTACCGTACAGGATTTAAAAAAGCTATATCTTACAAAATGCCATAAATATTCAGTGATGAACATCAATTTTAGCAATATATGAAGATTGTTCACATCGTTGAAACCCACTGATCAGATACTGATTTGGTTAGACTGTAGGACCGATACGTATGTAGAAGGGATATATTAGATTTTATTTTATGTTAATTCTCACCTATCCACATGAAGATCAGCTTAAGTGTGTTAAATAAACTAAGTCAATCATTAGGTGAATTCTCACTCTTAATTAAGTTCTCATTATTTAATACATGAAACCCGAGTCATATCAACTATTAAATGGGCTGAACATAAAACTTTCGTTATATTGCACATTTTTCACGACCTAAATGGTATAAAATCGAGGGATACATACCCATCAGGAGATGAACGATATAAAAATAAAAACTTACAAGGTCTGAGATTCGGTTTAATAGATTTAGGTTATGCGTAGATAGTTCTGCTACCAAGTTTTCATAGGAATTGAATTTATCAGAGTCTTTGTCGAAGAAAATATATGAAACCCACAGAACGTACCATCATTATGATTATCTTTTGAAAGAGATTTTTCAATATTATTCTGAGGAAGAAACAAAAGGAAATTAACGGCTTTTACTGCAAAGCATAGTGCGGACATCCAATAAGAGGTTACTACAAAGGTTTTCTGAGTCAAAAGATATAAATCAAGGCTGTGTCTAGTGACATAAATGTTTAGCGTAACATCTAATTAATTACAAATGCTATGCTAGGTAGCTGAATAGATAGATATAATCAATGAACGCAGGAAAACATCGAAACGAACATGTAAAAACAACATAAGTCAACAGAAAATTTAAAGTCTTGATGAATATCAAGGAATACTACATATAATCTACCATAAAAAACGTCGGTCCACGTGACTAGAAGTCTTGATTCACCAACATCAGGATTCGTTAAAATCCTAGTAGGTACTTTTACACTTTCCCAGAAGGCCCAATTCCCCTAAGTGTCAACGAATTGTGACAGTTCTTTCATTTTCAGTTACTCTCTTAGACGTGAATATATTTTGGCAATGAAGAAGTAGGTGATGATTCTGCATAAACAGTAAGGATTGAATTTGATTCTACTGTGGCCGAGAAATATACAAAACAGGTTCATGTGCTATGCTTTAAACAACCTCTTGTTTGGTTGCAGTAATATCTATTTGCCTCAAAATGTGTATATCGCACGCACATTTGCAAATTAATGGTTGAGTGTCAAGTAACTTAAAGATGAAGCAGTTGCATAAACTTAAAAACTCAATACATGCCACAGTGTACTCGGTTTGTTGATAAGTGAAACAAGACCATAAAGTGAGGTTATATGTTCATGAACTCACATTTAACAGTTTCCTAATGAAAACGGAGGGATAACTTAACGTGAAATAAAAATCCCCACTGCAGTGAAGATTTTTTAACCATGACATGGTGGACACAAAAAACTGATTTTATCTCAGAAACATGGTTAATGTCAGTAGTGCATGATAGTGAAATTCAATTACTTGGTTTCTTACTTTGTAGGCCTAACAGACTAAACTGTAGGGGTGGTGGGGTTATCCTATATATGGAAAGCGCCCTAACCATACGAGCTCCTCAGACAATGGCACGTGACTCAGGAAAGTGCGAAATAGAGCACCACTGGTTGGAATGTAAAGAGCAAGACATTGAATTCGTTGCAGTATAGCGCAGTCCAGGATGTTTAATGGATTACTTCCCCTTGAATAAACTTAAATCCTAGTCAAACAGGTGTAAAAGCATTATGGTAGGTGACTTTAATGCACTCTCTATAAATTGGGGTAGCTTAGAAGTAGGAGCATCGAGGACGTTGTTTGATTACAAATTGTTAGGAACCACAATCGCCCCAGCTTTATCCCAGCACATTAGAGATCCCAAAAGATACGAAACTCCTCGTATCTCTTGAACTTAGTATTTACACATAATGATGATGCTAGTCAAATAACGTTCCCACCACCTATTATTTATGGCAGTTGTACAATCAAGTAATTCAGCCATTTATGCCTTGAACAGTCATAAAGAATAAAAAGAACGGTCATTCCTGTGTAAATAGAGATTCCATGTTCACTAAGACAGAAGAAAAAATGTTATGGCGTCGCAATCAGTCTTTACAAAACAAATACGTTGGAACGCCATAGGTTTATCCAGAATAAATGTACTGCCACAATCCAGGCAGCTCAGTGGAAACATGAAAAGCAGTTGGCGCGATCTGTAATCAAGCGGCCGGAGGGACTGTTATCGTACATAAATTGAAGAACAAGGACGTATCACTGGATCCCCAACCTAATTGCAAAAGGGAGTGAATCTCAAATAATAAAGATCAAGACAAAGCAGAAGACATGGTGGACTACTTCAAGACAGTTTCTACTCAGGGGCCACATTTAAACGAAGAATTAGACTCAACGAAAAAGTCAGAAAATTGGCCACTTGCTGCGTACTTTGATTGGAACAACGAACTGAAGGTAATTAAGACTTTAGGTACAGAAAAATCAACAGAACCGGATGAACTGCATCATGTAATCTTGAGACAAATTTCACAATAAATTTATGACCTGCTGATGACAATATTCAATATGTCACTTGGGCGAGGTGAGTTACCTATGGACTGGGAGAACAAAATTGTCATTCTGATTCATAAAACAGGATCAAGACAAATTCCATCAAACTACATACCTGTCAGCTTCACCAGTGTCATAGTTGAAATACAGGAAAGAATACTCAAAAAAGCCACAATGACAGTCCTGGAAACCAAGAACTCGTTAAACAGAGAACAACCTGGTTTTAAGGGAGCATCGCCTTGCACAAAAAACCTCTTTATAGCAAGAGAAAAATGGAGTATCTCTAAATAATGGGAAATCAGTGGTTATTTTCTACATAGACCTCAGCAAAGCATTTGATAAGATGCCGAGTAATAAACGGCTCGTGAAGCTATAAAATCTAACAATCGCCAGACCTCTATTAAAGTGGGTAAAGAACTTTTTGGTAATTCGTAGACAGAAAGAATAAATTTCGAATGCTCCACCCGGAAACCAGTACTTGGTGGAATATCGTAAGACTCTATCCTATGTTCATTTTTGTACTGCGTGCGAATGAGCTCAAAAGTATAACAGAGCTCCTGATGCTACTATACGCTGATGTAAAAATCCACAGAGAGATAACAGAAGACGCAGATGCATGTGGACTTCAGGCGAACTTACACATTTTCATTAGCTGGTCTAAAAATGTATGATGCCTATCAACGCGGCTAAGTGCGTGCACATTGAGGACAAAAAGGTAATTCGGTACAAAATACGGGAAGAGTCGATGCCCGTACTCTGGTCTAATAACGATCTTGGGGTAAGAATGAGTCATGATCTTAAGACCACGGCCCACTGACGCGCGGTCGCAGATAAAAAGTTCAGGACCTTATGAGCCTTAAGGCGGACATATACCAAGTTAGATGCTAATATTTCCAACACAATATACACAACCTGGATTAGGTCTAGACTTAAGAACTGAGTTCAAAATTCAAGCTCCTGGTTAAAATGTGACTTGGAAAAAGTACAGAGAGCAGCCACCCGTGCAACTCTGAGGTTTGCCATCTGCAGAGAGACTTGAGAAGCTAGGCTTCTTTATCCTGCCCTATCACAGATTGAGGGGTGATTTGATTTTAATGTACAGAATACTATAAAATGACTTCGGAACTAATATATCCTTTTTTCCTTCCTACTATATAAGATTTAAGATCATGATGACTTAGGCACAGCAGGCGAGTATAAAATTCAAGGGCGAGCAAAATACGCGTGGTACGCAGGCTTCTACAGTGAGTCAATAATTCTTGGGACCTGTTAAGCGAAGTGGTGTACACCATAGACGTCTGCCCCTTCAATAGACTCATTCAACAAAAAAATTGACAATTTCGGGAGATTACTAAAAGAAGACTGGCACAGGCTATAGGCCTTCTGTTCTCGATAGGCAAATCTGAAAATCTGGATCGGCGAGTTATCTCATAAATTATAATCTCAATTCTGAATTTGGTGATTACGAAACTTACAGACAGACTTTCATGTGATGATTCGAAATGCACCATAAGCGAGTCTGAATTTGAGAAGGACTCCAGACACTCAGGGCAAACGAAGCCAGATACTGCGTTGTCTAAGCAAATTACAGAAGATGAGAAACATACTTTCAGCTGACATACGACCTTGGGTTGACCTTGAGGAGATAACAAATTTCCATCTCTATCATTTCAAGCGAATTGAGCGAAGCAAACAAATAAATAGTCAGAATTTAAGGTTTCTTTGTTTTTTATACATGCAGAAGGCGAAAGAAATATCACTGTGCAAGGTATGTCAAAAAACACGGGTCCTGATCATACAAACTTCGATATTGGGGAATGGAAATTCATCAAGCAGTCCTTGAAGCTCAAAAACATATTGATGAAACCAGTTAAAAAGCAAGGATATTGTACACATCAGCTGATGAAGATAATGTCAATAATGCTCTTTTGATAGGAATATCTGAAACGTGGACACGCCAAATTACAGACCAGGAGCTAGCAATACACGAGATGTCTTTATCTTGCAACAATAGAAAAACAGGAATGAGGGTGGAGTGGCGTTATACCTACGATCTTGTTTGGTACACCTAAGAGTTTATCAATCTCGATGAATGCGTATAGTGCCCAGTAACATTGTCTAACACCTCGAGGTGTCTAGTTGGAGACATCTACTGTAAGCGCATTGTTGACACCGAATTTGACAATCGCATGCTGGAAGGATTATCCCGCTCTAATCTTTTCGGATACACTCATATCCTGATTCCAGGAAACTTCACTCCTTTCAACGTCAACTTCGCTGAACACACGTATATTGGAGGTGACAATCCTACTGAATCTCCGTTCTTCAATCCCATTGATGATCTAGGATTATTCTAAAACGTAAAGTTAGCAACTCGCTAGAGAATTAGTCAGACGCCGTCGGACTTAGATCGCACTTTTAAAAACGAGGAATTCTTAATAAACAACCTCTCAATCCTGGCTACCCTGAGTAAAGGTGGCCGTGTCGTCATAGCCTTCAATTTTATCAGCAAAACTGAACTAAAACATCGTACCAACAACAGGCGTTGAAATTTCAAACGGCTGGATGTTTTAACATCACAGGTCAATCTACAACAGGTGGACTGGGAAGCTCGCCCCAAACTTGATGTGGACTCTCATTGGGACTTCTTATTGCACACAATCTTACGTGCTACAAAGTAGTCTGTCCTACGAACGATCCCCAAACATTACACGCAACCTACAGTCATCAAGAATCTCACTTTTCGTCTACCAAGCCATAAAAGACACTGCTGGGGGGAAGTATAAAGGAACTAGTGACAATATTCCATATGAGAAATTCAAACAATTAAGGAACCAATGCAAAAAATCAGTAAAAGTGGACAGACTTCGGTATCAAACAGGCTAATCGATCACTTTGTCTCCAATCCCAAAAGTGTGTTCTGTGGTGCAGCCTCTACTTGACAAGCTAAAACCGTAGTTTCTCAACTGTTAGTTTTTAATTGCCTAACTAACAGCTGACCGTGGTGCCGCTGAATGTCTGGCAGAACAGTAATTCCGTGCATTTCAACCGACCTACACTAACTATATTAATGTAAGCTTGACCTGAAACCTCAAAAGTCCTTCGGAATCGAGCGTGGGTGCTGACTTGGTATACCGGAAACTGCAGCACCTAAAAAAAGAAACTTCTCCTGACCCGGATATGGTTCATTCTGCTATATCAGGAGAAGCAAGTTCAATCTTGGCTACACTGTCCAGAGTGATGTTCTCACATTCACTAAGCCTAAGCAGATTACCAGAACAAGGGAGGCTGGCTCACCCAACTTTTCATAGGAGGGCGACTAAACGAAAATTCAAGCTATTGACCTGTAGCACTGCTCTTTATACCCCCTAAAATTGTAAAGCCCTTGATATGCCACGATCTACACGGCTAGTTAATATCCATAAACTTGTTATCCCGACAGCACGATTTCAGGAAGGGTCGTTCTTGTATAACCAACTTGCTAAGTGTGATGGACAGATGGACAGCTATCCTTGTGTCAAGGGAAAGGTTGACGTCATGTATCTTGACTTCTCAAAAGCTTTTAATATGGTCAACCATATATGTTTTGTCAACAAGCTTAAACTATGTGTGTTTGTTTTTGGGATTTTATATATCATTGCCTTGTTTTAGTTTGTTATACATTGTGATATTTTTCCGTGTTGTCACATATACATTTTTTTCACTCGTTCATTCTCGTACTTGATATTTCACTATGACTGAACAGACACCCGAGGTACTAAAGCTAAAGACTATGTTCCCACCTTCGTTACAACTGATACCCTTCTGGCCAGACAACATCGAAGCCTAGTTCTGCTACGCAGAAGCCGACTTCTCTAAGCGTGGCGTGAACGACACACATGCACAATTTCTCGCAGTAGTCAAGGCACAGGTAAGTAACACCTAGTATGTTTAGTAGTGATGTTTCTGACCCTACGAAACACTTAATTGAGCTATCCTTAAACGTGGAAACCTGATTGATAGACAAAGGTTAGACCAACTCCTTAGTACCATCGACCTGCAACACGGTTTTGCAACAGACATGTTGCAAAGAATGAGAGAGGTTATCAGCCAAAAAACCTTCGATGATGGCCTATTCAAATAACGTTTCTTATCCAAACTTCCTCAACGATGGCAAGCTGTGTTGGGCTCGTTTCACAACAACGCCTTACACGAGCTGGCTGCATCTGCTAACCGCATCTCAGAAATCACCAAATCATTTAACGTTGAGATTTTTCAGTCAAAGAAATGCCTCAAACGACCCAGAATGACATTACAGAGTTATATCATACACTCACACGTTATCTTAAATTCCGTGACGATCGTAAATGGTCACATACCCTGTGAAGAAGCACTTCACGTGGGCGATCTGTCTCTTGACCACGAGAGACTGATAACCTCGGCTGGTGGTGGTATCTTAACCAGTATGAAAAGTCTTTCAGAAATTGCAGAAAACCCTGCAATTTTCCCGACTGACCATCGAGCTACACGAAAAACAATTCGGGAAACTTCCAAGCCCCCACGCGTTAATGGCAACTGTAACCGGCGAACATATACGTCACAGATGTGTTAACGAAAGTTCGATACCTCATCGATACGGGCACAGAAGTTAGCGTTCTACCTGCAAATTCCAACGACCGGCTTCGTGAATCAATTTTAAACTTACAGGCGGGAAAAAGAAAGCCGATCGCTTCATACGGTGAAATGTACATTTACCTTAACGTGGGTTTATGCAAACCCATACACTGGATCTTTGTTGTTGCAGATGTTTCCATACCAATCATTGGTATGGACCTACTACAGCGCCACAATTTAATCATCGAACGGAGGCTAGTACACAGAAATACTAATTTATCTGTTTGTGTAACTTGTTTTTTCCGGTTGCACATTATCTTCAGCCACAATTAAGCACATGGCAGACCCATTCTATCAAGCAATACTCGATAAGTATTCTGGGATATACGAAATTTCCGTGTGTAACCAGCAACGTTATACACCACATCACGACTACAGGACCACCTGTATTCTCGAAAGCACGCCAACTGGCTCCTGAAAAGTTAGGTTGGCGAAAAACGAATTTGACCACATGATAGACTCAGGTATCATAAGACCGTCAAACAGCCTCTAGGCATCTCCGTTGCACATGGTCCCTAAAAAGGACAGAAACGATTGGTGTCCAACTGGTGACTATCGGCGGTTGAATCCCAAAAAAGCATCCCTGATCGTCGCCCGTTGCCTCATATTAACGATTTGACGGCTACCTTGAAAGGTACAACTGTCTTTTCGAAAATTGACTTGGTTAAAGCGTATAACCAAGTCCCTATGGCTACTGATGATATTCCGAAAAAAGCTATCGTAACTCCCTTCGGACTCTACGAATTGTTGCGAAGGCCTTTCGGTCCAAGAAACGCTGCCCAAACTTTCCAAAGGTTCATAGACGACGTTTTTAGAGGTCTCAAATTCGTACATGCGTATGTCGACGACTGTCTAATGGCAAGTCTGTACAGAGAATCGCATCTCAAGCATTTGGATCTTGTTTTCGACCGACTACAAAGACATGGCATTACTTTAAACATTCAGCAATGCCAAATCGGAACTGAATCCTTAGACTTTCTAGGACACACAACCGATGCGCAAGGCATCCGACCCCTTAGAACCACAGTGGCGACCATTCCGGATTACCCAGAACCGACCAACAACAAGCAATTACGCACGTTTAACGACCTTGTAAGTTTCTATAGACGATTCATACCGAAATGCACGTTACCTATGAAACATCTTACCGATCAACTTCGTGGAAATGCGAAGTCCATCAATCTAGACGACACCGCACGAAAAGCATTCTCCACAATTAAGAAACTTATCGCTCAAGCAAAAATGCTTGCTCATCAGGACACTGAAGCACCCATTAGTATCGCATTAGACGCTTCCGACTCAGAAATCGGGGGAGTCTTACAACAAAGGGTTAACTATTCCAGGCAACCTTCGGCATTTTTCTCTAGACGGCTGCTAAACACTGAATCGAGGTAGAGCACATTCGGTAGGGAACGCCTAGCCATGCATTGTGCTGTACGGCATTTTCAACACTATATCAAAGGCCGTGAATTCACCCTTTTCACTGACCATAAGCCTCTTACTTTCTCTTTAAGCTCCTCTTCAGACAAGTACTCGCCTCGTGTGTCTCGAAAACTGGACTACATTTACTTCAGACATTCAACACATTTCTGGATCAAACAATGTAGTCGCAGACGCCTTGTTCCGAATAACTTCCGTGAACAGTTTCCAAGCAATCGACCCTCTGAAACTCGCCCAGCTTCAAAACAAAGACACTGATCTTCAGCACGAGTTATCCTCAAGAATCCTCAAGGTACGCATCGAAGAGATTGGAACAGGTAAATAAACCATGCTTTGTGACACATTTACAGGTATGGATCGCCAATCGTGCCGAAACATTATCGACGAAACATCTTCAATACGTCGCACAAACGTTCTCATCCAGGTGTTCGTGCATCCATCAAGCTTATAGCAAAACGGTTTCGCTGGCTTTTTATGAATAAATAAGTGAGGGGATAGGCACGCCCCTGTGTAAGCTGCCGAAAATCTAAGGTTATCAGACAACAAATGTCCGTTGGGCTCGTTCAGAACTCTGGACGCTCGTTTCGACCATGTTCATCTGGATTTGGTAGGACCTTTACCAGATTCAAATGGGTACTCTTATCTCTTAACCTGCGTTGACCGTTTCACTCGATGGCCAGAAGCAGCATCTATCAAGGATATCACTGTTGAAACAGTGGCCCGCGCCTTCGTTGAACGATGGGTAGCAAATTTCGGCTACCCCTCAACTATCACAACAGACAGTGGGCGTTAGTTCGAATCTGAAATTTTTCGTTGCGCTATTAAGAATCACTCGCTTCCGAAGGATCGCCTACCACACACAAGCAAACGGGTTAGTGGAACGCCTTCATCGACAACTAAAAGCTTCACTATCAGCTTCAAACATTTCTTAGTGGACTGACGCTCTTCTACTCGTCTTACTAAGTATTTGCAATGCAGTGAAAGCTGACGCTGGATACACTGCGGCTCGACTCGTTTATGGAACGACACTTTGACTTCCAGGAGAATTCGTGGACCCTTCATCCTCTTCAATGCACATGGATCTAACCTACTACAAGAACAGGCTTACATACTCTATGCGTTCAGTTAAAACTGTTTCCACTTGACTACAATCAACTGATATTTTCGTTCAACCTGACTTACGATATAGTACACTCGTCTTAGTACATCGAGACTCGCATCAATGACTTTACGAATCAGCATACGAAGGACCCTTCAAAGTTGTTCAACGCGAACCCAAGTACCATATAGTCCATAATAACGGAACCAACGATAGCATCAGCATCGACAGCAACAAATCAGTGTATTTAGAAAGAAGTCCTATTCACATCGATTTTCCTTCGGTACAATCGCACGACACAACTTTTATACTTGTAATACCTCAACCGACAGGCAACACACACGATGATACTTTGGCAGCATCAGAAAATGAACTTTAAACAACGCGTTCTGGAAGAAGAGTAAGATTTCCAAAACTTTTGAACGATTTTTACACGTAGAATACTAGTTGACATTGTATATCATCTTGATTTTTCTTTGTACTATATGTAATAAAAAACGACAATTTTAATATGCTTATTTATTTATATTTTTATCTCAAAAAAAACGAAACAAAAAAACCATATTATCAGGATGCCTTTTTACGCTATTACGTGGGCGTGAGGTTATTTTCCTTTTTTCACCCGCTTTGTGTGTATTTCGGCGTGCACTTATATATATATATATATATATTTCTAGGACGGCTGGAAAAGACGATACAAAAAACGAATAAGTTTACGAGGAACCGAAATTTTCATCGTACTTTTTCTTTTTTACTATATTATACTTCATGGTCCTTTAGTGTGGCGTCGAGTCGCGGTTGACTATGATCACCACTACAGGAAGACTACGTGCCAGTTGACCAATAAGATCTCCCGTAGGTCAAATATCAGAAGGCAGTTGATATCTGTAGTCGAGATGTATTTGTTAGCGATCTCGAGGTATCGAGGTCATGCCAAGTTACAAGTGTGGTTACAGAGCAAACGTTCGTGCAAGGTTACAATCAACGAAAGAGTGTATGTATTCTGGTACAGTTAAACAAACAAGTACGGCAAAACAATCACTGGTACAATTGGTCATAGTAATAATTGTTTCCATTACACCATTCGCGTTCTCTTGATAAAAGTAGGTCACTACAGTCCCTTGTAGTAAGGAAAGATTACAAGACGCTGCTAAACCTAGCAAGCTGTCAGAAGTGTTTACCAACGACAAACTCGCTGGGTTTAAACTTCTGGCTGGCCACGTCTTAGGGTCATCACTACCTTCTAGGGGGGTGAGTGTGGAAAATAAATCTCCGAAATAAAGAGCTCTGTAAGTTTTCGATATTGGGTGCTGACCACATTACTTTTAGTGGACTCACCTAGCTGAAGGCACTCGGTCATGTATCCGCACCAGATTACGAGTGGGAACGCTGTTCTCAACAACCCCTACAATCGCTAGTCAGATTAGATCAGACCATCTTTGGTATATTGATAGCCTATCAAATATATTTTTGAACCTCCTCACTTGGTGAGTACGGTTCATATTAAGAGGTGCTATTGGTTAAAGCGTTGCCAAACTCCGAACACCTGTGGCATCTTCAGACTAATGACATATCTTACTGTGATACACCAACATAGCAGAATGGAATGTAGACAAAACTCCTACTCCTTAAGAGTTGTCAAATGCTGGAATTCGCTGCCGGCCGAGCTAGTCCAAGCGACTTCCCAGGAGTCCTTTAAGAGGCAACTCGATCTATTCTTAAGGACTAAGGATAGTATCGCACTATGATTTATCAATTTCTTTTCCTGTTTTATTGTTAACATACCTAGGTTCCTGCCTGGGGGATTTGGTGATTCCCTGCTACTAGACACGGAAGCCTGTTAAACGAAAGCTTCTTCTATTCGGTCCACAACCATTTGAACCATTTGAATCAACATTTTTTTTACCTTTAATATACCTAGGCTAATACACGAAGGCCTTGGTGATCCACTGCTTGTAGATACGAAAGCCCATAAAACGAAACCTTCCATTCTATCCGGAACCATTTGAACTATTTACTGAAGAATAGAATTTGCGTGGGAGATTTATCTTCACAAGGTCGTGCCCAATGTTAACCCTCATACTTTCGTTTTTATTGTCGCCAGTTTCAGTACGATATAATAACTTAGTTTTAAATTCAAAAGGCTTTAGATATCTCTGGTTACACGCTTGAACATAGGTTCAGGGAGAGTAGGTTCTGTACCTTAGTTTATATTTAGTAGATGGGGCTTTCAGTCAAATGGATGGAACTTCGATTAAATCATCATCTGGAGTTCTAACTTTAGTTTCCGGGGGTCACGTCTTTTCAACTGATGAAAAACAGCAGCTTCAGGTATGTACTTTCTGTTTCTAAACTTTCAAGGAGTCTGCAAGGGCCGGGTACATGTATAGCGTTCGTATGCCTGTTAAAAACGAAGAATATATTGAAGCTTCGATTCGTTCGGTAACAGAATTTCTCATCTAGCACGTTCAAGTGCCAAATTATTGCCTCTAGGATGAGATTAAAGCTCACTGTTAGCGTTAATGACGCCGGGGACCCAATTGCAATACATATGAGCACTCCGAAGTACGACTGCTCATATGACATTTCTGAAAGTTTTATGGACCTCCCAGATTTATCTATTACTTTAGCATTGCAAAAACCAAAGTTAGGACCAAGGTATTAATCATGTCAATTTTTACTCTTTAGTCCTGAAACTGCAAAGTATCTAGAGAAACTCGAGAAGCAACGTGAAGAAATGGCTCGTGCTGAGCAAAGTGACAATCGTTCTTTCTTTGCTAAATATGTAAGTATTTTTGTGGGTATATTTCTTATGGACTCGAATTTCCTGAAATGTGTTTAGCACATCCTCTGTTACTAGATCCTCTAACGGCTTTCGTTGTTATTTGTTTCAAACGAAAGGAACTAAGACTTTTTACTTTTTCTCCAGAATGTCACGCATAGTTTCTGCATACTGTCTTGTCATCGTATCTAGTTCAGAATCTTATCTGTAGGTGTACTGTAACTAGAGTCATTCTGATCTTTTTAACTACTCTCCACGATTCTTGGGTTAGACAACCTGTCCAACCATCTGTTCGTGTGTATAAATTTGTCAGAGTTTTGCTATCCTGTGAGTTAGAAAGTAAGCTCCGATAAAGTTAACTGCATATCAAATCCATGGTCATAGTAAACGATAAGCTTGACTGTAGTGACCGAAACGTTTCTACTCCAATGGTAAGTGATTGTACTGGATTTCAGTTGTGCATTTTGCTGTTTAGGCCAGAGGTCAATTAAAGCCTCATAATGAAAAACGTTTAAACTATTGACCAAAAGTTGAAAGATAGTTTTTTTCATTAAATGTAACTTCTGTTGAAATGGATATTTTATTCCAGTAATAATGATGAGACCATATTGTGGATACTAATTTTTGAAATTTTTAGTGCTAGTAATCTAGCTCCATGTAGTCATCAATATATAATGCCAATGCCATGTTTGTTAGCAAGACACCCTTGTGGTCACCGCTAATTAGAATAATTAGATTTATTTATTTATTTGAACACATAAATATTGGTACAAGTGAGCGCCAATATTTATGCGCCACACAAAACAATGAAAATTCGAAGACGAAGAAAAAAACAGAACAATAACGAAGAGGTTAGCGTAAGGTAGTGTAGTAATAATAATAGTAATAATGAGGGAACGGAAGGGTACAATCAGAAGAAATCTTTCAGTTAAGGAAGAAACAACCACTTTTTATGAAAAAAGTAAAAAGTTACAGCAGGGATTGCCACTGGATTCTATTCTGAGCCATATCTGATAACGTCTCTAGCCACTGTGTCACACCATCTCTCGGACCCCAGCCAGGGAGTCATGAAGGACCGACACAAGCCAGTCCTTTGCAGCTTTCTTTCATGCCACGATATCATGTCATGCACTGACCACCTCTCCGCTTTTTTCAACCAGTCCCAGAGTCGCCAAATAATGCACGACGTGGAATTCTCTGGGACGACATTCGTAGAACATGTCCAAGCCACCAAAGTCGGTGTTTCAAGATGGTGACACCATTCGAATTATCATCTCTGTGCCCGAACACACGATGTCGAACCTCTGCATTACTGACATGGTGTTGCCACTGGATGTCAGCAATCCTTCGGAGACAGCGATGATCGAACACAGAGTTTTCTAACGTCCTCAACTCGGAGAGGCCAGGTTTCACAAGCATAGAGCAAAACTGCTCTAACCGACGCGTTTTAGATCCGACTTTTTACAGCCAGGCTAACATCACGAAGGCGCCAAAGATGGCCCAGATTGGCATAAGCCTCTCTGGCTTCTACTATACGTGCATTGATCTCATCACTCACACCCCCACCAACACTTATGCAGCTACCCAAATACATGAACTTCTCGACTACTTCTATCTGCTCACCATCCAGAGTGAGTACAGGATTAGAATCCTGCCAGTCTTGTAGAAGTACTTTGCACTTCGAAGGTTCAAAGCTCATACCGTACCTACGGACACTGATTGCCAACTAATTAAGTGTGGATTGCATGCCTTGGGCATTATCGCACAGTAAGACAATATCATCCGCATACTCAAGGTCGAGAAGTCTTTCTCCAGGCAACAGATCCACATCACCATTACTTACATCAATCAGAGCTGTTTCCAGAATGTCATCGATGGCAAAGTTGAAGAGGAATGGTGAGATTGAGCAACCCTGCCTAACCCCAGTGCTCGAATAGAACAATGGAGAGAGGTGGTTGTATACCCTCACTCTGCCTGAGGTGTTTTTATATAGGGCTTTTAGGATGTTAGTAAACTTCTCAGGTACACCCTTCTTCAATAGACAATGCCAGAGAACAGTCCTGTCCAACGAATCGAAGGCAGCTCTGATGTCAAGAAACACTACGATTGTTGGCCTTTGATAAGTATGGCGGTGTTCTAACATTTGGAGGAGGGTGAAGATATGATCAATACATCCTCGACCAGAACGAAACCCAGCCTGCTCCTCGCGAGTCAATCTTTCTCGGGTTTTGAACAACCTACGAAGTATAACGGAAGCCAATAGCTTGGACGTAATCGGAAGTAGACTTATCCGCCGATAGTTGTTACAGGAACGACGTGAGCCCTTTCCAAAGATAGGGACAATTATCGACTCATTCCATGACGTTGATACACTCTCTAGTTCCCAAACCTTTGTAAACAACGTCGTCATGTCCTTAGTCAGAAAGTCACTACCATCTTTAAAAAGAGCCGGAGGTAAGTCATCTGGGCCAGGTGATTTGTAACTCTTCAAGAGTTGGAGTTCCTTGCGGACTTCCTCCTCGTTTGGTGGATCAGTCGTCACCGGCCATGGAGGGCAGGACAGTCTGACCGATGTTGCCGGAGCAGCAGGCCAGTTGAACTGCCCTTCGAATAATTCTGCCCATCGTCCAAGACGTCGATGGATGTTAGTGATTGGCATCCCATCATCCTCGCAGATTGTTTCGCTCACACCAGACTTCTTGCTGCCAGTGGCTCAGATGAGTTGGAAGAGCTTCTGGTAATTACCAGATGCAGCTGCTGCTTCCAACTCATTAGCACGCTTCGACCACCAGGCTTCTTGGTCCTTACGCAAGCTTTGCCCAATTTCCTTACGTAACATCCTTTGTTTGTGGTCAAACTCACGGTCACCCGGAGTAGACCGACGGGCTTCAATGAGTTGTAAGGAATCAGAAGAAACCCAGTGCTTATAAACGGGACGTTTCGCGAACCCACAACTGACTGTAACTACCATTTTCATGGCGTCATGCAATTGCAACCAATGCTCATCTATACTTTTCGGTGGAATGGTAGCTAGCCTAGAGGCTAGCTCGGTTTGATACTTGCTAGCAACAGAAGTTGCAACCAGCTTGCTAACATCAATCCGTTGGTGGCGGTCACTTCGTTGTCCACTGAAAAGTAAGGCAAGATTAGCGCAGATCAAGGCATGGTCAGAGTCCAGATAGGTACTCCAAAAGAAGCGGCAGTCTTGTACACAACCACGCCAGCGGTAGCTGATCGCGATGTGATCAATCTGAGTCCAGGCTTGGGATGCAGAGGGAGGACGCCAGGTGGCATATCGGCGATGACTGTGCCGAAAGTTAGTGCTAGCCAGAAACAGGTTGTGGTCTGTGCATAGTTGCAGTAGACGGTCCCCGTTATCTGACCTGCGACCAACGAGTCCCCATCGGCCACCTAAATGACTCTCTTCTGTGCCTAGACACCCGACCTGAGCATTCAAGTCTCCGGCTAGTACTACAATATCTGTCGAACGCACTTTCTGGAGAAGAACAGATAACTGGTGGTAAAACTCATCCTTGATTGCATCCGGGCTGCAATCTGTCGGAGCATAGGCTGAGATGACGAAAAGACATCGTTTCTCACGCCGATTTCTTCTCACTTTGATGGAACTTTCTAATCTAACAGCACATAACCGACTGTTAATGGGGATCCAATCGGTTAGTGCTGCCTCAGCTCTAGCGCTTAGTGCGACACCAACGCCAGCAAGATCAGACGAAGATGCCACAGGGTCCTCGGATAAGCGCACGTAAAACAAGCTTTTCGAAGCGACAGATGGAGAGCGAATTTGTAGTACTTCACCAGAGTCTTGAATACAGTCTCGGATAGACAGCAGACATCGATACGAAGACTTTCCAAAGACAGCCAGCCCTATCTGTTGTCCAACCTGCATAAGTGTGCGAACGTTGAAGGTAGCCAGTTTGAATGGTGCACGTGGTTTCAGAAAAACTGTTTCAGTACTCATATTCAGTGGTAACATACAATTTTCAACCGGACGGTGACTCGAGAACGTTTAGATACAGTCGAATTTCCACCGAAGACGAGCCGCTGTATAAGTATAAAAGAGGGTGAATAATGTGGTAAATTAATAATAATAATAATAATAATAATAATAATAATAATAATAATAATAATAATAATAATAATAATAATAATAATACTAATAATTAGAATCATTTGATTGTTATTCGAAGCGAGAAAGGTAGTTTCCATGGGTATAAAGAGTTTGTCATTTGCGTGTGGGCTGCGATACTGCCCTGGTGCCCAGACCGAAGCAGGTGGTTATCTTAGGGGGCCATACCCCGAGCCTTTGACCTAAAGGTCTAACCCACAAGGCAGTGGAGCATCGTGAGGAGATGCAGTCCTATGGTAGCCGGTGACCGAAAATTTGTCCATACGCCATTTGTTCCCGCCGGATACTGGAGCCCATGTGCACCACTGATTTGGGATCCGGTTAAAGCGCCGGACATTCGCTTTTCGTCCTCTCATTTTCGTAAACAACACCCCCGCCACGAGAAGGAATGAGTAGGACTTCTCTGGCAGAGGCTGTATACGCGTGGCCGTGTGAGAGTATTTCGAGAGTTAGAGCGGACTCTCCCCACTCTCGGCCGTACCAGGGACGGACGTAGACGATTCGGTTTCGATCCCCAAAGTTTCTGAGAATATCCGAAGATGCTCATTGTAAACTATGAAATAAAAAAGTGGATAGCCAAGTTTATTTTGTGATTAGTGGTACTTGCGTCCACAAACTAAAGCAGTTCAAAAAACAATCCAATGTTCACATTTTTTAAACACGAAAGGAAGTCCGTTACTAAGATACCATTATAGTCGAAAATGTGGTCTGATGTAGTAAATACCTTCACTGTTTATTGTTTCAAGAATGTTTCATTATCTAGATTACTCTCGGCGGAATTAATTCACTGTCATACGTGACTTCTTCGTTTCTAGTCTTTCACTTATTTCAACTTATTTAAACTTCGTTTTCACACGTCCCAGGTAACTGTTTCTCTCTTGAACTTTCTCTGCTTTGCACTTGTATCGTAGGTATTGTTTATAGTGGCCTTCAACAAAGTTTCAAGATCTCAACTTGTAATGAGTGCTTGGATGTTTTTGAGTTTGACTCTATATGTACTCAGATTTTAACTTTAAATACAATCGGAACACTATTTACCCTCAACTGTCTCATGTAACGCAAAAAAATTAAATTCGATTTCAATGCTTCCTGGTTTATTGTTAAGCCCCGAGTGTAAGTCATACAATAGAATCTACTCCGACCTACAAATACAATGTTTACTGTTTTGTTTTCATTGATAGCTATAGCCTGTTCCATTAAAACCTACCGAATGGGGGCCACCTGCTTTAAAACTCACTGTTCCCATGATATAAGGCCTTTTGGTTCTCGTGGTGCACGTTAGCATAATGGGTAGTCTTTTCAAGTGCTTTGACTAATATACTGTTAAAACCAATCAGTTGGTATTTATTTGACAGATATCTATCTCATTTTTCTATTTCAAAACTGGTAACAGCATCTTCCTATTACAATTAAATGCAGCACATTATCAAATTTCATTAAGAGTATATTTACTTGGCCTACCATTAATGCATTGCTTCTTCAAGTAGGCACTAGTTGCTTTCACACGAGACCTTAGTGTATATTGGATAATGAATTTGATAGTCAAAAAATAACACGAACTACAGTTGCTTAACCATTAAGCCTGTGCTCACAACCAATGGCGTCACAAATTAAGGGTTTATGGTGTTTACAATTAAATTAACCATATAAAGACAGATACTAATAATAAACTCCCTTAGCTGATCTGCTTCTGTCATGCAGCATACGGCTTTATCCCGACAACTCTGTAGTTTTTTCAAGTTCATGTATAATACACGTTTCAGTCATGACTACATCGGCTGAACATAACACGTCCAATGACCACTCTGGTTCACAGAATTAAATCTAAGACTACAAACATATGTTCGAAAGCCGTATACAAACTTTGTATCCAAATGACGTGTTTACACAGGTTTCAGCATCATTAGTTCTCAAAGTTTGATTATTCTAAGACCCGTTGGAGTTTTATTTTTTTGTTATCGTATGTGATGTCTCATTTAGTCAGCAACTCCTGTAGGTGTTTCTTTAAATCCGGGCTATTAGACCTCAGTTCATTTACAAGTACGTTCCGTACAATTTACTTTTTATCACTCTGCATTATGATTGAAATTCATCTTATCATTCTTTGATTGGTTAACACTATCTGCTCCAAACGTTCCCTCACTATAAAATGAGAGTTCGTTGAGTTTATTATCTTAAACATATAGATCCACTGGCCTTTTGTCTGAATCTCATTTCACTGACTATGAATCAGCTATTGTAGTGTTTATACTCGACTAATTGATCTAAGGATTAGGCCGACTGTGGACACCAAGATTATTACGTCTAGTTGATTTTTTTTCCTTGTTTGACGATCTGTGCTTATTTACATGAGGTCTATATCAGACAGTAAAATCAACTACAACACACTCTAGGACTTATAATTGAAATTCAGTAAATCTAGCAAAATACTGAGGAAATATCAGTAGTATAATTCGAAATGTGACAGATTTCTACAAATCGACAAAATATACTCAAGAGTCCAGAAACATATTATAAATCAAACTTTAACCGAACTGATTGAAGAGATTTAGTGACAAGGCTTTAATATATATATATATATATATATATATATATATATATATATATATATATATATATATATATATATATATATATATATATATATATATATACTTAATCTTTTTCACTACTACGTTGTTATTAATCTTGATAATTTCACATCATTGTGATATTATGTCACAATTTGAACCGGTAAACATGTTTTCCAAATTTTATGTTGCTTATAGCTGATCAATTAGTAATTTTTCAGTGTCCCATTCTCTACAGACTATCAAAGGTATGGATCATGATAGCTAAAAATCCATAGATCACTTCAAATGAGATCAGTGTTCAAAAATTTCAGACTGAATGACATTCTCCATTAGCTCGGTAGTCTGTATGTTATTCAAACGTTAGTAGTTACTCGTTGATAACCATTCCACTCAGTTATGTCATCGAACGTTTAGTTTAAAATGATTGTCAATTTAGTAATGAAATCAAGATAAGTGAAGCTTCATTTTTTTTTCTCATCCAGTTAAATGATTGATTAGTAATTAATTTGCAATACTTTTTCTTTTTCTCATTGATTTCAGTGGACCTACATTATTCCAGCAGTTTTCTTATTCATCCTATTCTCCAGTATGCAAGATCCTAATGCAGCTGGAGGAAATATTGGGGGTGGTAATCAACAGTAGACGAAAACTTAATAGATATCAATCCATAATACTGTTTGTAAATTATGTTTGGTTTTAACAATACTTGTATGTTTATTTTATATGTTATTTTTCATTTTGTTAATAATGAATTCTAATTTGGAATTTATTTCTTTTGAATATTTACATAAAATACTTGTAATTTACTCGCCGATTACTTTTGTAGATATTTTAAAAAAAAACAGAAAATAATTCAATGTTACGCTCTATCAGATTTAATATTTATTAATAATCGTCGTTTTTCGAAAGAGAGATAATGATATGTGTTCGAAAGTCAAGTGTTCAAGTTGATTGTGTTAAGTTAACATTGATTCAATGTCTTTTACAAATAATATTGCTGAGACTGATTTATGGACAACCTTAGATCGACACTTAAGTGACCTTGAGAATATCTACCTACTTACTAGGATTTACACTTGCTTGTTAGATTTGGGTTTTTTTCTTGAGATGAGATGATGAGATCGATTCACGTATAGTGAAAGCCAGAGCGGCTTATGTTAATCTGGGCCACCTTTGTGACGTCAGTTTGGCTGTAAAAGGTCGGATCAACAACGCGTCTGTGAGAGCAGTTTTGCTCTATGCTTGTGAAACCTGGCCTCTCCGAGTTGAGGATGTTAGACGGCTCTCTGTGTTTAGTCATCGTTGTCTCCGAAGGATTACTGACATCCAGTGACAACACCATGTTAGTAATGTAGAGGTTCAGTATCGTGTGTTCGGGCATAGGGACGACAATTCAATCGGCATCACTATCTTGAAACATCGACTTCGGTGGACATGTTCTACGAATGTCGTCCCAGAGAATTCCACGTCGTGCATTATTTGGTGACTCTGGGACTAGTTGGAAAAAGCGGAGAGGTGGTCAGTGTATGACATCACGTCGTAGTATGAAAGAAAACTGCAAAGAGCTGGCTTGTGTTGGTCCTTCATGACTCCCTGGATGGGGTCCGAGAGATGGTGCAACACGTTGGCTAGGGACGTTACCAGATATGACTCGGAATAGAATCCAGTGGCGATCGTGCTGTAACCTCTTACTTCATGGAAAGTGGTTGTAACTTCCCTAACTGAAACAATTTTTCTGGTTGTACCTTCCCGTTTCCCCCATTATTATTATTGTTATTTCACTTCCATACACTAACCTGTAGTCGTTATTATTTTCTGTTATTTTTCTTATAAGCACCCTACATTCTTTTTATCTTTCTATTCTCATTGTTTTGTGTGGCGCATATACATCTGGTGCCCTCTTGTACCAATATTTATGTGTTCAAATAAATAAATGGGGTTTTTCGTCATAAGCTGACATAAGCTATAATGCCAAAATGCTATTTAGGCAAACGGATGAACGAATTTCGCGCCAAAATCCAAGACCTGATTGGTTCGTCTATAAATTATGGTCTCTCCACTGTATCTTGCTTCAACTGTACCATTTTATTCTCCAATTCGTCTAAACTTGTTTGGTTACATCCCCTTCCTGCTCCGTCGTTTTTTAAAAAGTTGATTCATAAAGACACTTTTGGTGCTTTTAAGCTCAGTCAAAGTAGTTGTAACGTATTGTCTGCCACGGGTGCTTGCAAATATGAGTGAAAATAAGGTGAACGCTTCGGCGACATAGCGATATTTATCTGTTCATAGTCGCTAATAAAACGCCCAAAACCAGTTGTGGAGGTAATGTACTCAGCAATAATTTTCTTAGCATGTCAGCTAATTATAAAGAATGGATCTGGCACAGGTGTAAGTTGACCAAGTCACTTGCAGTATTTGAGGAGAATTATGAAAGGAACACTCACGAGGTACTCGGTCACCCATCCACAACTTTATGTGGTCCATCCAGCAACAGCCTAAATCGGACATTAGATATGTATATTTCAATTCTGGTCGTAGCTGTTGGAACCGAAATAAGCCTAAAGTAACGAAAGGCAGCATAACATGACAGTGTCCAGCCCACAAGTTGTTCATTTATGCTCATCTGGTATTCATCACTTGACAAGTAGAAAGAGTTATGAATAGTTACCCCAATAATTGCGCTCGTCCTAGCTACTAGCAAGGATATGCTGTTAATAGCCACAACATCTGATAATTAAGGATACATATAAATAGATAAACATAACAAACTGAGAAGTACACTTACTGTAAAAATCTGTGGACGGTTTTCTTTCTGCCTAGTCTGTAGACATGGGTTTTCAAGAGCTCACTGAAGATTTAATTTCATGTTTTACGGTAAATCATCTAGTCTACCAAGTGCCATTTTGAAACATTATCGACATCATGTTACATAACAGGAGTGCCTGCAGCAAGTTCAGTTTCACTCATCACCTTAGTGAGACTGGTTTTATCAAATATTATTGTACCAGAAGGATTTAATTCAAAAGGAAGTTTTCGTATCAACGATCAAACCTGAATCCAAAGGTGAAAGGTTCCGATTAATTTCGTTCATCTTCCTAGGCTAAAACCGCTGTTAAATCAACCATTGTTAACAGCCTGGTGTCGTAAAGCCAGGTACGAGGCTTCGTGGGATGATTTATTTCAGTCTCAACCAATCAGCAGATCAAATTTAAAACAGGTGAGAGCCGTGTACATATTCAAGACATACGTAGAGTACGTTATTAGATTAAATGTTCAGTCGTACGTCAAAAAGGTTATAGTACAGACAAGTTAAAGTAGTCTGTTTAACTTAATGACCGTACAGAGTTCATTAAAATATTCGATTCATACAATGTAAAGCCACTAAAAAGTGTACACTGGCTAGTGTAGAGAATATCGACAAATATCAATCGCAAAATGTTGCTCTCGGATTCTATCATGAAACCAACCTTGTTCATTTGTTGTAACCTAACTAGCGTTAATTTGTTCGCTTTCATAATACTGTTCATTTCTCAGTGATTAAGTCTCTAGGATTTTTGATTCACGGTTCACAACAACTAAATTTCGTTTAGGAAACTGATAACTTTAAGTTCGTTAAAGTAAGAAAATAATGACAGGAGCTTAAACTTATTAATTATCCCAGCTGAGGAGGAAGCGCTGGAAGTGGATAGGACACATTGAGGAAAGAATCCAACTGCATCACAAGACAAGCCATCACATGGAATCCTCAAGGCCAAAGGAAAAGAGGAAGACCAAAGAACACATTACGCCGAGAAATGGAAATAGACATGAAAAAAATGAACAAGAATTGGATGGAATTAGAAAAGAAGGCCCATTACAGAGTGGGTTGGAGAATGCTGGTCGGCGGCCTATGCTCCATTGGGAGTAACAGGCGTAATTAAGTAAAGCATTGCCATTTAGATTTAAAGTGACCCCAAAATATTCCTTAAGCGATCTCAAACAGTAATTATCACTAAATTAAACTTGATAAAAATCCGATGAGAAATAGATTAGAATTTAACAATATTACTGAATGTATATTTAGATCATTAATCCAGCTGACGTGTGCAGCAATAATGTACAGAACTGAAGTGTAATGAGAACGAATGGACACTAGACCATACTGCAGTACTGATAGTATTTGCTTAACACTAGAATTAGACCTCATAGCCGTACTTTAATTATAATGACAGGTACTACAATTACAAGCTGTGATAATGTGATGAAATCAAACTGGAATTATATTAGGCGAGTATAATCTGAATGGAGGTGTAACCTACTGAAATATGTCCAGAATGTTCAGTAATTTAAGTATTTCGAATATTAATAAATTAGAGAAATAAGTGAGACAGGTAGGTACATAGAAAAACACTTAGAACCAATCACATAACTGGGATCAAGACAACCCATAGAATTTAGTTATTACACTTAATAATCACATGCTTAGTCTGAACTTGTATACAAGTTCACGGAAGTATGTATCTTTAGATTTCATATCAACATAGAGTGGAACATCAACAAATTGTGCTGACTGGTCATAAATGACAATTCATTAATTTAAGGAGAATATGATATTAAGTAAATAGGAATAACAAATCTTTAGGAAATGGCTCGATACATATTCCAGTTGTTCATTTTTGTTTCATGGCTTCTGAAAATTGTGCAAGAAATAGTACGATTTCGATCTGTTGAAAAGATTTAATTGACGCTATTGGTGCACCGTTATTATAATAGTGTGAGGAATTCTGTTTAAGTATCATGTTTGATTACTCGTGGTCAGATAACACCAAGTAAAGTATAATGAGCCATTTTGGCTTAAACTAGTCGAATGAGAAAATAAAATGATGTACTGTTTACCCTATACTGGTTGGATCTGAAGCGGATTTGAACTGGATTTAACGATCTATGTAAGGTAATGTGGTGTTTGAATTGACTAATGATACCTTTGTACTTGTGGATTACACGATTTTCGAATTCCAAATACAATACATTCGTTTGTTCTTGTGTCTTCTAAATTCAATTGCGTTATTTCTTGAACTCTTAGTTCGTGCTATAATTCAAATAATTCGAAACATCATAGGTAACTACGAAATAAACAGTGTTCAGTATCACTAAAATCAACGATTGGAATTATTTCGTATCTATATTACTCCCGAAATTTATGTCTAAATTACATCATATTGATGATCTGTGAGTTAGCCCCTGTAAAGATATAATAGTATTTGTTTTCAAACGACCACTGAAAATGTAACAATATTTTCTTATTCATGAAATTCTTAGATAAAGAGTTACTAAATATGTTTTATCAACGGAATATTTTATGTACGAATGAATAAATATCAATTGTTGAGATCATGAGTCAATTGAAGCTAGACCACAATGGAAAACCTTGAAGCATTGGACGGCCGTTTCGTACTATTGTGAGACTCCTCAGCAGTGCGCATCCACGATCCCGTCCCTCGGGGTTCGAACCCAGGACCTACTGGTCTCGCACGCAAGCACTCAACCACTGGGCCGGCAACAATTGAAATTACTAAAATCTCCATAAAATCCCTCTTCTGAGAATAAATATCAGTTTATACTTCTAATTTAAGTTGAGAAGGGATAATTAACTAATATATACACATATAAGTAGTTCAGTTAACTTGAAATTAATTTGAAATTTAATAATATAATTAATTTAGAAAATGATAATTTCATTGCTTCTAAATTCATTGGTTCCAGACTTACAATAATCATATAAGTTCAAATTCATATCAACCTAACGGGACTACATTCAGTGTTTCCAACTTTAGGTTGAAGTGTTACAGTTTATTGAAGTATCATTGATGTTCATATGAGTAAACAATATACAATATTATTTTAATTAAATAGATTCAAAGATTTCACAAGTATTTGGAGTTTGACAACACCTTAATCAGTAAAACCTTCTATAATCAAAATGTGCCAACCCAGTGAAGTCAGAAGCGAATAGGTCCGAAGATTTATTTGATAGGTTATCGATATATCAATAAGTGACTGATCTTAAACGGCTAGCGATCGTAGGGTAAGTTGAGCACAGAGTACTCACTCGTGATCGGGTGAAGAAGCACGACTGAGAACCTTCAGCTAGGTGAGTTCATTAAAACTAATGTGGTCAGCATCAAATATCGAAGATTTACAGAGCTATTGATTTGGGGGATTTACTTACTGCTACATATTGGTTCCATAACAATCAAGAACTAAACATTTGGTGAAGTTCAATCAAGTAATATAATAACCAATTTACAACTGAATGGTGTACTTGATATGTCACCTAACACAACAAACGGAGTGAATATATTGTTTACAAATGTGGTTGGACAAGATCTTGTTTTGCAAGCTTTGTAATTCCATTGTTTCAAAATATGTTTCAATATATTTAAACTATTCAAACAAATATTTTCTATTCTGTTTCTAAGGCCTGTTACTCCTAATGGAACATAGGCCGCCGACCAACATTCTCCAACCCACTCTGTAATGGGCCTTCTTTTCTAACTCCATCCAATTCTTGTTCATGTTTCTCATGTCTATTTCCATTTCCCGGCGTAATGTGTTCATTGGTCTTCCTCTTTTCCTTTGGCCTTGAGGATTCCATGTGAGGGCTTGTCTTGTGACGCAGTTGGTTGCTTTCCTCAATGTGTGTCCTATCCACTTCCAGTGCTTCTTCAAACAAATATAATTTCTACTAAATTATTTATTATACCCAATTGTATTTGATATTAAAATCAAGCAATTATCTTCTAATTTGTGGAATACTTTTAAAAATGCCACCAACATTCCAACTATCAATCTATTTAAACAAAGCATAATTTACATTAAACTTACTGGAACAATTAGTGAATAGCTGAATCCATCGTATCTTATTGCATTCTTGATATATCAAATGGTTCCTTTGAGACCTTGTCTATTGGGAATATTTTTCAGTTACTTATCAAGGTAGGTTTAGTCACTAAACACTTTTTTTAGTTTCTATACTATTGTTGCGGCCTTATTTTACATACTCATAAATATACAATTGAACTTTCGATAAATATACACTTTTTTATTCGTTTATCACTTTATTGGATGTTAACTTAGTTCCGGTTTATTTTTAACGCTGCATTGTTGTCTCTGTCTAATTCACTTTTCTGATCCACGTGAAATACATTATCCCATATCTGTTCATATTTTGACTTCTCATTTCATGATGTTGAAGTTAGGCGCCAAAATTGACATTGAGAATGTCCACCTATATACTACGGCTATATAAGGGTTATAAACCAGTGTGAAGAATTAGGATTAGTATTTACAGTTGATTGTTAGGGTTAGGAATTAGATTTAGGGTTTTCATCACGAACTGATTCTATTTAACCAAATAAATGAATGAATTTCGCCCCAAAATTCAAGACCTATTATCGTAAATCTGATTGGTTCATTCATAAAGTATAGTCTCGGCAACATGATTATACCCTGTTGATCAAATTTCAAGCGATTTGATGGATAACCCGATCAGTAGTTTTCGTTTGTCTTCTCAAATTATTTAATGAAATCAATTATCAGAAAATATACATACTGTTACTCACTATTTAGTCTGTAATGCTATTCATCATATGTGATGAATAGGTGTGTTATTTTGTTCAAATTATATTCTCCTATTAACTAAACTTGAATTTCTAGTAATGACAAAGGAAGAGTTGGTGATGCATTATTATTATTATTATTATTAGGTGGAATAGATGGTGAATATTATGCCGGTGATGTAACTTAATTGAATGGTTTGAGCACGTCATTTATGTGTTTATTCATTCTAATGAAAGGATTACATACATTTAAAAAAATGGATATGATGCAATATCCCATTTAGGGATGAGTGATTATAATCATACTCCATTGAAGTAAACATTCACTGAGGTTTTATATCAAAATAAGTCAAGTCAAATCGGTCGGAATAACCCAATTGTTCTTCGTCTTTATGCAGGGATTTATATTTACATATATTTCTATTAAAAATACATCAGTTAAATGTTTTTCACCTACATAGAACTTGTAGTGACCTACTTTTATCAAGAGAACGCGATTGGTTTAATTGTAATAATTGTTATTATAACCAATTGTACCTGTGATTGTTTTACTGTACTTGTTCGTTTAACTTTACTAAAGACAGACATCCTTCCGTTGCTTGTGACCTTGCATGAACTTACGTTTGCTCAGCAGTTCCATTTTTACTCCTTTGGCATCTCAGTATTATTTCGATACTACGAGACTGCCAATAAATATATCTTACTACAACCTTCAATTGCCTTCTGCTTTCTGGTTTACTCGGAGGTTTAGCCTGTTCTGATAAGCAATCTTCTTGTAGTGGTGATCATAGTCAAACGCGACTCGACGCCACACTACAAACTAATGTCAATTACGATAGGTTTGGTTGCTCAAATCAGCAATTCAAGTAAACTGGAACTAGAATTATTATAGATATCAATGTAACTATTTAAATTATCTATAAATTTCAATCGGTTTGCTTTTTACACTAACATCTATGAAAACAATCACAAAAAAGTCAAGGAAAACAAAATTTCTTGATGAATAAAACTAATTTTAAGGAACCAGTTATAAACTGATGTCTCATGACGTCTTGGCACTGTCAGGACGTTAAGCCACAGGTTTTCGCGCACATGTTACATATTGTCGAGGACTTTAGGATGTCGTTAATTATCAGCTATTAACAGCATTTTTTCGGTCACACGTCGATTTTCGTAGTGTTTGTACTTGTTACATAACTTTTATTCCAGTTTATTAGTAGTTTGACGTATTTGTTGCTGACAACCTGGGTGAATGTTTAGTCAACCTAATGTGATTATTTGTAACAACACAAACCCAAGCAAGTGAAATTCACCATTTAACAAGCCAAAAATATACCACAATCACAGCTTTATGCAAAATTGAGCTCTAAGACCTTTGATCCCTAATTATGGTGTTGATGGACATGGTGTTGGTAGTTGTTTATAAAATGTAGGTTGAAGCAATTAAGCGTTAAACTATTTATGTTGTATAACTTGTTGATATAACGCCATAAACAGTTCTGTCCACTACAAGTATCCATCCGAATACACTGTCACAGTGAAGAAACTTATATATGCAACGCAAAATCCTAGCGAAGCGTCTATCGGAATGTTCTAAACAGTGGAGTATGGTGTTATGCACTTACCCGCTTAAGATGATTTGGGATGGTTGCATAACAGTAAGTATGTGAATCACTGAAAACTGGGTTGATGGTCCAAGTATTAAGTACTTGCTGTGAGACAACGTTTCTGTGTTTAGTCCTATTAGGATCGTGGATTCGCACTGCTGAGGAGCTACGTAATGAGACGAGGCTCATAATCAATACTTACTTGTTTCCATTGGTTGCTCTACTTACGTAGTTTCGTGATCTCGATGATATATTTTTCTAGTAGAAAAAACATTTGAGATGAGTTCCCAATGCTCTGAAGAAAAGTTGTGAAATGTGTAATTAAAATATATTGATGGTTAAATAAGTATTATCAGTCCCAGTGGGTTATAGTCGTAAAATATTACGAATTGATTAGACATTTGGATGCCAGGTCAGTTATCTGATATTCAAATGAGAACTGAAGGATATGGATATGACCACAGTTGTTGCCTTGAATGGGCACTACTAAGTTGTTTACAATGACGAAACAGATATCCAGTGCTTCTCAGTTTTCAGTTGTACTTCAATTGATGTAAACTAGTGACTAATAGCCTCTGCAAATAAAATACTTTTCATAATACGCCTTTGTAAATAGTCATCGTATCTGTCGTATGAATTAAAAATTATTATCATCACAATGTTCTAGGGTCATTCTCTTCAGATATGAAACTGGTGATCAAGCGATTGTGAGATTAGTTTTTTTGAAGCAAATCTACCGGGTGAATCAGTTTGAATCATTAGTGATATAATTTTCAGGAAGTTCTATACAATTTTTGATCTTAGCAAGAATCGAATCCGTTTAGTAATGAACAGTAATAAGTGAAATAATAATATTTTGTACTTCAATTTATCTAATAATTTATCCACTTACTTACTTACTTATGTCTGTTAATTCTCATGGAGGAGCATAGGCCGACTACCAACGCTCTTCATCCAAGCCTGTTCTGAGCAGTCCTCTCCAGTTCTTTTCACTTGTTATTTATCCTTCTCATATCTGCTTCAATTTTCTGACGTAATGTATTCTTTGGCCTTCCTCTTTTCCGCTTCCCTACATGATTCCAAGTTAGTGCTTGCCTCATGATGCAGTTTGGTAATTTCCGTAGTGTATGTCCTATCCACTTCCATTATTGATTAAAGACAGAATAAATTAATATTTATATTATTCATTACATAATAATAAAGTACACAAAAATAATGTGATAACCACTCTGGATAATAAATCAGTATTTTGAACACATAAAGAGAATTTCAGTTTCCGTATAGCCAAGGCTTCAATAAACCTTAGTATACGCTCTTGAAAGCTTTTGTACAACATTGCAAATGCTGACTTGATGTCAACCTTATGACTAGTCTCAACCAAATGTTTCGCAATGGAGGATGATGTCTGTCTATCCTGTGATCTTATTTAATCATTGTAATTTATTTGTTTCTGTAGACATTTAGGTATGTGTTCACCCACCCTTAATTGCAGATGACGATTATCTTTGATGAAGAGTGAAGATACTTAAACGATTGCTATACAGTAACACTTTCTGATAGGTCATGAGTATTTGTTGGAATCGACAACGTTTTTTGAATGATATTACATCTGATTATCTATTCGATCGCTATCAGTTTCTAAGATCTCAATGAGTGAAAAAAATCATTCTTGATTATTCTGTGAAATATGAATTTGTCTCAACTTATCAAAATGTCAAACAGTAGTTAGTTTGTTTGAAAGAAATGTCACCGGCCTATTAACTTGTTCAGTAGCATCCAAAATATTAGTTCAGAAAATATATCTTCATAATAATCGCATTTAAAGTTTATTCAACAGACAAAGCGGATGTCATGTTTATTCCTTTATTGTAATTAAGTGAGACAATATTTAACAAAGGTAACTCAAAGTTGATCCAATGTGAAAAGAAATGTGTTAAAGAGATCCAGAATATACCTCGAAAATAGCCCAGATGGGCCCTGAAAACGCTGGAAAACATCTTATCCAATTAGCATTCAGTAGAAGTTTCTCAGAAACACCTAGAGAGTAAAAAGTCACGTGTCATATTTCCGATTGGTTGATTACGTATCCCGGTGTTATGTTCAATATAGTTCCAGAACCCTGCAGAAGCCCAAGCCCGTATGTACACAAACTAACCTTGGATTAAAACGTTCTTTGCATATTTTTCGGCCTTTTCTCTCGAGTTCAAGTTATCGTGTACATTTAGCCTGAACTTATTTGAAAAACTTAGGAAACCAATTCAAACTTTCAGTCAGAAGATTTATCAAAAGGCTACTAAAAAAATAGGAAGATTTAATTATTTCACTTTATGGACATATCTTGTGAAATACATTTATCTAAACCAATTATTATTCATAATCACTGTATATGAGAATAATGTTTGAACTGATTATGTTATTTACGCGATACAAGTTAGAGAATTATTGAGAATTTGGAATTGCTATAAAGGGGCTTCGTCCAAAGATGGAGCTCCTGAATAGTGTGCATTCACGATCCTAACCCATGGACTGAAGCATGAAATTTCGAGCTCATGAGTGGACATTTAAATTCTAGAATGTACGCTACTAGGTTCTGATGCAGTGGTCTAGAGAGTAAACGTTTGCAGGCGATACCTAAAGTTCTGAGTTTAATATCCAGTAACGGAGTTGTGGATTTCCAATACTGATGAGACTCATTCTAGAACGAAACAGTTGTCTAGTGCTTCCAGGAATTCAGTGGTGCTTTAATTCAAACTGACTCGTGACCTCAACAAAATTTGACAGTGTCCACAACTCTTTATATGAGACAGTAATTCAGTCCGAAGATAATATAAACGCATATTAGCATAGTGTGGCAAAGATTCAAAGAATATCCTGAAGAAAATTCTGAATAAAAGTTATGAAATATACAAACCCTAATGACAATTAGAAATAAAACGAATGAAACAGGGTAACTAAACATAAATTAGTTTTAACGAATGGTGGACAAAAACAATGAAATGACTTTTATAAGAAGTAATCAAATGAGCCAAAGAGTTGTAAAAGTGATGTGATTAAATGGGAATTATGTTACCGGACTGAAGTGAAATGGAATAATTGTTCCCTTTTTTTCTTAAATAATTAAAACAAGCATCCAGGGTTTTATGGCAATAGATTTTGCAGGGCTAGAGATGGATTGTTTCATGGTGTCTTGTGTATGGTAGATGTAAAAAATACTATGCCACTTAACGTACTTGATCCTCCTGAACGAAGGCTTGTTAGTACATATTAGAGAAAATTAAGATAAACTGTAGCGTGGCGTCAAGTCGAGTTTGACTATGAACACCGCTACAAAGAAACTCGTGCCAAATCACTCCATAAAATCCCCCGGAAGCCATGTATCAGAATGCAGTTAATGGACCAAGTCGAGATATATTTGCTGGCGATCTCGTGGTATCGAAAGGATACCGAGATCGTGCCAGGATACAAGCTTGGTTACAGAACGTAACCGAATTCGCGCGAAGTCACAATCAAAGTGTAAGAATAATGAATGTTTTTAGCACAGTTAAACAAAAGCACATTAGAACAAACACTGGTACAGTTGGTTATAATAATAATTGTTTTTATTAAACCAGTCGTGTTCTCGTGATAAATGTGAGTCACTACAAAACTGTCCATTTGACCGATGTAACGTACCTCAATAAATTACTTAATGAGATAGTCATTAGTGGACATATATCTGCCATATATCACCTCCAAATTGGTTTACCAGTTTGTATGTACATGTTTATGTACATAAATTAGAAAGATAGTATGAAGAGTTAATGTTCCCATCTCCGAGATTATTTCAAGTCTTCGACTTGCTTTCAACAATATGGTTGTACATCATTTACCTGATAATGGATATCATGTTGACATTTTAAAGTCTTTCAGAATAATCTATAGACAAGTGACTTCAGATGGTGGTTGGAAATAGTCGACAGGAAACTCTGGACCCGGGTTTCGTGCTACTTGGCACTCGTCAGCAAGGTGTGCCTGTAGTCTTGAGGGAACTGGTGCTCCTAGGTCACATTGCAACATGGTCGATAGCATTCGATCTGTACTAAATAAGGACTTGACACACATGACATTGATCACCAACCAATGATCAATCAATTTTGACAAGTGACTTCAAATGAATTTGCATTTGGCTGTAACTAAAGTTATTTAAATTCTTAAACCGAATTTGTATATTCAAAAATTGATTATTGCCAATTCTACATTTCCTTGCTTACTTCCACTATCAAAACACTTAGCTTACTTACTTACTTACTCTTGTTACTCCTAATGGAGCACAGGTCGCTGACAAGCATTCTCCGATCCCCTCTGTCATGGGCTTTCTTTTCTAACTCCATCCAATTCTTGTTCATTTTTCTCATGTCTATCTCCATTTCCCGGCGTAATGTGTTCTTTGGTCTTCCTTTTTACTTTTGGCCTTGAGAATTCCATGTGAGAGCTTGTCTTGTGACGCAGTTGTGTGCTTTCCTCAATGTGTATCCTATCCACTTCCAGCGCTTCTTCCTAATTTCTTCCTCCGTTGGGATCTGGCTTATTCTTTCCCACAAAACACTTAGCTATTTAACACTTTTTCTCATCCCTTCAATTTTCTATCCCAGTTTTTTTTTTCATTTTTAGATTTTATCTGAACATTAATCATTTTACTCTGCTAATTTTTTGAATTTTATAGTTAATGTTACGTAAGTTTTGATTCTGGTATTCGCTATGGCAAGCTTTACAGGGAAACTAAGAAACCCACTAAGTTTTGATATTGGAATTTATCTTATGAAGATTTAGAATTTGTTCTAGGACAGTTTATGTTCAATGAAAGGAAAATATTAGTTATATAGTTTGAGTATATTAATTTATTTAGAAATAGTAGTTTACATTATAGATTATCATCTGGAAGGTTATTCAGAACTGTGGAGTACTGTACATCTTCTACATAGTTTAAAATACCATGATAGTATGTACATACAAAACAAAATATGATTAAGTCATTAAACCATCTTAATCAGATTTGAAATAGTCAGCTGATCATATTGGTACTAGGTGATGTATAGCAACTATTCTACAACCAATTTGGATTATGGTCAATTTTGGCTAAGCCCTATTTTATTAACTTACTTCACATACAATATTATTTGAACAGTAACAATTCGTATATTACTTTGTACCGCTATGATCACCAGAGCACATAACAGACTTTAGCTTAAATGTTGGTTGCTTAAATATCACCCAATCATTCATCCTCTTCCTCATGTACATATGTAATAAAATCCTATTATTAGTCTTTGCCTTGCCTTCGTGTGCTCGTTTTCGATTTGACTATAAATTTGTCTATGTAAATGCTTACATAAACATATTCGACTCTCTACTTCAAATACGCTCGATGTGCTTATAGCTTTGTGATCTGTGCTATCCACTAATAAATTGTAGTTCTTGCTTCTCTTTGCCTTCTGATTTCCAAACACCGTTGAAGTTTATATAATTATGGTTACGAGGGTAATCGATTAACGAAGCAAATCCACTACAAATGAACTATGGAGTCATCATGCTGAAATTAAAACATCACCATATCAAGATTATTCGATAACTATATTATATCACATATTAAGAAATGTATATTATTATTATTAACAAAATGGGTTTTGTGGAGATTTTAGTAATTTTATATCGTTGAATTCATAACTCAACTGAATCTAGACCACTACCATGGAAAACCTGGAACCACTGGACGGCCGTTTTGGCTTATTTACTATATCAAATTTCATTATAAATGCGAATTTATGCACCTTTTAATATACATAAATGAATAAATTACCTCAAAGTGAAGTGTTGACAGGTATTGTTTATTACTTGAAAATGATACATTTAACATACACTTTATCAATAATCAAGATATTTTTGAAAAAATCTAACAAGTCAACATGTAAATAAATGAGTTGATTTAATACTAATTAGATCAATGCACAATTCGTTCCATTGTTTCAGTAAACAAGCTTAGGTTTTTATCACTATAGGATTGTGGAGATTATTAGGTTTTTGATTAAGATCACGAACTGATTGATGTTAGACCACCATTAAAAACCCGGAAGCATTGAATGACCGTTTCGCCCTATTGTGGGACTCCTCAGCAGTGCGCATAAACGATCCCATCTCATGAGATTCTAATCCAGAACCTATCAGTCTTGTCTATAATCCTTAGTTAATTCAAGAAACCTTAAAAAAACAACTTAGAATATTTTAACAGTTGAGATCATGAGTCAATAAGACGAAATGGCCGTCCAGTGCCAAAAGGTTTTCCATGGTGGTCTAGCTTCAATTGACTCAAGATCTCAACTGTTGAAATTACTACAATCTCCACAAAACCCCTTCTGATACTAATCAACATATGCTCACTAGTGACTGGCTTCAAGAGATATATCCTGGAGTTCCAGTGAGAAGCAGTGACCAGTGGAGTTCAGCTGGGTCAGTTGTGAGGTGGTAACCCACTGATGACAATGGTGGATGTATCGCTCAATTTCGTGGATTAGTTGAAGTTAGACATTAACACCATTAGATGCCGGCCAGCTCAATGGTCTAGTTGGTTAAGCGCCTGGAGCGTGACTGATATGTCGTGGGTTGGAAGCCCGCGAGGCGGTATCGTGAATGTGCGCTGCTGAGGAGTCCCACAATAGGACGGAATGGCCGTCCAGTGTTTGCAGGTTTTCCATGGTGGTCTAGCTTCAAGTGACTCATGATCTCAACTGTTGAAATTACTACAATCTTCACAAAACCCCTTCTGATACTAACTTAGAATATTATTATGTAATCCATTGAAGTTATGAATAAAAATTAATTTAAAAAAAGGTGAGAAAATTTCTGAATGAATAATTAACACGCAATTTTTGGATAATTTCATTACTTTCATACTTGAATTGTGAAATGATAAATTTCAATGTTTCATTATAGTAGTTAAACATACTGTCGGATTATTACATACGACAGTTTTCATAAATCTAATGTCATATTTATTTTTCTTTAAACACAAAAAAGATGTCTCATTAGAGAATAAAACTGAAATCCTATTCAAATATAGAGCAATTCTATCATTGTATTTTAAAATGACAGTGATATGAGGATAGCTCACAGGTGAACTCAAAGAAGCTCAGGAACAGACAAAGATATTCTATCCCATCATTGTTTAGAAGAACATCCTAAAATCTTTAGGTGTAGGTTTCCTATTGGACAAATGGTAATAACCGTGAGACTATAATTTATGGACGAATTAATCAGATTTGCAATAAGAGATCTTAGATTTTGGCACGAAATTTATTCACTCATTTAACTAAATAGAGTCTTGGCATTATAGGTGATATTAGTTCGTGATGAAAACCTTATATCTAATTCCTAAACCTAATAATCAACTATAAATCATAATCCTTATTCTTCATACTGCTTTATAACCTTTATTTAGTCCTAGTAAGTTGGTAGACACTCTCAGGGTCACTTTGTCGTCGCTCAAAGGTCGCCCATAAACTATACTCTCATCGTAGTAACCGATTGTATGCAGATTAGATAACTATAATGATGATTCCGTTTTTATTGAAAACTATAAATACCTGACAGTTTTGTACCATAATTGGTACTGTTTGGGTAAAGCATTCCTTTCACTTGTCTTCTGTCTTCTCATTTCCAACTTGGGAGGGTTCTAGAGTTCGAGTGCTCAAGTTGTACATGGTATAATAAGAAATTAAATTGTAGATATAATACAATAGATTGTTGTGTTCTTTGAATTAGATTATTTTGATTGAAAATCGTTCATTTTTTTATTTATCGACGACAAAATGAGTTATACTTTAGAGTTGATCTGATGATATCGTCTAAGAAAACAATAGATGCTTCCCAACTATGTAAATGTTTTTAGCACAGTTAACAAAATACATCCAAAAGAACTATGAATCTACAAGTGTGGTTTATTCAAATGACCTTTTAAATACAAACTAACCGACCAAAAACCTATTTTTTGACATTTCACATGTCTTGATGCATCTACACTCATAATAACAAATAGTATAATAATTTGAAAGGATTTATAAAGTAGACAAATACTTATCTAGTCTGCAATGATGATTAAATTCGGTCAATCAAGTTAAAATGTGATCTACACTTTAATTCCTAAGATATTATGAGTACAATATTTAGATGTTAGATGCCTTCAAAGTTAACGTATCATTAAATTCTATGTATTTGTGAAAGACTTTTACATCACAGAGAAAGTCATAACAATTCAGAAGGCAACAAGCTACTTACCTATCAAGGATATTCAAAAACTCTTGAGTAATAATATGAATTGACTGAAATTAAACATATAAATTATTGGCTAGTAAAATAATGCTCTGAAGATTAAGAGCACCTCGGGTGACCTAAAATCCTTAAGTTCGATCCCTAGTAGTTATATGGTTTCAAATTTCTAAATAGTCTAAAACGTTGACAGAACGCTTGTCCAGCATTTTTGTGTTCCCAATGATTGTCTAACAAACATCGGTCCATGATGTAAATTTTAAAATTCAATAAAACGCAAATAAAACCTATAGTAAGAGGAAAGTAAACTAATCCGTGTCACGTAAATACAGGTATCTTCGTCAGTAAAATGAACGATGGTCGCACGATTTTGTGGATTGGTTGAGGTTGGACATGAACACCGTTGGGTACAGGTTCAGTTGTCTAGAGTTTAAACGTTCACTCATGAGACCGGAGGCCCTAGATTCGAATTGTGGATGCGTTCTACTGAGGAATCCCACAATGAAACGAAACAACCGTCAATGCTTCCAGGTTTTTGTTAGTAATCTAACATCAATCAGTTCATGATCTCAATCGAAAACAAAAATATACGTAAAGACATTTATATTATACTTTGTTTAGTTTTCCTTTTTGTTATTGTGTTAAAAAAAATTAAAAAAAACTATTGTGAAAGCAACAACGACAACACCACCACCACCAACAACAACCCACAATAAAAAAGAAACCCTATTTGAAAATTATACAGATTTGCCGTAGCAACAAAAAACAAACAGACAAACAACATCATTACCAATGTGTAAAGAGAAAGAAAAAATAACCCTACAGTTGACACATATTATCATGATATCATATATAAAAGGAGAAATAACATTTTGGAGTTATTATTATCAACCATTAGTTGGGGAAATGAGTACAATATTGTTAAACTTGAAATATATTTTATTGTACATCTATGTATAGATATAAATAGATATTCATTACTCACATGATACTGTCAAAATATTGATGATTATAAATGGTAATACTATTTATGAATGAGAATGTAGTATGTGAAATTTACCCCACCCCCTCAAAAAAATCCCGGGAAACTAAACAGTAATTTATGATAAAACTATTAGTAACTTGACAACTATACCAAAAACAAAAACAAAGTAATCACCAATTCAAATGGTTTGATTATTATTAATGGCTTAATTCAATATTTTTTTGGTACAATATAGAAATTCTCAGCACACGATATTTCAACAAGTTTCTTACACACAAAAAATGTCAGAAACAAATACAAAAAAGTAAGAAAAGGTTTAAAAAAAACCCGAAAAACTGTACAACTTTTCAAATTAGAGATATGTTTGAGAATACAGGTTATTGACCAGGTTAACTCTAAAAACCTGTTCGTCACAGAGTATATTTGCTAGGTAAGATATTATAGAACTTTTATATTTTTGCTTGCGTGCATGGATTTTAATGTAATTACGTCTCGTTCTACCGGAAGATATACAAGGAGAAAGATAAGAATGAAGAGGATGGCTAGTATCTGATAAAATAACACCTGCCAGGAGTTTGCATGATTTTAAATGTCTATCCAAAACCATATTAATTATGATCTCGAAAGATTCACCACACACCTTGCTAACTGCCTTCAGCACTCTCCGCAATACAGCAAAGTCTTTTCTCAAAAGCTCGGAAAAGAATAATGGAGAACAGTGAAGAATAATAGGTAATATGCAAGAATTGACAAATCGTAAGAGTAAATGACGCGTAATCCCAAGAGCATGCAAGCTCTTTATGTAGTAAGTCAGACGGAAAACCTTCTTCGACAAAAATAAAACGTGAGAAGACCAAGAGAGATCAAAGGGAACGGTAACACCAAGATAACTGACCTTCGACACTGTCTTTATCAAACAATCTCCAATAGCACAAGCATTATGCGATCTCAAAATGGTGTTTAGATATCATAAGGTTGTTTAAAATACAAGATAAAATGCTTTTTCCATTGTGTTTGTTTGATCAACAATTATCTGATCGTTTGGTTATCGTACTAGTGCAGTATAATAGTGTGGTGTGAGCTACTTATACTCATGTAAGTAGTGTATAACGATGGTCAGACATTGAATATATTTTAGTGGAAGATCGAGAGGGAAAGAACAGGAACGAAGAGCAATTAGTATAAAAATGCATGAACAATGAAATCTGAGACGATGGATTGATATTTGCAAAAGGAACAGTCAAGTTTGAGACGATTGATTGATATTTCGCAGATTAACTATTTACTGTATGGTTATCAGATTTTACTGAGATGTTCTGTAATTTCTTTGCTCAAACACATTCGGTTGTCATCAATAGTGTTCATGTTCGCTACAATAGTATCTAAACTATGTACGTCTTTTTAAGCGACCAATATGATAGACCGACTCATAAACCCAAATACCTATAGAAATGACCACTACGATGGGTTTATTGAAAAGTGTTAATGGCGATTCAAATGATTTTTAAATTTAAAAGGGATTTAGTGTAATCCATGTACAGGCCCAGTTAACACAATTGATGAGAAATATAACAATTGAAATATAGTAAACTTAGCCCAGTTTAGGGTTGTGGAGATTGTTTTTTTTTTATTGAGATCATGAAACGACTGATGTCAGAACACCATTGAAAACCTGGAAGCACTGGACGACCGTTTCGTCTCATTGTGGGACTCCTAAGCATTGCGCGTCCACGATCCTGCCTCGCGCGCGAACGCTGAGGCGTCCCACAACAGGACGAAACGGCCGTTCAGTGCTTCCAGGTTTTCAATGGTGTTCTGACATCAGTCGGTTCATGATCTCAATCAAAAAAACTTAACAATCTCCACAACCCTAAACTGGGCTAAGTTTACTATATTTCAATTGTTATATTTCTCATCAACCGTGAGTTATAAAATTTTCATAAGAAGTTCCTGAATTTAGCCTAAAAGGAAAAATGCGGATGTATTTAATGATATAAATTGAAAAGAGGATCCAGACGATATAAGACATTTTAAAATGTAGTTCCAATAGTGTAATATGAAGACGAAGATTATCAGAAGTATGTAATGATATATTAACTTAATACATTTCGAACAATCTAATCACACATAATATACTTGTTCAGAACATATATATGTAAAAATAAAAGATCAACTAGACTAGAAATGGTGGATAAGATGAGACAAGGAATGAGCTGCGAAAATCATTATCGAGGAAAGAACAAGGTTCATGCTTCATGGAAAACCTAAAAGATAAGAAAATGATTGTGTCATATCCCACAGTGTCTACCAATTTAAATGTGTGTATGGTTACACATACATAGGGAACAGTAATCGTGATCTCAAAATTAGAGTGTACGAACATATACCTAGATATAGGTATCATTACCAAGGTTTGACTTGATAATTTCGAATAAATTAAGCATTGGGTAGATTGTTACAAATAAATTAATACATTTTTAATATCCTAATGACTAGAAAAATTAAATTTTCTTGACCTTTCGTAACTTAGTGTGGGCCACTTCTTCTGAGTGAATAAATAACCAAATCAAAATTAATCTAAACAAAGATGGATAGTGACTAGCAGTGGAATCCAAGACGCTCGTTTCGTTCTATTTGAGACTCGTTAGCTGGATGTACCTGCATCACAGAGTTGATGTTCACTCTGGGACAGTATGCACATATGCCAATAACAGACTGATCAATTGCAGTCTTAAAATCTCAATGGGAAGATACAAGCAAAATAATCCCAAGTGAAGTTTAAGTAGTACAACAGAACAACAAGAATATTATGTGTGATCAATCAAAATAAATTAATGTCATGTCATTTCCGTCAAGGGGATTCATAAGCGACATGTATGTAAATTAGTGTGTATGTATATGTGCACTGTTAAGGATGAAAAATGTATGACCTTTATGGTGAGAAAGGATAGAGTTTAATTTGTAAGATAATAGTGTGAATTGTGAATAATATCAGACTAGGAGGCTAGAATAGATAGTCCAAGTGGGATTTATGGTAAAGCCTTATTTTCTATTGAGAGCATTAGGATTAAGCATTATATGAAACGCTTCAGCTACTCTCTTGTCTTTGTTACGAAACGTCAGAAAATCTAGTTTTTCTACTCATTGGGATATTACAAATATATTAATTATTTATGTACCTAAATAGTTACAAACAGAAATAGAATCAAGTGACCCGATAAGAGTAGTGGATAAACATCCATCATCCTCCATTGCCAAACACATAATTGAAACAGGTCCATAAGATTGATCTTAACTCGACTTTTGTGGTGTTGTACTAAAGTGTAAAAGGGAGTATACTAAGGTTTATTTAAGACATAGCCATAGGAAAATTTAAACCCCCTTTGTGTATTCAAAGACAGTTTGTTCTCATCTTAAACCTACCCTGGTTATATTGGCTTATTATCCAGAGTGATTAAGTTTCAAAATTGTGTTCACACTATTACTTTCTTGATTATCCTTATCTCTTCTTACCCTCCATTTCTAGTTTAGATGATCTTTTATTTTTATATATAAATGTTCTGAGCAAGTATATTATGAGTGATCAGATTGTTCGAAATTTATTGCGCTAATATACCATCACATAGTTCTGATAATCTTTGTCTTCTTATTATAATATCGAGATTTATCAAAGGGACTAATTGCTTTAAAATATAGTTTGCCATAAAATGATGAAAGGAAGTTTGTAGTATAATGAAAGTATTTTAGTATAAGAAGGGGTTTTGTGGAGATTGTAGTAATTTCAACAGTTGAGATCATGAGTTAATTGAAGTTGGACAACTACCATGGAAAACCTGGAAGCACTGGATGGCTGCTTCGTCCTATTGTGGAACTCCTCAAAAGTGTGCATCCACGATCCCGCCCCACGGCGAGATTCGAACCCAGGACCTATCAGTCTCGCTCACGACCTCTTAACCTCTAGACCACTAATCTGGCCGGCATCCAACAGTGTTAATGTCTAACTTCAACCAATCTATGAAATTGAGCCACCATCCACCACTGTCTTCAATGAGTTACTCTCTCATAACAAACTTAGTTGAACTATAAAACTACTAAAATCTCCACAAAACCTCTTCTGATAATAATAATAATAAACGTATATTTTTGTTATAATCGAATGAGTAGAAAAAATTATATTTCTGATATTTCGTGACTTCATGTAAGCCAATACTTTAGAGAAAATTATTAACTAAGATTCAATTAACACAAGTTTAAATAGTACAAACAAAACAATGTAGAATATCTTGATTGTACTAACAAAAAATAGATTCTGTATTTTGTTTTTCAAAATGGTGGAGAAGATTTGTAACTGAAATAAATGATTTTGATAGGATTTTATTCTCTGAACTGGATGGTTTTTCCTTTTAATAACTTGTATGAATTGAATTTTGATCAATAAATTTCTCTGAAGAATTAACTTATATTAAGTCACGAAACGTCAGCAATATAGTTTTTTTTCCTACTTATTGGGATATAACAAAAATATATGTTTATTATCAATTTAATAAACGGAATACATTAAACGGAATACACTAAATAAGAAAGATTAGTTCAGCGAAGAGTTCTCTTTTCGGCGAATTCATTTTCAAAGCTGTACAATCGCAAATATCTATATATATATATACTTATTTTACAGGATGATAATAATACTGATAATAAACGTCTGTTAGACACAGTGAGAGTGAGGTTAGATAAACAAAGGTATTAGAAAATTTTTCTTTTAAAACAAGGAAATTTTAGTAATCGTTTGATAGTTAATGGCTTAAATATTCATCGGGTAAGGATGGCTCAGTATGATAAAACAAAATAATGAAACAGAGATGAAATGTAATCGGAATGATCGTGGAAATAAAACAAACCGGTTGGGGGTAGAAGAGTTGAAGGGAAGATGGAAGGTGAAGCAGGTGGCTGTAAGGGAACAAGAGTATGAAGAAAGAGAAAAATTTTAATACATTAAGATCATGGTAGAAGAAGAGGTCGTAACAGTCTATTTTGCACACACAATTCTGGTTTTTCCAGATGTATGGCTATTGCTTCGACAATGCAAAGAAGATGCAGTCTAATTGTCTTAGGACGACTCATACTTACCTTTTAGATGGCTTTGAACGCAGAGTCTGGCTTGATTGAGTAACCTGTGTTCACAAGGTGTTCGATTATAGAACTTCTTATTGAGCCGTTGCCTCATCTTAGCCACGCCGGATAATGTTCTTGAATTCTTTCGGACAAAGTACGCATGGAACGACCTACATACTTAGCTCCACAAGATCAAGTAAATTTGTAAATGCACATTGAGTTGGTCAGATGCGATAATTTTTCTTTTAGATTATTGGTGAACAATGATCGGCTGAAGAATAATATTCGCAGCATTGTTGCGGAGAATGTTCTTTTTAAGGAATCCGAAATTTTCCTCTTTAAGATATATGCAGCTCTATCACCTTTGAAGTAGATTTCATTTTATTATTACTTAGTGATTATTTAAATGCAATGAAGTAAACTTCATATGATGTGACTATTTTGTTCTATTCCTATGAGGTAAATATTAAACCTCTAAAGATTTATGTGTTCCATTTTAGGATGAAACGACAATCCAGTGCTTCCAGGTTTTCCATGGTGATGGTCTAGTTTGAATTAACTCATGAATTCAATTATTAAATATATAATAGAATTACTGTTGGATATTGTTTGTTAGTATATCTAATACAATAACGCACACTACTGAGGAGTCCCATAATAGGATGAAACGGCCATCCAGTGCTTCCAGATTTTCCATGGTCAAGCTTCAATTGACTCATGATCTCATCCATTGAACTTACAAAACTAAATGTTTAAACTTAATGATAGACTACTTTTCAATGTAGAGTTGGGAAGATATCTCATAGTAAGTGAATTTATTTATTTAAACTATTTGATATTAACTTAATGCCTTACAAGTATGGCACTTATCATAAAACTGAGAGACATTAGTTTTGATTTTATATGGAGTTGAGAAAATATAATACTGAAAAGCTTTAAACTAGAATGAATTGGCTTTTTAATACTTCCTAGTTTTCAAATCTCACTCCTTTTATAAGTCAATTAAATTATTTAAAATCTTTATAAATTATTGATTTAAGATACTAGTACAACTGAACTTGAGGGATAATCCGAACTCTGTAGAAGCAAAATTTAGTGGCCCGGGATCTGACCCCAATGAGATGGTTTCTGATTGCTATTGAGATATACATGTCGTCAATTCTTGTATATAATTATCGACTTAGATCGCTTTAGTGAATAACAGAATTAAATAAACCAGGTACGAGAATTGATTTCCCAATACATATATTTTGTACAATCGTTGATTGGAACAGATAATCAGAGAGACGCAGTGAAAGAAGCGAAGAAAAGAGAGCGAAATGACACAGTGGAGAAGGCATGTAAGCCAACTCCAGTTTAATCAAGCGTTAATTAATATTTATAGTCACACAAAAATGTATGCTACAGATATGTGATGAATAGGATAAGAAGTATACACATAATATGCTCATATAAAAACAGTCAAGATTGAGATAATTGAATAATTAACAAGGTCAAAATGTGACTCAAGTAGAATGAATAGATTGACCTGTCCAAAAGCTAGAATAACATATATGGGTCTAACGTAATAATCGACACTACAAAACTGTTATTAGTTTAAGTTATAGATTTGTGTGTCGTATTTTTTTTTCATTATTGATGAAAGATAAATTTACTATAAGCCATTAGTATACCAGGTGTTGATAAACTTAAATGGGATTCAACAATTATGTAACTATCAGTTTAGGGATTATGGAGATCGCTAAGTTTTTGATTGAGATCATGAACCGATTGATGTTAGACCATCATGGATTGGTTGGGGTTAGACATTAACACCGTTGGATGCTGGCCCAATGGTCTAAAGGTTAAGCGTTCGCGCGCAAAATTGAAAACACTAGGTTCGAATCCCGCGGGCGGGGTTGTGGATGCGCACTGCTCAAGAGTCCCACAATAGGACTGGAAGGCCGTCCACTGCTTCCAGGTTTGCAATGTTGGTCTAACATCAATCAGTTCATGATCTCAATCAAAAACTTTGTAACGAATAATTTACTTAACTTAGTATCTCATTGCAATTTACTTAATACTACGTTGTTATGGCAAACCAGAACAAGAATCACTCAATTTTGCTATTAATAACAATAAAATATACACTATTGCTACAACTTACTAATTTGTAATGCAAGTCTAAATCTTCTTGTTGAATACTTTCGAAATGTAGAATTATATTCATAAGTCAAATTATAGAAAAACAACAAATGCCCTGGTACGGCCGAGAGTGAGGTGAGTCCGCTCTCCCTCTCCAAATGCTCTCACATGGCCACACGTACACAGTCACTGCTAGGGAAGTCCTACTCAGTACCTTCTCGTGGAATTACTGTTGTTTACGAAATTGAGAGGACGAAAAGCGAATGTTCGGCGCTTTAACCGCGTTGGTGGATATGGCGAGTTCCCCTAGGGGAATCAGAAAACCCTGGTTCCAAACCAATGGTGCACATGGGCTCCAGTATCCTGAAGGAGCGAATAGCGTATGAACCAATCGTTGGTCACCATGTACCATGGGAATACATCTCCTGACATTGCTCCAAAGACTTGTGGATCAGACCTTTAGGTTGAAGGCTTCGGATGCGACCCCCACAGAAAACCATCTGCTTCGGTTAGGGCACCCGAGAAGTATCACAGCCCTCACATATATCAAATGAGATTTGTGTGGCACATATGTATTTAGTGCCTCCTTGTACCAATATCTATGTGTTAAAATAAATAAATAAACAATAACAACAAATAACTTCATTTTATAACCAATCAAAATTTATCTCTGTAATCCAATCAAAATAAAGTATTTTCTGATATAAAATGAATAAATTGTCGATTTATTATAAATGTTGATTTGATCTTATTATTATTATTATTATTATTATAATCAAAAGGAACTAAAAACTATGTCCGATACTACTGATAATAATGAAAATAGCAATATAGAAAATTTTGATAAAAATAATTTACATTCTATATGTCCATTATGTTATATTTTGATACAAGAGATTAAAAAATGTTATGAACAAATTAATGAATCATTATCATTGGATCATCTTCATTTAAATAAAAATAAAACAATGAATAATGTCATTGATTTAATTCAAGTTAACAAACAGAATTCAAGAAGATCACCATCACCATCGCCATCATCATCACCGTCATCATCATCATCACCATCAACATTGCCAACATCACCATCAACATCATTAAAACATGATCATATATCTGTTATAATATTAGATGAATTAAAACGTTTTTGTGAAAATACAACAATACGTGGTCTACCACGTATAGTTCGTGCACATAATCGTTATTTACGTTTATTATGGTTAATATTAGTATTTATATTAATATTAGGTTGTTTTATATGTATGCTATTTTTAACTAGACAATATTTAGAATATAATGTAATACATCCACCACGTGTATTACGTCATACAATTAGTCCATTTCCATCAGTTACTGTATGTAATTTTCGTCCAATTTCACCAGATGGATTAAAATATTTACAAATGAAAGGTTGGAAAACCCCAAGACATTTTGTATTAGATTTAGCTACATATGCTCAATATATTTTTTATAATAAACATAAAATTGATGAATATAATGCAGCTAGTGCAGCATTTTCATTAGCTGGATTTTTAGAAAGTTTACCAAATAATGAAGAAAGAAGAAAACTTGGTTATCAACATGATAAATTAATAATTAAATGTCAAGTAAGTAAAAAGAAAAATTTGTGTTTAAATGAATTATATAATTTCAACAGTTGAGATCATGAGTCCATTGAAGCTAGATCAACATGGAAAACCTATAAGCACTGGATGGCCGTTTCGTCCTATTGTGGGATTCTTAACCAGTGCACATTCACGATCCCGCCTCACGAGATTCCAACCCACGACTATCAGTCTCGCACCACGTGCTTAACCAACTAGACCATTGAGCTGGCCGGCATCTAATGGTGTTAATGTCTAACTTAAACTAATCCACCAAATTGAACGACACATCCACCATTGTCATCATTGAGTTACTATCTTACAACTGACCCGGTTGAACTCCACCGGTCACAGCTTCTCATTGGAACTTCAGGATGTATCTCTTGAAACCGGTCACTAGTCAGCTTATGTTGAAGGCGTTTTGTGGAAATTGTAATAATTTAAACAGTTGAGATCATGATCTCCAGAAAACTTCTGACTTGTATAAATTATTATTATAATGTCTTTTTGCATAAGGTGAAAGCTGAAATTAAGATAGAATAATGCGATTTTATCTTTGTATTTAATGATTTTTCATCAGTTGTTTTGTAGATTGGTTGAATTTGGACATTAACACTGTTTGATGTCGACCAGCTCAATGATCTAGTGATTAAGCACTCACACACGAGGCCGATAGTTCCTGGGTTAGAATCTCGTGAGGTGGGGTCGTGGATGCACACTGCTAGAGAGTCCCACGATGAGGTGAAATGGCCATCCAGTGCTTCTAGGTTTTCCATGGTAGTGGTTTAGCTTCAATTGACTCATAATCTCAACTACTGAAATTACTATAATCTCTACAAATCCACTTTTGATACTAATAATTAAATGTCAAGTGTGTAAAATTTATGCTTAGGCTAATCGTATAAATTAATTTTATAATGTTTGCTATAAGGTCAAAATAGAAATGAAGGTGGAATAATCCGATTTTGTCATTTTATTTCATGGTTTTTCATCAGTTGTTTACAACTCTCTGAATATATATATATACATATATGTATGGATAAGCAAGTGTGAGGTCATTTGATGATGGAAGTAAAACAAAAACAAACTAACATAAAAGGCACAAACATTAATTATGTTGAGTCCGGAAATTGATAAAATGGATTGTGTTATAATTATAGGAGATTTGAGAAGTTTATGGAAGTTTCAGATTAATTGAAAATAAACTTTGAAGTCATAAAGAGATGAAATGGTAATTATCTAACATTCGGAATCAACGAGATGAATTAAGTAACACTACTGTTAAGTGGCTCCGCACATGTTTATATATATATATATATATATATATATATATATATATATATATATATATATATATATATATATATATATATATATAATTATTACTATTATTATACTCTATATAACCAATATTGATTACTTACCTACGTACTTACTTATAAACCACGAACTGCGTCTTCCTATCATAATGAAGTACTTGATTGCTAACCAACTATATTTATAGTAATGGGTATTATAATCCATGAAAATCGATACTAACCAAACAATATCGAAAAATATAAGGAAGTTTGAAATGTGAACCGATATATCACAACTTAGTGGTGTAAAGTTAACAAACTAGTAACCGGTTTCATCTATAGAAGGGGAGTTTGAAAGATGAATATCGTTCAGTAGTCTTATAGTCTTACAGTCTTATAGAAAGAAACTGTTATCTAGTGTTTCAAACTCTCAATCACCAGTTATTTAAGATAATTCTGTGTTGGACACGATTCTCAAATTTACTAATTTTCGAAAAATCGTTTATTCCAAATTACTTAATCAAGTACTTTCTTACTCTTGTTGCCCCTCATGCAGGAGTATAGGTCTCCCACAAACACTCTCCTTCCAATTCTGTCCTGCACAATACTTTCACCTCGTTTCTAGTCAGTATTCATCTTTTTCGTAACTGCTTCCAATTCCTAACACAGTGTATTCGTTAGTCTTTCACTTCTCCGTTTCCATTCAGCATTTCAAGTTAGCTTTTGTCTTGTGATACAGATTCATGATTTCCGTGATGTTCTGTCATGTTCTATCCACTTCCAACATCTTTTCCTCATTTCATCGTCAGTCGCAATCAATATTGATTACTTCATATTATATCATATCATACTTAATTGTTACACTTTATGATGAATATGATTGTAAGTGACTGACCAGATACCATAAACCGATATGTATTTATATTATTCTGCCTCGCTTATTGTTTTAGCTTTATTCAAATTCGTATTGGAAATCAGTGATATGAAACATGATTTGTATTTATAAAATGTTGTTTAGTGGGTCTTATAATTATATATTGACGAGTGACTGAGTTAAATAAGCATTCTTATGGTTAATTACATGGATTCCTATAAAGAATAACTTGAAACGAATCAAAATAATCAGTTAATTACATTATATATATAAAAACGGGTTGAGATCCATGACGGTGAATGAACAGTGAATGTTCATGCTTCCTGAACAATAAATCTACAATACTAACTTGCATAACTTAAATGATTACATTCTTTTTTCAGCAAAACAGAAAGTAACAAATTTCAGTCCTCAATATACATGTTTATGTACCGAAGAACAGATAATAAACTAATGAATCAAGTAACAAATTATTGTCAGTATGGGCATTAATAAAGATTGTAGTATTTTCAGGTTGAATTTATGAGTTGATCTAAGTTAGACCACCAGTGAAAGCCTGAGAGTACTAGACAGCAATTTCGTCCTAGTATGAGAACGTTCAGTAGTGTGAATTCAGGATCCCACAAGCGGAAATCGAACCTAGGACCTTCATTCTTGCGCGTGAACGCTTAACCTCTAGACCACTTAACTGTTATTTTTTGAATGTAATGTGTTTTTATCTCAATAATAAAATAATGTGAAAATATTACAGGTGTTACATATATTGATACAGGACATAAGTTTGAATTGTATATCAAACGAGTATAGAAAGTGGTTCGGCAGGAGAAATTTCTTTGAAGCCAGTCACTGGTGAGCATATGTTGATTAGTATTAGAAGAACTTTTGTGGATAGGGTCGTGGATGCGCACTGTTGAGGAGTGCCACAATAGGACGAAACGGCCGTCCAGATTTTTCATGGTGTTCTAGCTACAATTGACTCATGATCTCAACTGTTGAAATAATAATAATAATAAGTCGGCACAAAAGATACGTGCACAGATCGAACATGTTTGGTTCATATTTAATCTCATAGACAAATCAAATGTACTATTTCTCATTTTGTAAAGCAAACAAATAGATGTTTTGATAGATCTAGACAGATTGTATAAGCAATGTTAAATATAAATCTGGGTTAATTAAATAGCGAATATAAGGTATATTTCGGATGGTAGAATGTTGATGGCTCCTGTAAACACAAAACAACAAAGCATAGAAAACACCATTTCAATATAAACACACTTATAAAAGATTAGCTAAGACGTTACAATCAACAAAATTGTAATGAATAAGAACACAAGTGGGGACAATCGAATATATTGCAAATCGAAATTACAGAACATACTGCCAAAATCTGAAAACCATACAGTATACATGTGAAAATTATATTTGAAATAGTCTCAGCGATTGGAATTTAAATAATTTCAACGTTTCGTCCAGCTAACTTGTCTGGACTTCTTCAGGGTAATAATCAAATTTAAAATCACCATATAGTGTTTAGTTAATTTGCAAAACATCAATAATTTGTCTCAAACTTGACTGTTTGTTTTACAAATATCAATCAATCATCTCAGTTTTTATTGTTACTGTATTTTCATACAACTTGCTTTCCGTTCCTGTTCCTTCAGTTTTCGATCTTCTACTGAAGTACATTTTATTCTTGACTATCGTTATATACTACTTATATGGAAATAAGTAGCTTACACCAGTATATATATATATATATCTAAAGTAAAAGTCTGGAATATTAATCACCACACTAACATAAAGATATGAAGCATAAACTAAGTACTTAACATGTTTACATTTATTTAATTATGTAAATCGTTTTAGTTTAGACTTCATCATTGAAAGAAGTTACTAATGAAATGAAAATGAATTTCAATAATTTAATTAAAATGATTCATTTGATTTTCATTAAGGCAATGAATAAATGTGATTGAATGGAATCCATTGTTTATGAAAATTTACTTGAAATTAAACTGAAATTTGAAAAAAAACATATTGTAGAATGATATTTATTAGTATAGGGTTGTGGAGTTTTTCGATTGAGATCCTGAACTGATTGATGTGGGATTCGAATCCTGCAATTGAGATCGTGAATGCGCACTGCTGAAGAGTCTCACAATGGAAAAAAACGGCCATCCAGTGCTCCCAGGTTTTCAATGGTGATCTAACATCAAACAGTTCATGATCTTAATCAAAAACTTTATAATATCTACAACCCTATACTGATAATTACCATTTGCTCACCAGTGACTAGCTTCGTGAGGGAATTCTTGGAGTTCTAGTGAGAAGCTGTGACCAGTGTAGCTAATCCATGTGGCGTAGAGACAGGTATCTACAATGGAAGATGGTCGTGGATTGGTTGAGGTTAGACATTAATACCGTTGGATACTGGAAAGCTCAGTGGTTTAGAGTCTAAGCGTTCTCGCGTAAGACTGGAGGCCCTGAGTTCGAATCCCGCGGGCGGGATCGTGGATGCAAACTACTGAGAATGGTATTTAAAATACATAAAAAAAAGAAAACACCTTTTGCATTGATTATAATCACATATATTTCTTTCTACACCATCTATGTTTATTTTGTATTTGATTTTCAAACTATAACTATTTTTTCTAAAAGACAATTGATACTCTCCTCCCCACACAGAGATTAATCAGAGTTCCAATAATGTTTAGTTTTCAACGTCTTTTCATTGTACAACTATGAAATTGAAATGGTTTCACATTAAGTTCCATTGTAAACAGGATACTACATAGCTATCTAGTGTTAAGTTAAATTTTTCTGATTTCTTTAATTCACAATATATATATCGCAATTATTAGTCATTATAACCGATGATCATTTATATTACACATTTGGTTAGCGTTTTTGTTGTTGTTGTTGGGCAAGTTAGTTTTTTATGAGATGTTGTCATTAACCCAATGCTCAACCGTACTCTTCTATTCGGGCCTGAAACTGGCAATAACCCCAGGGTAGCTTTAGGCGGAGTTCCATATTACACATAAAGAAGGTTTAAATTTACGAATAGCTAAGGCTTCGAAAAATCTAACAGTTCATATTACCGTTAATTCGTTTAATTCATCAGGAAATCACTAAGAAAAACTAAATTATTACCCAGTTTTTATTTATTTATGAGTATTATAATATACTTTTAATTCAAAGATCTTCTGTATTGTTGATACTTTTAGTCAATCAAACCCCACTATTATAAATAACACAGTTATACCAAATCTATAAATGACATTGGTTTTTTGTATTGAATGAAATAGCTTATAAATTTAAAAAAAAGTCAAAATGTCATAAACTGATTAGTTTAATTGGAACGATTTCATTTTCATTCTAACTAGCACTATCAACACTTACGTTATGTAGACTAACTTATTTTGATAACTTTTTGCTGAGATCAAACATCAACCAAATAAGACAATAAATAGGAATACAGAAATACATCAAGCCAATGAAATATTCAAATGCTTGTTGAATCATTTGAATAGCTCAGTTCTGTATGAATTAACTTTTGATAGATTATCCAAAATGATGATTAGAAACATTGTAATTAAATCTATCTAGTATATCATAATTAAAATTATTAATCTCAACAATAAAAACATTTTCAGTATTTCAACTATATAATTACATATTATTAACATTAATTTATGTGTCCAGAACAGACCTGGATAGAGCATGCTCCTCTGAAGACTATAATCCATTAGGGGTAATAGCCGTAAGTAAGTAAGTAAGTAAGTAAGTAAGTAAGTAAGTAAGTAAGTAAGTAAGTAAGTAAGTAAGTAAGTAAGTAAGTAAGTAAGTAAGTAAGTAAATAAGTAAGTAAGTAAGTAAGTAAGTAAGTAAGTAAATAAGTAAGTAAGTAAGTAAGTAAGTAAGCAAGTAAGTAAGTAAGTAAGTAAGTAAGTAAGTAAGTAATATTAGTTTATCCTTTCTCAGAAAGGGATATGCATAAACTAAACTAGATGTTTTTTTCTTAAACTAGACATAATATAGATGATTATTGTTTGCCTTTAAAAAAAAAACCCTATTCATTCCATGTACTATAACGACACGATATCACGATATCCTGTTATGATTCAAATACTTTACTTAATCTAGACCTATTCAACGATAAAATGATGTTGTTTTATTACAAAGAATAGAAGACCAAAAAAAACTTAACTGAAATTCAAGCAAACACAAAATTTTAATTAATAAATTAATTAATAAAGAAAAAAAAGATTTTTTGATTAAATTAAAAATTTAATATACCACTATAAGTTATTATAATTAGAAATTCATGTGATGTTTTACTTGTATCGTCTAATTGTTATTGAGGACTACAATTGATCAATCTCTTGTTGGTATATATACATCTTGTGCGAACTGCCGTGATATCGCTTTAAGTCACAAACTTTATAAGATACTCATCAATTGCAATCCTAAATAACAATGAGAAGATAGAAATACATTATACGAAGTAAATTTAAAAATTCATCCTATTGCACAAGCAAGTGGATAACACGATGGCGTTTGAAGGGAACAGCATTGAGTTCGAATCTCAGAGTGAACATCAATTTTGAGATGAAGGTAGATCCAGTTGACAAGTCCCAAATGTGACGTAACGCGCGTTTTGGATTCCACTGTTAGCCACTATGTATCTTTGTGTTAATTTATTATTGATTTATAGATTTTTGAAAGGAAAAAAAAGTTTCTCTACAATATACTGATTAGATAAACTGATTGAATATACATATTAACAATCCATTTATATTTTTCAACGTCATAGTTACCATTTGTGTGATTTTAATTTGTACTTTTTTTATTAAGGACAGTAGGGTTAGATGTGGGGTTGGCGACCCCATCCTGTAAAAAACCGTGCTTGAAAAACGATAACTAGGATAAAATGTGGAAACTATACATTAAATATTTTATTTGCAAATCCACCATCAATTGTTCGTTACATCTTTCTTGATTCTTCCGGTTCTCAATTCCTTGATATTTACTTCTCTGTTTTCTTCAGTTCAATATTCTCAACTTTCTTTGCCAGACATTCCATTTCTGATTAGTGTTACATACTAATTATGTCGACGGACATAAGTAACAGACACCACAGAACTTATACGCAAATTAAGTTTAATTCGTTTGTTAGTTACAACAAAGCTATCCACACCAAAACAGCAATTTTTTAATTTATACATCACAAAGTGAAAGAAAAACTAATTTACTGATAAATCAGAACCATTTAATTAATATAACTTTGTTATAACCATTAAATTAATGAGTCGATCTTAGCTAGACCACTATTGAATACCTGGAAGCGCTGAACCACCGTTTCGTCCTAGTATGGGTCATTCAAAGCTTCCAGGTTAAAAGTTTACGTTTCCAAAATACTTACTTACGTCTGTTACTCACAATGAAACATAGGCTGCGACCGGCATTCTCCAACCCACTCTGTCATCAGCCTCCATTTCTAGTTCTACCCAATTCTTGTTCATTCTTATCATATCTGTCTCGATTTCTCGGTGTACTGTGTTCTTTTTCCTTCTTCTTATATTTTGGCCTTGTGAATTCCAAGTGAAGGCTTGCCCTGTGATGCAGTTGGGTGATTTCCTCAATATGTGTCCTATTCACTTTCAGCACTTCTTCTTCTTTATTTGTTTCTGCATTGAAATCTGATTTGTTCTCTCCCAAAGTAGATTGTTAATGATATTTTCTGGTCAACGTATCCGAAGTATTTTGCGTATACAATTATTAGCGCTCATTAGTAAATAATCTAACCGTCCATTTTCAATTTCCGTGACATGTCTATACATAATGGAAACATGGAGCTATACATACCATATGTTTTAGTACACTTGACATAACAGCGATGATCCTAATAAAAAAATGTTCAATAAAAGTGAAAAATCTTGAGCAAAATAATTTCGGAAAAGCTAAGAACGATTTCGTTAAATGATTGAATAGATACAATTGGGCTATAAGTCCTATTTGAAAACTCTTGATAAAACTAATTTAATAGACTTTCAGTGTGAGTTATTTGACTTACAATCACTCTAATGTAAAATATATATACTTTCAATTAAATCGTTATTTAAAAGAAAATAATGTTACATACCGTGAATTCACATAGTTGACTAACTTTCATTACACAATTTTATGGCACAACTGTTATATCGATTGCTAAACATGTTTTATTTATGAATTGTGGTAAGCATAAAATTAAGACTGAAAGCTTTATATTTGTCAGTAATTGAATATATCGACGCGATATATATATCTTATATCTACTATAACTTGTTTTGAGAAGATAACTATTTCGCGAGTTTGATTATTTAAATGTTTTGCGACTAAACAGTATTGGTCACTTAATAACAACGTTAAATCTTGAAAAGATGTGGGATGGCTTAATTTACCATATCAGGTTATCATGATAAAATCGGATTAAAAAGACAAATTGTAAAAGAAATAATAAATTATGATCAGAATCGAGGATTATGAAGATCGTAGTGATTTTAACAGTCGAATTCATGAGTCTATCTAAACTAGACCACCATAGAAAACCTGGAAGCACTGGACTCCTCAGTAGTGCGCATCCACGATCCCTCACCCCGTGTGATTCTAATCCAGGATCTATCAGTCCCGTATCAGGCGCCTAACCAACTAGACCACTGAGCTGTTAATGTTTAACCTCAACCAATCCATGAAATTGCGCGACCACCTTCCATTGTAGATACGTGTCTCTACCCGACACGGATTAGCGCACTGCTGAAGAGTCCCACAATAGGACAAAACGACCGTCTAGTGTTTCCAGGTTTTCAATTGTGGTCTAACATCAATCAGTTCATGATCTTAATAAATAACCTAATAATCTCCACAACCTTATACTGATATGTATATTTGCTTCAATATAAAATTTACAAAACTGCAGAATATAAGGTAGTTTTCATATGGCAATATATTTTAATCATAATTAATTGTAACTAATTCATTGTACCTTAATAATCCAACCTTATTTTGAGATGTAACTTCTTTCTTTCAGTTAATAAAAGCATATCAAATACAATTCACATGATATTGTTTTACTTGAATCTTCCCATTGATGTTTTAGGACTGAAACTGATCAATTGACTGATCAATTTCAGTCCTAAAACATCAATGGGAAGATTCATGTAAAACAATATCAATTGAATTAAACTGCACCCCATTGCACAAGCAAGTGGCTATCAGGACTCAGTAGCTACGTGGATAACATGATGGCGTTTGAAGCGAACGGTACTGAGTCCGAGTCCCAGAGTGAACATCAAATCTGAGATGCAGGTACATCCAGCTGACGAGTCCCAAACAAGATGAGACTCGCGTCCTGGATTCCACTGCTAGCCACTATCCACCATTGCATATCAAATACTAGTTTTAATTAATTGTATTACTTATTATTTAAAGTAGTCTATTATATCTATGCACTTTTAGTCTTCATTTTATTAGCTTGATAAATATACCTAACCCTACACCACTGTCTTCAGTGAGTTGATATCTCACAACAGGCCTGGTTGAACTCCACTGGTAACGACTTCTCACTAGAACTCCAGGAGTGTCTCCTGAAGTCAGTCACTCGTGAGCAGGTGATTATTATTATCAGAATGTGGTCTAGCTTCAACTGACTTATGATTTCAATCTGTGAAAATTTCTAAAAATCTCCACAAAACACATTCCGATAATAATAATAAGATTGTTGTGTGAATATACTATGTAATAAGGGGGTGTTATCAAGGTAATTACGATCAACGAATTGGGAATGATGAATGTGAAGATTAAGATAGAGATAATCAAAAATAATGATCATAAGGAAAATAAATGAAATAAAGGAAGGGGGTAAGAGGTTTATAATATTCAGTCTAGGTATTTGGTGATCCAGTGGTAGGCCACGGTAAACATAGAGGCTGGATATATTTTTTCTGGATACATAAATTAGGTCTTGTGGAGCTGATCCAGATGGCTTCGGCTATGTAAAGCAGTCGTAATCTGGCTCCTTGAGGTAGATATTTTGGAACTTGATATAAAACAGAGTAAGCTTCCTCTATTTTGATATGATGTTCACTATCTACCAAGTGAGAAAGAATAATGCTGCTAATGGATTTGGTAACTCCTTTTCCCAACCATGCTGGTATACGTTCACGAAAACGCAAGGATAAAACCCTCTGAGTACAAACTATGTAACTAGCCCCACAGGAGCAGTTGAATTGATATACACACATGGCGGAGCCCATCTTCGGTAACCTATCCTTGATTAGTTATGTGAGTTTTCAGTAAAATTTAATCAGTGATTATACAATTTTCACAACCTTCTTTATCTTATCTGTCCAAATTACTGTGTATATTATAGAATTAGGGTACCTGAAATGCTAAAATGAACGCTGTTCATTCTACAATTTTTATTGTCTATGGTTTACGAAGATTATTTTTCTCTATATTAATTATATTACCATATATGACATATTATTATATAGTAATGTACCAATCTCTTTTGCTGATCAAAGGGTGAATTTTTAATGTTGATTAGATCGTTAGACACGGAGAATCCGCTTAGGGCAGTTGGAAAACCCTGGTTCCAAACTAATGGTTAACATGGGCTCCAGTATCCTGAAAGAACAAATGACGTATGAACCAAGGGTTGGTCAGTGGCTACCATGGGACAGCATATCTTGACATTGCTCCAATGCCTTATGGATCAGACCTTTCAGTTGAAGGCTTAGGGTGTGGCCCCCACAGAAAACCACCTGCCTCGGATTAGGGCACCTGGGCAGTATCCCAGCCCTCACACAAATCGAATGATTTATGTGGCGCATATGTATTTGGTGCCACCTTGTACAAATATTTGTGTGTTTAAATAAATGAATAAATAAATAATAAAAGATCTTCAACCAGTAATGAAGGTCAAAATTGAATTTATCAACATACATTGTTGCCAATAATTAACATAATTTCAATAGCTGAGATCATAAGTTAATTGAGGTTAGACCTCCATGGAAGACGTATCAGCACTGGACGGCCGTTTCGTTCTATTGTGGGACTCTTCAGCAGTGCGCGTTCACGACTACACCTCGCGAGATTTGAACCCAGAACCTTCTGATCTGATACTAAGTAACATAATATAAAATTTAATAGGTAATTTAAATTTCTGAAACTTTTTAAGGAATTGTATTTGACCTGATTTGCATAATAGTAATGTAAATTATCCAATCAATAATGATTACATAATTAATGGCTAAAGATGTAATGATATTTAAATATCTCTTGACAATTGAAAGCGTTTGAAATGACAAACATAAAGATGTTATCGGTTTCTTCAGAAATTGTCCTCACTAACGAATAAGTTATAATCGTCAGTTTTTCACAATCTTTGATATTAATTACTTTGAGATAATCACTTATTGGATGTAAATTTTTTCGACCTGAATCAGGTCACAGAACCAAAGAAAACCATTTGATGTCATGTCCTTATAAAATATAACTTAGGATTCAGAAAATCCACGAACTGCATGTTCTAATCATAATTAAGTACTTGATTGCTGGCCAACTCTATAAGAATTTCTAATGATTTGTGAGCAAGTATTAGTTGATGGTGTTAAAATATGTTTGGAGTATTGGGTATTATAACCTATGATAATCGATGTTAACCAAACAATATCGAAAAATATGAGGAAGTTTGAAATGTGAACCAATATATCACAACTTAGTGGTGTAAAGTTAACAAACTAGTAACCGGTTTCATCTATAGAAGGGGAGTTTGAAAGATGAATATCGTTCAGTAGTCTTATAGTCTTACAGTCTTATAGAAAGAAACTGTTATCTAGTGTTCCACAATTTCGATCACCAGTTATTTAAGATAATTCTGTGTTGGACACGATTCTCAAATTTACTAATTTTCGAAAAATCGTTTATTCCAAATTACTTACTTAATTACTTTCTTACACTTGTTGCCGCTCATGCAGGAGTATAGGTCTCCCACAAACACTCTCCTTCCAATTCTGTCCTGCACAATCTTTTCCACTCCTTTCTAGTCAGTATTCATCCTTTTCGTGTCTGCTTCTAATACTCGACACAGTGTATTCGTTAGTCTTCCTCTTCTCCGTTTTCATTCAGCATTTCAAGTTAGCTTTTGTCTTGTGATACAGTTTCATGATTTCCGTAATGTTCTGTCATGTTCTATGCACTTCCAACATCTTTTCCTCATTTCATCGTCAGTCGCAATCAATATTGATTACTTCATATTATATCATATCATACCTAATTGTTACACTTTATGATGAATATGATTGTAAGTGACTGACCAGATACCATAAACCGATATGTATTTATATTATTCTGCCTCGCTTATTGTTTTAGCTTTATTCAAATTCGTATTGGAAATCAGTGATATGAAACATGATTTGTATTTATAAAATGTTGTTTAGTGGGTCTTATAATTATATATTGACGAGTGACTGAGTTAAATAACCATCCTTATGGCTATTTACATGGATTCCTTTTAAGAATAACTTGAAACGTATCAAAATAATCAGTTAATTACATTATATATATAAAAACGGGTTGAGATCCATGACGGTGAATGAACAGTGAATGTTCATGCTTCCTGAATAAGAAATCTACAGTACTAATTCTCATAGTTTCAATGGTTACATCCAATTTCAATATTTTTTCCAAATTTCTTCCTCATTTGAAAGCTCGTTTATCCTATCTCATAATACACTGTTACTAATAGTATCTGACCAACGGACATTGACTATCTCACATAGACAATTATTTACTATTTTTAATAATGATTGTAATAGTCCTCTAATTTTCAACTCTATACAGTAGTTATTTCTAAAAAATAAACATATTGATTTTATCCAAATTATAAACATAACAGTTCTAACAGACAATGTCCCCAAATGCCCTGGTACGGCCGAGAGTGGGTAAAGGCAGCTCTCCCTCTAGAAATGTTCTCATATGGCCACGCGTCTATAGCCTCTAACAAGGAAGTCCTACTCACTGCCTTCTCGTGGCATTATTGTTGTTTACGAAATTAAGAGGACAAAAAGCCAAACTCCTGTACTTTAACCGGGTTGGTGGATATGAAGAGTTCACCTAAGAGAGTTGGAAAACCCTGATTCTAAACCAATGGTGCACATGGGCTCCATTATCCTGAAGGAACAAACGACGTATCAATCAATCGCTAGTCACCGACTACTATGAGACTGCATCTTCTTACGTTACTCCACTGCCTTGTGGATCAAACCTTCAGGTTAAACGATCCAGGTGTGGCCGCCTAGGAAAATCACCTGCTTCAGTTTGGGCACCCGGGTAGTATCACAGCCCTCACACATATCAAATGAGAGTTGTGTGGTGCATATGTACTTGGTTCCTCCTTGTACCAATATATATGTGTTAAAATAAATAATCATTAACCAATACCAATACTTAAAAAAAGGAGAAAAAAAGGAGAAGAGAGAATTCAATCTCCATAGCACATAAATCTGTTTTATTCTATTGACTTTTCAATTTCAATTATTTACAAAAGTTAAAACCAACCACAGATATTTTCTATGTTTATTTGTTTTTCTATACCAGGTGATTATTGTACTAGATTTTGACTAAAAATTTGTATAGTAAATTTTTCTTATCATATTTTTTTTCAGTTGATAAAGATAATTTATAAAATATAAATAACATATGTTTGATGAATATATTACAAATTCAACGGATTGAATACACAAGTGTTTATTTGGACTTAGTAACTAAGTGGATAACACGATGATTGTTTGAAAGTGAATAGTATTGGGCCCCCAAATGCCCTGGTACGGCCGAGAGTGGGGAGAGTTCGCTCTCACTCTCGAAATCCTCTCATATGGCCACGCGTATATGGCCTCTGTGAGGGAGGTCCTACTTACTGCCTTTTCGTGGCGGGGTTGTTGTCTACGAAATCGCGAGGACGAAAAGCGAATATCCGTTGCTTTAACCGGGTCGGTGGACAAGAAGGGTCTACCTAGGGGAACTGGAACACCCTAATTCCAAACCAATGATGCACATGGGTTCCAGTATCCTGAGGGAACAAATGGAGTATGAACCAGTCGTTGGTCACCGCTTACAATGGGACTGCATCTTCTTACGAAGCTCCACTGCCTTGTGGATCAAACCTTTAAGTCGAAGGCTCAGGGAGTAGTCCCCACAGAAAACAACCTGCTTCGGTTTGTGCACCCGGGCAGTATCCTAGCACTCACACATATCAAATGAGATTTGTGTGGCGCATATGTGTTTGGTTCCTCCTTGTACCAATATCTGTGTGTTAAAATATTAATAATAGTATTGGATTTGATTCTCAGAGTGAACATTGATTCTGAGATGTAGGTACATCCAGCTGACGAGTCCCAAAAAGGATGATACGCATTTTCTGGATTATATTGCTAGCCACTATCCAGCTTTGTTTGTAAATCAAGGCAATATCGAGGCAATACGCATAGTATCCACATATATCAAGAAGTGACTGATCAATTGTTGTGCTAAACATCAATGAGAAGATTCAAGTAAACAGTATCAAGTGAACATAAAAAAGATTATTTTTTAGTGAATGTTTGTGAATTTTTCATTGTTGATATTCAAGATTGAAAATAATCAGTATCGATTAGGTACATACTCATCTGAGATGTTGGAGAAGATTTGTAATTTAGGTGGATTATTTTGATGGAGTTTTTTTGTCTGAGCTAAATGGTTTGGTTGTTGTGGTTTCATCGTTATTCTGAACGACATCATCAACACAAACTTCAGGTAAAACTGAAAACTCCATGACCAAACTATCCAAATCAGAGGACAAAACTCTATCAAAAACATACACATCTTGATTTTGTCTTTTTTTTTGTTTTTTTGTGAGGACAATAGAATATAATTGAATACAAAATTACAGAACATCTTGGTAAAATCTGATAACCATACAGTACATACTTAATTTGAAAAATATCAATCAATTATTCCAATCTTGAACGTTGCTTTTGTAAATGTTAATCAATCGTCTCAGACTTCGTTGTTTTTTTCTTTTCGACAGCAATTATTCTTTGTTCTCGTTCTTTTTCTTCGGTCTTCTTAACCTTCTGCCACCAGACATTTAATTTTCGATTGACGGTACGTACTACTTATATTACTAGCACACACCACAATTCATGTCTTAGTGGATAATGTTTATTGTTTGAAGTAGTAAATAAAGAATTCACGTCATAGCATAAATATCAAGAGGATCATAAAAATTCATTCAGGCAATGTGTCACGAACATTATGAAATGTATATTCTTGATCAGACTGTTATTCAATATTAAAAAAGTTCTTTAAACGCTGTTAAGAGGTCTCATAGAGATTAATGATATTATTATTAGTCACTGTCTGATCTCATTTTTAGTACCACTAAAACCCATGAAGGCGTAGGAAGTTATTTCATCATGACATAGGATCCCGTCTCTTCAGGTCTCGTAGATAGAGTTTAATCTGTAGATCAATGTGTTTGAATGTTGTTGTCTAGAATTTTACTTCAATTAGTTCTTGATATAGTAAAATGAGTATTACTTATGAATAAAACTAACATTCAGAAGATTTTTTCAGTAGCATATAAAAATTACTCTTCAAGGCTTTGTTCTAGAGAATTCAATATATAGCCATGATCTTCAGAGTGCAACAAATTTTATGGCAAATCATTTACCATCAATGGAATTAAGTGATAATCTTGCTAAAAGTGAAAACTGAATTTAAGGAACAATATTCAAACAAAACTATACAAACAACATTTTATAGTTAGACATTTTTCAAATTTAATGAGCTAGTCCAACGGAGTTAAGATAAATAATTTTAGATCGTGAACCGATTGATGTTAGACCACCATTAAAAACCTGGAAGCACTGGACTGCCGTTTCATCCTATTGTGGGATTCCTCAGCAGTGCGCATCCACGATTGCGCCCGCGGGATTCAAACCCAAGGCCTTCAGTCTCGCGCGCGAACGCTTAACCTACTGGACCACTGAGCTGGCCGGTATCCAATGGTGTTAGTGTCTAACATCAACCATTCCACAAATTGCGCGACCATCTTCCATTGTACTGAAGTAGATACCTGTCTCTAACCGACATGGATTAGCTCCACTGGTCACTGCCTCTTACTAGAACTTTGAGAATTTTCACATGAAGCTAGTCAGTAATTAATTTTTATCAGAAGCCTGGATATCTTATTATCAATTCATAATGTAGTGATGCATATAAACTTCCGAGACGTTTCTTACTAGCTATCAATTTCCCCTTTAATTTTAAATTATTACACAGTAAAAGAATCTCATACTACAATGAAACGTCCAATCAATGTTTTCAGGTGTTACCATAATGGTATAACCTCAATTAATTAATAAATTCAACTATTAAAACTTACTATAATATCCACGAAAACCCCCCTCTCAGATATAAATCCATCAATAAAATGATCTGAAAGTACATGTAAACCTAATTAGTATCCATGATAAACTTAAGTTTCATTTGAGTTTCTTTTTCTTGAAAATATCAAAAAACTTATGTTTGTTTGTTTGATTTTTTGTGTGTTTTTGACCTTCTTTTTCAAAAATAAGAAACTTTTGTCTAGAAATCAGGGGTTGGCGTATGGGGTTGGCGACCCCATCCCGTACAAAACTTAATCGCTAATAAAACGCTAACCAAAAAAATAATTCAAACCATTTATACTTTGCCCTGAGAGCTAGAAGGTTTTCATTTAGGAGAGTTATGACGTCGCATGTTGAAAGCCGAGTTCCTTTGGAAGTCACTAGACTGGTACCCCTTCTGACAACCATAGCAACCATTAATTTGTGCAATGTAGCGAAATATAGTAATAAATAAAAACTAAACACTCAGTGTCAGTTCAGAAAGGACAGGAGGCTGGGTGACCTATGTTAGTCCTGGAAATGATTGCTTATCCCACTCATTACATGTTTGTAACTCATTTTTATTCTAACTATGAATATTAAGTAACACCGAATTAAATTGAGTTGGCTCACAGATCTTCTCCACTGAGCGTCATTTCGCTTCACTCTCTTTTCGCTTCATTTCTCTTATCGCTTGTTTGGATCAACGATTGTATGAAATATATGTATTCAAAGTCCATTTACGTTATTCACCAACGCCAGTTAAGTCGATAATTGTATACGAGGATTGGTGTCATGTATAGTTCGACAACAATCATTCGGTAACAAGTAGTAAACTATCTACATGAAGTCAGATTTCGGGCCACTAAGAAAACACAATTGTAAACTTGGAAACAATGGAAAAATGTTTTCTATCAGTATATGACTCATCGTCAGTGGACGTCTACTACCTCACATACAGGAATTGAATCGAAGACCTACTATTCCGCTTTCAAATACTTAACCTCTAAACTATTAAACTAGCAGCCATTAGGCGTTAATGTTTCGTTCTAATATACAATGATTATCCAGTACATACTAGTTTCCAATGGTGATTAAACTAAGATCAGTTTAAAATTCATAATCTATCTTCAATTTACTTAAGTGACGGTACATTAATCAAATAAATGAAGCCAAAATTTTTACTAGACTTCACCAAAATGTGTAAATTTACTTGTAAATCTACTCAAGTGCTTTAAGAAATATATATCCTCAGGCAAACGTTTTAACTTGAATATAAATTGGTATCATTCATGAAGAAAATGCCTTCAATACGTGGTTAATTCAGTTAAAAGATGAATGAAATATAAAATTCTTATGATAAAATTATGATCAAAGGGAATTAGTTATAGGTATTACATTATCTTATCTAGTGGAAAACATCTAAAGTGTTATAGAAATAACCATCCACGCTAAATGGTTCGTCAATTTTTAATTAAAATGTAACAGTAATAATATCTATAGGTGAGATTATGAGACAATTGAAGCTAGACCAACATTGAAAATCCCAAAGCATTGGATGGCCGTTTCATCCTATTGTGTGACTCCAAACCAGTACACATCCACGATCGCGCCTTACGAGATTTCAACCCACGACCTATCAGTCTCGCGCGCGAACGTTTAGTCTTTAGACCACTGAGCTGACCGGCATCCGAAGGTGTTAATGTCCAACTTCAATTAATCCACGAAATTGAACGACTTATCCATCAATTTCTTCAGTGAGTTACTATTATCTCATAACAGACCCAGATGAACTCTACTGGTCACTACTTCTCACTAGAACTCTAGGAAATACCTCTTGAAGCATTTGCTGATTAGTATCAGAATGAGTTTTTGTAGATATTATAGTAATTTTAATGGTTGAGATCATGAGTCAATTGAAGCTAAACCACCATGGAAAACCTGGAAGCACTGGACGGCCGTTTCATTTTAGTATGAGACTCTTCACCATCTCACAGACAAGACTCGAACCCAGGACCTTCGGTCTCACGCACGATCATTTAACCTATAGAGCACTCGATCGGAATATGACGGTATTATTGTTTAACTTTAATCAATTCATGGTCTTCTGAAATCCTGCATCCATTTTTATAGGGTGGATGACTTCAATTTTAATACAAGTATATTATCGTAAATTTTTAGTCCCAACCCAGAAATTTTTATTAATTTCAAGTAATTGATCTCAAAACTTGTCAAAATAAATTTATGATATTTTGATTAAATAATTGGCCGATTCAGGACTGATCTCTATTCTCAAAGGAGACATGTTTACTCCCTTATATTGTTTGTTATTTATCCCTCCTAATTTTATGCTCACTAGTGACTGGCTTCTTGTAACTTGGAATTCTAGTGAGCAGTAGTGACCAGTGGAGTTCAACCAGATCTGTTGTGAGATAGTTACTCACTGAAGACAATGATGGTTGTGTCGCTCAATTTCATGGATTAGTTGAAGTTAGACATTAACACCGCCTGATACCGGTTCAGTGGTCTAGTGGTCAAGTGCTCGCGCGCGAAACCAGTAAGTCCCGGGTTCGAGTCCCGCAGGGGGCGAGGTCGTGGATGTGCACTGCTGAGTAGTCCCACAATAGGATGAGGCGGCCGTCTAGTGCTTCCAGGTTTTCCATAGTGGTCTAGCTTCAATTGACTCATGATCTTAACCATTGAAATCATTATTTTCACTTATTTGTTTATTATTTATTCGTTTGATATTCATTAGGTAGATAGTTATCACCTAAACTTCAATAGATCACATTAGCCTTGTTTTATGTTTCCTTTGGAAACTGTTATACAATTTATATTCACCATATGGAAAATAATGGTGACTTTTTGATTATTTTTTTTCAAATTCATCAAATATTTCTATTGAGACATTAAAAAGACAAGTTGATCGAAGTAATATTGCTTTTCAATTAGTTCTTCATCAAGGTTCTATACAAATATATAGCAAGTCGACGTATTCAAAACGCCTTAGAAGGTACACTCAATGCGGCAGGATTATGTCTTACTTTTTTTTCATCCCGTGAATAGTGATTTCATCAAATAAGTATAAATTGCTTAGTTCCATTGGTCCTACGTGTATTTACAATTTATATTGGACGTACAAATGTATCATCGTATTTTTGAACATCACCCTTCATAGTTGATCGAAGGTTATAAAAAAGTAATAAAGGGCTCTATCTTGGCGTATCTAATCAATACTGGTCACCAAATAGATAGAACGTCAACGTTCGAAGATATTTATATAATGTCACTGAATTTATCCTATGATTCCATAAACTAACTCATACATATAGAAGTCATAGGAATACACATAAATAAACAAAATCTTTGTATACAGGAATATAATATACAACCATTGATTATACCCTGGCCTTCTACTTAAACATCATTACATGTTTCAGAAATATCTATATGTATAATCTTAATAATGTAACTATTTGTAATAGTTAGTTGCTTATGAAAATTCACTCTAGTTTTAATCTAAATTCTCATTTAAGCAAAGATGGATAGTGGCTAACAGTCAAATCCAGGACACGCGTTTTACCACATTTAAAATTTGTCAGCTGGATGTACTTGCATTTCAGAGTTAATGTTCACTCTATGACTCGAACCCAGTACCATTTGCTTCGAACATTATCACGTCATCCACTTAACTACTGAGTCCTGATAGTTATCTGCTTGTACAATCGGATGAAGTTCTGAATTTACTTCATATTATATCTTCTCATTGTTATTTAGGACTGCAATTGATTAGTATCTTATAAAGTTTGTGACTTAAGGTGATATCACGGCAGTCCGCACAAGATGTATATATACCAACAAGAGATTGATCAATTGCAGTCCTAAATAACAATGGGATGATACAAGTAAAACAACACTACACGAATTTCTAATTATAAAACATAACATTATAATAAACTGAACATAAGGAAGAATAGAAACAGTTATTTTATCATCCTGAACATATTAGCTACTACCACTTATACTAATACTAATAAAATAAATTACGGCTTCAATTGTGTATCTTTAGAAAATAACCTTATCTAGAAGAAAATTAAGCAAAACTGTAATTTATGGATGAACTAAGTAAGATAATGAGCCTTGGATTTTGGCATTATAGCTGACATTATAGCTGATATCAATAATTCCTAACCATCAGCTATAGATCATAATTCTAATTTCTTACATTGATTTTTAACCATAATTTAATCCTGGTTAGTAGGTGATTTCCAAGGTCACTTTGACGTCACTTAAAAATCATCCATAATTTATAGTCTTATCGAAAACTGTCTTCAACCAACTATCTTCGTTCTCCTTCTCACTAAAGAAACATTTTAACAAACCTCTACTCTCTTAATAATTCATCATTATTTTCACTAACTAATAAATTCACTTTAGAACAATCTCAAATTCAAGCTTATAAAGAACTTACTTACTTACGCCTGTTACTCCTCATGAAGGAGCATGGGCCGCTCACCAGTATTCTCCATCCAACCCTGTCCTGGGCAATCCTTTCCAACTCCTTCCAGTTCTTATTCATCCTTTTCATATCTGCTTCTATTATCCGATGTAATGTGTTCATAGGCCTTCCTCTTTTCCGTTTCCGTTCAGGATCCCAAGTTAGGGCTTGTCTCGTGATGCAGTTTGATGATTTGCGTAATGTATGTCCTATCCATTTCCATCGTCTTTTCCTAATTTTCTCTTCAGCTGGAAGCTGATTTGTTCTCTCCCAGAGAAGGCTGCTGATGATGGTATCCGACCAATGGATGTTGAGTATCTTGCTCAGACAACTATTTATATATGTTCTTTATATATGTTCTTTAATTGTAGGAATGCGACCCTTGCTTTGCCAATCCTCGCCTTTACGTCTGCATCTTAACCTCCTTGTTCATCGATGATGCTTCCCAGGTATGTGAAGGATTCTACATCTTCCAGAGTTTCGCCATCAAGAGTGATTGGATTGCTGTTCTCCGCTTTGAATTTGAGGACCTTGGTTTTCCTCTTGTGTATGTTGAGGCCTACTGATGCAGAGATTGCTGCTTCGATGTCCGGTGGATTCGTTAGAGCCGGCATATTCAGGAGTTTCTCAAAGTATTCTACCCGTATGTTCCGCTGTTGTTGAATTTCAGTGATTGGCTTGCCTTCTTTTGTCTTTGATCGGTCTCTCTGGTCGACTATATTTCCCTGATAGTTTCTTCGTTGTATCGTAAAGCCGTTTTATATTTTCTTCTTTAGCAGCTTTTTCCGCCGTCTTTGCTTGTTCTTCCACGTATTTCTTCTTATCGGCTCTAATGCTCCTCTTCATGTGCTTGTTTGCTTCTATGTATTCAGCTTGTGATTGGACTTTCTCTGCTCGTGTCTGGCTGTTGTTAATTGCTGCCTTCTTGTTCTTCCTTTCTTTGATCTTGTCCAGTGTTTCTATACAGATCCATTACTTATGATGATGCTTCTTTAGGCCCAGAACCTCTTGACACGTTGAATTAAAAAAAAACATATACTTATTTTTCCTCTCAATCTATTGAATACTTTTTAAAAGTTTACTCTGTTTATTGTTATCCATATACAATTATATGGTATAGATTGTTAGCTTTTATACAGATGAAGAAGAGAGCCATTAGATTAGATGACTTTCTTTTTTGTAAAAACAAAAAAAGCACCTTACAATATATGAATCTCATAGCAGATTCGAACAACTGAAGATCAATTTTTGATTGGAATCATGAGTCAATTGAAGCCAGACCATCATTGAAAACCTGGAAGCACTGGACGGCCATTTCGTCCTAGTCTGGTACTTCTCAGCAGTGCGCATCCACTAGGACGAAACGGCCGTCCAGTGCTTCCAGGTTTTCCATGTTGGTCTAGCTTCAACTGACTCATGATTTCAATCAAAAACTTATCAATCTCCACAACCCCTAAACTGATAATGATCAATTATTTGATAATAAATAATTAAGAATTACAATGAATATTTAATGAAGTACTTCAAAGAAGAAAGTTCTTAAAGTAACTTTAATATTCAAAAGAATTACTTATTCAATCAAGTAAAAAAGGTTTATTGTAACATTAGCAGATTACATAATAATAATCAGTAATGAAATCTTAATAATAATAATAATAATAATAATAATAATAATAATAATAATAATAATAATAATAATAATAATAATAATAGAAGGCAATTATCAACAATGGTTTCGCAAGAAAACAAAGATGGTATACTGAATTTGAAGGGGAAATAAGGGACATCTTTTAAAAAATCACTACTAAGAAACATTACAGGAAAAAATGAATTCTTGTAGGTTTATGAGATACAAATGTCTAGTTTATGTAAGAATTGAATAAAGACAAACTTAAATGAAGTAATCAACTATATGGAATATTCTTAGACTTTCAAGAGTATATGGAAGTATTCATTTCCTACTATTGAAATTCAGGATTGAAATTTCATTCTTCTTTGTTCCTTATATACATCATTATGACATATAATAATGTGTTTTAATTGGGTTTAACAGCGTTGTATTATTTAGGACTCGCCAGCTAGATATACATGAATCTTAGTGTTGATGTTGGCAGTGAAACTTAAACTCTATACCTAATAATTCAAATGACAACGTTTTATTCACTATAGTCAATATAGTAGAAAATCTAACACTATTTCTAGTAAACATGATAGATGCACTAGTGGAGAAGATGTAATGGCTGGCCCTATATCGAGCCTTGATAGCTTTTTCTAGCTTCCAGACAGGCCAATCTATTCATTTTTCTTGAGTCAAAATTTGGTCTTATGAATTATTAGCTTAACCACCTTGACAGTTTTTGTATAAGCGTGTGTCTGTGTATTTCTTATCATACTCATCATGCGGTGTGTGCTACTCATATTGATATAAGTAGTATATAACGCGAGTTAAAGAACGTAACGTCTGGCAGCAGAAGATGGGGGAAGATCAAGAAAGGAAGAGTGAGAACACAATGGAATTTGTAAGAAACCACATGAACAATGAAATGCGAGACAATGGATTGATGTTTGTAACGGCAACAGTCCGGTTTGATATGAAGGAATTATATTTTGCAAATTAACGATTTACTATATGGTTTTTCGATTTTACCAAGTAACTCTGTAATTACGACCGGTTGTCCTCACTTGTGTTCTGTTCACCACAATCACAGGTCTGTAACATATTTTTATCTGACTATAAGTATAGATTCACGTTTGGTTAAACCGAGTTGGTTGACTTACTTTCGCCATCGCGCGTTGTTTTGTTTTCCTACACTTTCCGATCATTGGTTGTATGTGATATAGGTATTTTAAATACATTCTCGTATTTGAATTATTTGACTCCGTTATTCATTAGTGTGAGTTAAGTTGATAGTTGTGTACGAGGATAGCTGGGATGCATATTTCGATAGCAATCAGAAACGATCCAATCGGAGCCAGATATTCTAGGGCCACATAAATGAAACTAATGACAGTAACAATTCCATGCAGTGTAATGAGTATGAGAATATCGTAATGATCAAATAAGTAGCAGGTCAAACGTTTTGTTTTGAATTATTTATCAAAATAATCCAATTATTTAAAATCTTTACTGTAAAGCAGACATGAAATTTCACACGAAAAATGATCAAGCGACTTTGTAAAACAGTTCCAGTAGGAAACCATGACCGGTGAAACTCAATCCGTGTCAGCTGTAAGATAATTATCCAGCGTGACCAATGGATGAAGGTTGTGCAGTATCGTAAACTGACTGAACCTAGACATTATCACCGTTGAATCTAACTGAATAATAAACTTTAGTTACCTAAAAAAGAATATTATAAAATTAACTTTGTAAATATAAATAATAAATTGAATTTATCTTTATAACCTTTAATCTTAATCCATATGCACCATAAGCAAAGATGGATAGTAGTTATCAGTGGGATCCAGGATGCGCGTTTCGTCCTACTCGGAACTCATCGGTTGGATGTACCTGGATCTTAGAGTATGCGTACGCATACTAACAAGAGACTGATCAATTGCAGTTTTAACACATCAATCGGACGATTCAAGTAAACAACACCTAATGGAATTCATATGCATCATAGATTTTATAATCATGACTACAGTCTAATTGTGTTAATTTGTAGTGGATTTAGAACAAAGTTAAATATTTAGAATTATCCAACTGGAGATTATGGTTAAAATTTTTATTATATAATTAATAAGTACGTGAATTACTGTCATTTTATTTACAATAAATATCCTTGTATTATAATCTTCCAATTGACTAATTAACCGTTGTTAGATGTTTTATATAACCTAACATTAGTGTTAATTACCTATTCACCTATAAGAGAGTTTTTCTTGGCTTATGACTTAATCATATACATGTATTTTCCTATTTATGTTATTATAAGTGATAAGTCTTGCCAATTGAACACTATATTTGGTTCCTAAGCTCTTCTTGTAACCCCCAAGCTAGAACTACACAGCGACCTGAACACGAGAGAAAATATGAAAATATGCAAGAAGCACTTTACTCCAAAGGTTCATTCTATTACAGAAAATATGGGTTTTTTATAGTATTTTAGATGTCCTTGCGTTTCCCGGAAATTTTGGAATGCTAATAATCATAGTAGCAGTAAATTGTAATCAGCCAATCAGAAACTCGAAATGTGACTTTACATTTTCTTGATATTTCTGACTAAACTTCTACTTAACGCTGATTGGATAAAATGCTTCTTAGTGTTACCTAACCTTTTCTTATCATTTGAGAGTTTTCTGGATCATCTCAACAATATGGTCAAATATTCCATCTATTTTACCATATGAATATTGATTTAGGGGTTACTGAGTGACTAGATATATTAGTATAGTGCCATGATGAAAGAAACTAAATGAAAAGAAGTTTTTTTCCACTCGATTCATTCCTTCTTTATTTAACAAATATCATCATGGGAATTTTCATTATATACATAATTTATATTCTATTTTTCAATGATCTACTTATTTTTTTATTATAGATAACCTATTTAAATGGAAGTAAACCAGTAGCAGCTCCATGTGAACGTAATGGTATATGGCGTAAATTTATTCATGCACAATATTTAAATTGTGCTACATTTGAACCATTTAGTTATTTACGTTCAGATACAACAAATATAGAAATGTATATTTATTTAGATGAAATGTTAAATCGTGCACAATGTATTGATTGTTTTCATGGTGAAGTCAAATCTCAATTATCTGGTGCATTAATTACAATACATGGTGCTGATACATTACCAAATATTAATGATAAAAGTATTAATTTAAAACCTGGTACATTAACTGAATTACGTTTATCTATTATAGAGAATATACAAAAAATGCCACCTTATGGTAGATGTTCTATTAATCATCCAATACAATTAAATTTATATGATATGTTATATAATTATTCAGAATATGCATGTCGTGAATTAACTATACAAAATGATATTATACATTATTGTAATTGTTATTCTATTGAATATCCATATAATGAAGATACTAATTATAAACCATGTACTAATTTATTACAATTTATTAATATATCAAATTGTAATCGTAATGATTTATTGAAAATCAATAATAATCATAATACTACTACTACTAATAATAATAATATAAGTAATATATGTATAAATGAATTAAATAAATTTATAACAAGAATGATGTGTAAACGTACAATTATAGAAAATTATTTACATGGTGAATTACCTAATTGTAAAATACCATGTTCATTTTATTCATATGAAACGGAACAATCAATATCAACATGGCCAACTAAAAGTTGGCAATTAACATGGTTAAATTCATCATATAATAAAAAATTAGGTTTATTTAATAATACAGAATTTATATTATATCATAAAGCTATAAAATTATTAGATTTAGGTAATGAATTAGATGCTATAAATATATTAGATAAATTAAATGTATTAGAACGTAAATTATTAGCAATATTAATTAATCGACCTAATTTTGATGTACGTAAAGTTGAAGAAAAAGAAGTAATTTCATTAACTAATTTATTATCACAAACTGGTGGTTTATTTTCTATATGGATTGGTTTATCTATTATATCATTAGGTGAATTAGTTGAAATGTTTATAAGATGTTATATAAGAATTAAACATACTACTACTACTACTACTACTACTACTAATAATAATAATAATAATAATAATAATAATAATAATGGTAATAATAATACATTACATCATCATGATCAGCATCAAAATGATGTGATTTATCAAGAACAATGTTTATGTAAATGCAATCATATATTATGTAATATATTATTGAATCATATACATAATAATAATAATAATAATAATAATAATACAAATGAAATAATCAATACAATTAATAAAATGATAATAACTAATGAAAATAATTTACATAATTCATTATTACCAATGAAAATCAATGATAATAATCAAGAAAAAATCAATATTGAATAAATTCGATTGATCATCTATTGATAACACACACACATATATATATATACAAATATACACATATATACATTCAATTGGTATTCTTAATGAGATTATCATTGATAAACGATGATTGTAAAGTGATCTTATAAAGATCTATCTAATAATTAATAAGATCAAATATATGAAGAATTACAATCATGATTTATAATTGATGATTAAGATTATGAATTTGATTTAATATTTTCATTATGAATTCAGATTATTTATAATGGTATAATGATATTTACTCAAATGGATGGATGGACGGATGAATTATGCGCTAAAATTCAAGGTTTATTATCTTATATCTGATTGGTTTGTTCATAAACTATACTTATGCCGTATTTTCAATAATAATAATAATAATAATAATAATAATAATATTATTATTATTATTATTATTATTATGTAATGATAAATGATTTATGTAAAAGACAACAAAATGTGTTGTAACCATGTAATTTTATGAATCAAAATGTTTATTGTCTTATTTTCATGAGTTTGTCTCGGTGTTTTTTCAATATAACAAAAATCGTATTCATAAATCTTTATTTATTTATTTATTCATTATTGAATGCATGATTGTAAATAAAGATTAAAGCATATGCACAGTATGTACATGTGCCAATAACAGACTGATCATTTGCAGTCCTAAATAACTATAGGAAAGTACAAGTAAAACAACACCAAGTGAATTTAAACTTCACACCATTGCACAAACAGATGGCTATCAGGACTCAGTAGCTGAGTGGAGAACGCGATGACGTTTAAAGCGAATGGTACTGGGTTCGAGTCCCAGAGTGAACATCAACTTAATGAGATGCAGGTACATCCAGCTGACGAGTCTTAAATGTAGTGAAACGTGCGTCCTGGATTCCACTGCTAGCCACTATCCATCACTGCTTACAAAAAGCTTGTGAATTAAGGCAATATCAAGGCATACGCACAGTATGCAAATATGCCAATAACAAACTGATCAATCGCAGTCTTAAACCTCACGAGGAAAACAATACCAAGTAAAAGTTATAGAAGTTTTGAATTAGTTTTCATCTTAAAGATTACGTAATCGGTGGTGAGAAACTGATTGTATAAGATTTTTAAACTATAGTCAGGGGGTAGGTATTAAGTATTCTATAGGTTTCAATGAGGCTTTATTATTATTATTATTATTATTATTATTATTATTATTATTATTATTATTATTAGTGACTTTATTCAATATTATATTTTTGAAATACAAAGTATTTCAACAAGTTTCCTTGTTTTACTTCTTGGTTGATCCTAACGATAAATAGTTAGTGATCTTCAGTTAAATGTTAACCGTCCAGTCAATTGACATCTAAATAATGTACATTGTTTTCGTTGTATAATGACAACAATCATAATCGCTTTAATTGGGCCTTTTTGTAATTTGTACAACGAAATGTTGTGCATTTTTCAGGAATGTCCAAAATTAGATAACTTGTTGAAATATCTAGATGACAGGAACAAGTAGCTCATATGTTAAAATTGATCTATGATAGTCATCATTACATATTTATATGAAAATTGAAAACATTTGTTAGAGATGAATACATACATAGGTGTATTTTATAGTAATGAAAATGGTAATATCTGTAATATATTGCTTATTTAAGATATTGTTTGATTTCAGACCACCTCTACATAACTGTATATACAAAAAATATTTGAATTCACTTGGTGTTGTTTTACTTGTATCTTCTCGTTGTTATTTAGGACTGTATGTTTGAAGCGAACGGTACTGGGTTCGCGTCCCACAGTGAACATCAACTCTGATATGAAGGTAACTCCAGCTAACGAATCCCGAATAGGAAGAACCGTGCGTCCTGTATTCCATTGTTAACCACTATTCGTCTTTGCTTCCACAAAGATTTTGTTTTTTCATATTAATGTCTAGATGCATAATACTACGTTTTCTGCAGATATGAGAGAAATTGGAGCCTGTAGACTGCATATATCCCTAATCGGATCTTCTAAGGTCAAAGAAATCGTTTAGAAACAGGTGTTGAAGCTACTAGGATTGAGATCATGTTATGATACATTATGAAAACATAATACATTGGCTACATTCAGAATTCTATGTATTTTTTAATCAAACTCAGGTCCTGTCATAGCTACTTGATGAATTCACTGAGACTGCCCACCTAAAACTCGTTTGTTAAAGGATGTCGCCGAAGTCATATGTAACATCATTCGTTAGTAAAGTTTGCTCAATTCCGATAATTTGTAACCAAGTCCCATTTCTGAACAGACTGGTACCTACTGACAAAAATAGAAATTCAATAAGCACAATACAACACTTCACAGAATTAATCATCAATTTTCTTACGCTAAAACTATAATTTCTTAGAAAGCAGTGAAAACATTTAAATTTCAGCATGTGTACCTCTGTCTGATCTAAGTTAGACAACTACTGGAAACTAAGAAGCACTGGACAACACTTTTATCCTGGTATAAGAATTTCCAGTAATGCCCATCAAAGACTGAAAAAGGGAAGTGCATTCAGATCTAACAAGGAGCGTTTAACGTCTGAACCACTGAACTTTCATTTTCAATTTCAATCAATTCGCGATATCTCCCATTTTCATGCTTGTTAACTACTTCACATCAGATATGAAGGAATTCCACCACTCTTAGCTTCTCACAAGAACTCAGTGAATAGACCCTAGATAGTATTCATTAGTGAGCATACGTTTATTAATCCAACCGATCATATGACGATCATTAAACAATCCGAATGAGTAACATCTAAAACACACTGAGAGTTGTGAAACAAACGTTTTACTTTTACGAATGGAAGGTTAAAAACGAAACGTAATCTCGGTCACTTTTAAAATTTACCAGCATATAATGTCATATAATATCATTCATTTGAAAAAATGAAATGAAATGACATGTATAGCAAAGAATTTACAATGTTAACTGGAAGAAATAGAAGAGTATCATGAAAGGAAACATTGTGTAAATACAAAAGTCTATGCATCTTTCTATATTTCCGAGTAGTCCATAGGAAATTTTCAAATTGTTAAGGTAACTAATGTAAAGCTCATATATAACAGTCTCTTAATGGGCAATCACGATGCCTGTTTATAGGCATGATCAATTTGATATAAATAGTAGCATTAGATGTACAGAACAAACATGTGATAGAAGAAAGTTTTAAGTATACTAGTTCAGTAATTGTTCAGGTAGTAAATGTGTATTACAGCGATCCAATGATTCAGCCGGGAACTTTTAATTTTTCTTAAATGGACAGCCTGTCGATTTATGAACGGAGTAATTAAGGTCATTTCGTGTGCCAGATCGAAATAATGATAATTATCTACAACTAGAGAAATTAAAACGGAAACAGAGAGCACGGAACAACAGAGCAGTAATTACCAAAATATGTTAATCAGGTCTAGCAAAATGCATGTGTCATGTGACCTAGTGATACACTGTTGATGTTAGATATTTTTCAAATTAGTTAAGAAGTTGGTGGCTAACCATGTCGAAGGCTTTAGAAATGTCCAGATATAGCACTAAGACTAGATGTCCTTGGCTACGTAGAGAATAGACTAAATTAAAGAAGTCAAAATGATATGTCATACAAGATCGACTTTTAAGAAATCCATGTTGAGTATCATTGATAAATTTTCCAGGAAGTATATAGTTGGAAAGTTCATCACTTATAATTTTTTCCAGAATCCTAGAAATAAGTGGGGTAATATTTATCGCCGATAATTGTTCATGTCAGTCTTATCTCCAGATTTGTAACGTGGAATGATGTACGCGGTTTCTCAACAGTAAGGGTAGGAACCAGTATCCATAGAGGGAGTAAACTGCTTTCGAAGAAGGATAAGTGGAATATCTGGACCATCATATTTGTAGAGAAAGGATAAAATCCTGTCTGCTCCATGACCTCTCGAAGGTTTATGGGTATTTATAGCCTTATACATTTTCATGCATGTGAACGAGATAGATTTTATTGAGTTGCTAATCACGCACATAACTCTTGAAGCAGAGCCGCAAAAATACCACTGAAATGGTCTGCCATAGTTTTAGAGTTGTATATAAAAGTGCTATTATGCTGGACACATGGTATATCAACATTTTGAGTTGAGTTAGCGCGTTTATTGTAGAGGAGAGTTAAGTTTTGAACTTTTGAGTTAGTATTAAGTGCTAGAATCTCTTCATTAATGGTTTTTAACCTATGTTTCTCTTTAATTTGATTAAAAAGTATTGTTATTTGTACAACTGCCGTGAAGTGGTTTGACTTAAAATAACGTTTCTGTAAACGTCTTAGTTTATTACGATATTTAGGTGGTATATATAATTCGTAAGGTTTACTAAACCTGTACATAGGAATCTAAACAAGAGTTAACGATCAGATAGAATTCGTCGATAGCATCCATGAGACTATTACATGAATATATATATGATTAGCGTGTGTTGTGTTGTCTCGTTCACTACCCTAACTCTTAACTTTCTAATATAGAAACGTCGAGTCGGTTGTATATATCGCAATATCGAAAGATTGTTGTATTTGGAATTGAAGGGTTAATTTGTTGGAAATGATTCAGTCTTTAAGGAAAAACCTTTATTCATTTATGTAATAATTCTGATCATTTGTATGAATTAAAGTATTATGCTATAGTCTATATGGGATAATAGACATTGTTATATTTCATTGAAATCACAAAAACTGATATAAATTAGACAATCATTTCAAATCTAGAAACACTGAACATTTATTTCATTGTAGTATATGATTACTGAACGGTGCTTATTCACAACTTAGAGATCTATGTTCACTCATACTAAGGCTTAGTTTCTAAATCTTTGGAATAGCATTAAAAATGGTTTACACTTGTAACTGGATAGGACATACATAATGGAAAACACCGAACTACGTTACAACGAAAACCATTACTTGGAATCCTTAAGGTCAAAGGAGAAGTGGAAGATCAAAGAACACATTACACCGAGAAATCGAGACAGACATGAGAAGAATGAACAACATTTGGATAGAACTAGCAAGGAAGATCCATGACAGAATGAATTTAAGAATGCTGATCAATGCTCCATTCAGGATAACAGGAGTAAGTAAGTAAGTAAGTAACTTGTCACTTCAAGATATATATAATCGATTCTTATATATTTCCAAGTGTAATGTTTAACCATATCATTTTTATAATAGATATATTCAATTCAACTATATAATTGCATGCAACTTCATTATTTATGAAGAGTATCATATCAGAACTGTTCTAAAATTCGGTATATTCCAAACTTTTTTTGTCTTAATATTTCGTTAATGAACAAACAAACAAACAGAACAGAACAGAACAGAACATAAAGGATTTAATATTCATAAATCATCTTTCCTCTTCATAAAAAAAAAATAGAGAAACCTAATGTGAATCTTCATTTTACATTATTCTATTTATTCAATAATGATTAATGATTATTTTTCATTATTATCCATAATTTTAAAGAATAATCTAGTGAGTGTTATACATAGAAACAAAATATAAATGATACTGTGTTTTTTTTATTTTTTTTGTACTTTTGTATCATAGTTATATCGTTTATAGTTGATTATATGAATATATATATATATATATATAAGTAGTATATAACATAAATCAGAAATAGAAATTATCTAATAGAAGAAGAAGAAGATTGAATTCAAGTGAATAGAAAAGAATTAAAATTAATAAAAGAAGAATTATGAATTATGTATGTAAAAGACAATTCATAAATGATATAAAATTAATTGTTTTAATGTATAATGTATGACATGATGCAATAGTATTATGTAATGATGATAAGTTAAATAATAAATTTGTTTTCTCTAACTAAATCTTGTTTACGATTAGTAAGATTTTGTATATAGTAAATTAATTTTTTATCTTATTGGTCCACCAAAGTTCTTGTGGTCCACCAGGGTTCTTGGTACCTGTGTGGTTGCGCCACAGGATTGAGCTGTACTATTCAGATTGTAGCGTTAAAGCCTGTACGGTGTCTGGTTCTCCTGCTAAACGGGGTTGAGCTGTACTGTTTGAATTTTTACGTGAAAGTTCGGATGGTGTCTGGTTCTCCTGAAAACCAATGTAAAATTACCCTGGCCTACAAGGGTATATTATATTACTGTGACTGTGTGTGAAATTAACTTTTTATCTTATTATGTAAGTGTTATGTTCTGATAAGCATAATGAATGGTAACTTTTAGGAGCCATTTGTGAACCAATACTATGCGTATATGTTTGTCGAATAATTGTTAAATAAGTAAAATATTCATATTCGTGTTCCTCTTATTATGAGATTTATTTTGATCTATGAACTATTATTATACGATTTACCATTCATGAGTTATGGCCTGGAAAGGATTGCCCAAGACAGGGTTGAATGGCGAATGCTGGTGAGCGGCCTATGCTCCTTCACGAGGAGTAACAAGCGTAAGTGAGGAAGTAATTATTATGTAATTAAACTGTTCATATTCATGTCCCTCTTGTTATAAGCTTTAAATTGACCCATGGAACTATTATTATACGATTTACCATTCTTGAATTATGCCCTGTCTATTAATCACTACCTCCCACTATCCCCCACTTTTGGTCAAATATTGTACAAATGTTGTTTCATATTTAATGCTACGATGTGGTCTGTTTGATTGGTATATAAACCCAGTATGTTTGAAATATAATGATTCATATCGCAGATGCTGAGATTGGTGTTCTGAAGTTAACTGGCTGAGTTAGGAAAGAAGCAGGACCGACAAGGACTCTAGACTGCTCTCATGGATTTTAGGCGTCATTGGTCCGATTGATAAATCACTGTTCTCTAATTGGTAGTATTGTTGTGTTATACATTAACAGGGCACTCAAGCCACAAGTTAAAACAGTAAGATTTTTAGTTTCATATCAGTTGTAATTTGATTTAAATACTGAGAATTAAAGAAAAAAAACTTATTGCTTATGTAAAAGTTACTATAATAATGTATAATTAATATTCAATTCTGATATATACCATTATTATCAGTATAGGATTGTGGGGGCTATTAAGTTTTTGATTGAGATCATGAACTTATTAGTGTTACACTATCATTGAAAACCTGAAAGCACTGGACGATCGTTTCGCCATATTGTGGGACTACTCAGCAGTGCGCAACCAGGATCCCGCTTGCCGGGATCCTAACCCAGGGCCTTCAGTCTTGCAAGCGAATGCTTGACCTCTAGATCACTGAGCTGGCTGGTATCCAATTGTGTTAATGTCTAACTTCAATCAATCCACGAAATCGTGCGACTATCTTCCGTTGTACTGGTGTAGATGCCTATCTTCACCCGACAAGGATTAGCTTCACTGGTAACGGATCGAAACCTGTGAGCGGTATCGTGGATGGGAAGATTCAAACAATCAAAACAAATGAATAAGTCATCCTCATTATTCGTTTTTTATTACATTTACTGTTTTTTAAAAATCTGAATGACACTAGTGAACATCAGTTATCGCTTAAAAATGTGTCTTCATACATAAGTCTGTTCCATAAGATACAGATGGTGAGAGCGTAACGGATCAAACACATCGTTTGAAATTTCATGAATTGACATAGATTTGAGTTAGATAGAATTTAATGTTTTACAGTAAATTAGGATGTCAGTAAACTTGATGAAAGTGCAAACAGGTGTCGTTAAACTCTTAATAGTGACGGGATTTAATTAATTAATTATTGTCAAGTATTCAACCAACCCGACATTTCTGTATAAGAAAGTTAAGAGTTAGGGTAGTGGACGAGAACACCAGTGGGAACAGTCAAACGTACAAATAACTGTATACAAGATGATAAGGGTAAGAACTATTTAAACATGTTTGTTTATCCTCTGAAGAAGTGGCACTGCTGAAGAGTTCCATACTAGGACGAAGCAGTCATCCACTGCTTCCAGGTTTTCCATCGTCACCTAGCTTCAATTGACTCATGAATTCAAGTATTAATTTACTATCATATCCATAAAACCTCTCTATGATTAGTGATTTTGTAGACAATATCTTTCAACATTGAGTAATCACAATATGAAAAATTATTTATTACATAAAATAAATTTATTTAATTAATATCAGATGGGGTTTTGTGGAGATTGTTGTAATTTAAACAGTTAAGATCATGAGTCAATAGGACGAAACGGCCATCTAGTGCTTCCAGGTTTTCCATGGTGGTCTAGCTTCAATTGACGCATGATCTCAACCATTAAAATTACAATGATATTTACAAAAATCCATTCTGTTACTAATCAGCAAATGCACAATAGTGACTGGCTTCAAGAGAATTTTCCTAGAGTTCTAGTGAGAAGCAGTGACCAGAGGAGTTCAACCGGGTCAGTTGTGAGGTAGTAAATCGCTGATGACAATAGCGGATGTGTCGCTCAATTTCGTTGATCAGTTGAAGTTAGACATTAACACCGTTGGATGCCGGCCAGCTCAGTAGTCTAGTTGGTTAAGTGCTCGGAGCGAGACTGATAAGTCCTGGGTTGGAATCCCGCGAGGCGGTATCGTGGATGCGCACTGCTGAGGAGCCCCACAATAGAACGAAACGGCCGTTCAGTGTTTCAAGGTTTCCAACGGTGGTCTAACATCAATCGGTTCTTGCTCTCAAACCGAAAAGTTTAGTATTGTTTCAACTGTCAACGACTTAACATCATCACTTGTTAGACATTTTGTTTTCAATCAAATATGAATATCATAGAGTACAGTTTGAATATAATTTAACTTCATTAACTCTGAAGAAAATGATCAAAAATAAAAGACTGTTCTTGTTTTATTCCCAGATTGTATAGTCTACCTCATGACTATATTGTTGAATTTTCTTTCCAGATTTCCAACATCTTTCAAACAATCAAATAACAGTAATATTTTTAAACTGTAACGTATACATGTTTACCGGTATGAAGAGATTTGTGCATTTCGATGTAATTTTGTTTTCTAAGCTAAATGATTTAGTCAAGGAGCTTTTATCTATTTAAGCTATAAATCTTCTTCAACATTTCAAGATTCCTCCATAAATTTATGGAACATTTCTTGTAATGACTGTATTATATCAAGATCAGATAGAGAAATATTTTGTTAATATTTCAAAAATTAGATCATTGATAATATCGAAACTGTAGACAATGCATCTGTTATAACTTGTGAACCTGCGTGCCCTGTTACTGTATAACACAACAATACCGCCAATCAGAGAGAATAGAATTATCGATCGAACCAGTGACGCATAAAACCCATACTAGCAGTCTAGAGTTCTAAATGGCCCTGATTTCCGCCTAGCTCAGCCAGACAAGTCCACAACATCAGTCTCAGCCTCTGCAATATGAATCATTCATTTCAAACATACGGGGTTTATATACCAATCAAACAGACTACCTAGTACCAACAAAATATGAAACATCATCTGTACAAAACTTGGCCAAAAGTGGCTGTGAATGTGGTAGGTAGTAATTGGTAGACTGTGTATAACTCAAGAATGGTAAATCGCATAATAATAGTTCATAGGTTAAAATAAAACTCATAATAAGAGGGACATGAATATGAACAGTTTAGTTACATAACAATTATACGATAAAAATATACGTTTAGTATTGATCCGCAAATGGATCCCAAAAGTTACCATTCATTATTCTTATCGAGATATAACAGCATCAATGATATTTTTAGAAAAAATACAATTTTGCCTCATGCAATGGTAGCATAAATAATACATAAATTGTGTAATAGCGTGACCCAGTTGTGTTTTTTTGCTAAATATAAATTTGTAACAAACTTCTAGTCCTGTATTCGAATCTACTTTTAACGGTGATTTTATTGTAATTCAGTGTGAAACATATTTGTTTCTCAAACAACATAATGATCATATTAGATCAATAATAGAAGAGGTTTATATTATAATGATTTTAGTAGTTGAGATCATGAATCCATTGAAGCTAGACCATTATGGAAAATCTGGAAGCACTCAACATCTGTTTCATCCTATTGTGGGAATCATCAGTAGTGCGGATCCACAACAAAAGCAACTTAGATATTCAAATAATATTATATTAATAGTTAATTGTGATTTTAATAAAATTTAACAATCTTCACAACCACTATATACTTACTTACAATTTTGATTTCAGCTATTGAAATGAACAAAATCTCCACAAAACCCCTTCCGATAATAATCATCTGCTCACTAGTGACTGACTTCAAGATGTATATCCTGAAGTTCTAGTGAGAAGCAGTGACCAATGGAGTTCAACCGGGTCCGTTGTGAGATATTAGTTCACTAAAAACAATAGTGGATGGTGGCGCAATTTCGTGGATTAGTTGAAGTTAGACATTAACATTGTTGGGTGCCGGCCAGTTCAGTGGTCTAGAAGTTAGGCGCTTGGAGCGAAACTGATAGGTCTTGGGATCGAATCTCGCAAGGCGAGATAGTGGATGCACACTGCTGAGGAGCCTCATACTAGGACGAAATGGCCGTCCACTGCTTCCAGATTTTCCATAGTGGTCTAGCTTTATTTGACCCATGATTTCACTTTCGTTCCAATTGATTTGTAAACTATAATGAATAAAGAGTTAATGGATTCAATGAAATCCATAACTTTACCATGTATGGTTATTATAGATGACCTATTTTTAATGAATATATTATAAATTATTAAATAATATTTATCTGTCAGCAATATTAACTAGATTATATGAACTCAAAGATACAATAATAACAAATGAATTATGTTAATTATTACTATTTTATTATCAGAAAGGGAGGTTGTGTAATGATTTTAGTAATTTACTGGTTGAATTTATGAGTTAAATAAAGCTAGACCACCATAGGAAACCTTGAAGCATTGGGTGACCGTTTCACACTTGTATAGGACTCCTCAGCGGTACGGTACTTCCAGGTTTTCTATGATGGTCTAGCTTTAATCAACTCATCCATTCAATTATTATATTACTATTTCAATCAATCAATTCAATTCAGATAGCCCCCAAATAACCTGGTACGACCTAGGGTGGGGAGAGTTCTCTCTCCCTCTTCAAATTCTCTCACATGGCTACGTGTATACGACCACTACCAGGGAAGTACTACTCACTACCTTATCGCGTCATTGCCGTTATTTACGAAATTGATAGGAAGAAGAACTAATATCCGGCCCTTTTATAGGGTTAGTGGATATAGAAGAGCCATCTAGGAGAGTTAGAAAACCCTGATTCCAAACCAATAAATTATATGGGTTCCAGAATCTTAAAGGAACAAATGGCTTATGAACCAGTTGTTGTTCATTGGTTAACATGCTTCTGAATCGCTTAACGTCGCTCCACTGACCTTTACGTGAAATGCTCCGGGTGTAACCCCATTTTAAAAAACCACCTATTTAAGTTTGGTCATTGGGGCAATATTATAACCCACATACAAATCAAGTAACTTATATATATAACGCATGTGTATTCGTTACCCCTTCGTAACAAAAATTTAGTGTTCACTTATATAAATAAATTAATATTTGACCTTGAGTAGTTATTACATATAATAAAAATAAAATAAATCAAATTGATTTCAATTAGAAAACTAGTTAACATGTTTTTTATTTAATTATTTTTGGATCATTTGGAAACTATTTCGAAGGTAAAAGAACTCACTTCATTAAAAGCTAATGGAAATATAAACTTAAAAAAACTTCTAAATTAGGTCATAAATTCATTGATATAAAATAAATTATCATTAATTAAATAATTATAATCTCTAAATTATGGTTTTGATAGAGTTTTGTTCTCTGAGCTTGGGGGTTTGGTCGTGGAGCTTTCATCGTTCTTCTGAACGAAATCATCAGCACAAACTTCAGATAGAAGTGAAGTGTTCGAATTTCTCCATATGCGTTTCACAGCTTGTTCCATAGACCTCGACGTTGATTGGTCCTTATTGACCTTAAATTTGTCATTGTTTACTTCTTTGTTTTGGTTGTGTTTCCCATTGGAGTGTCCGCAGTTGTCCACGTGTTTTGATATAAATGAGGAAGTATCATGGCGTTTGACTGCTAATTGATGTTCATGTAGGCGAAGGTGAAGAGGGCGTCCACTTTGTCCGATGTAGTGTTTTTCGCAATTGGCACAATTTATTTTGTAGATGATGTTTGATTTGTCTTCCTTTATTTCATCCTTTTGTTTGCATAAGATTGATCGTAGTGATTTTGTTGGTTGGTTTGCCACACCTATCCCGAAGGTTTTCAGAAGTCTTGTTGCGGTTTCTGATATACCACCACCATCTCAATCTCTGAATTAATTCTATTATTATGAAAACATATTTAGCAGCCTAATATCTAACTCCAATTTAGATTTTATACTGGTTGTCATTGAAATATACATGTCGGTTATCATAGACTTAAATCGTGTTGGTGAATAATGGAATTCAATAATTCAAATACAAGAATGAATGTTTGGAATACATATATTTTGTATATTCATTCATGTGGATAGATAATCAGAGGGAAAAAGCGAAGCGAAGAAATTGAAGCAAAATGATACTCAGTGGGGGAAGGCATGTAAGCCTACTCCAGTTTAATCAAGCATTGACCATTATTTATAACTAAATAAAAATAGGTTGATCTGAATAATTTTTTCTGGTTAGCGTTTTTTAGAGAGTTAGTTTTCTACTTGATGGGGTCGCTAATCCCATACCCAACCCTTCTCCTTTATTCGGGCATGGGACCGGCAGTAGCCCAAGAGGGGTTCCAGGCAGAGTTAGATAAAAATAGGTTACATACATTTAATGAATAAGATAAGAAGTGTACACACAATGTGCTCATATAAAAACAGCCATGGTTGATAATTGAACAATTAACAAGGTCAAAATGGATAAATTGGCCTATCTAGAAGCTAGAATAAGTTATATGAGTTTAACATAGTAACTGATACTAAACACAATTGTATGAATGAAGAATATTCTTTTCAATGAATTTCTCATCAGGGATTCTACAATTATCCCATATTCAAATTAATCATCCATAAAAATGGTCAGATTTAAGACAGAGTACATCATTTAAAACTTGTTACATGTGAATTGAGGATTGTTGTTTTTCATATAAAATCAAAACCGTGAACAAAAATCCTCTGTGTATACTCTTAAAATTCAGAGGCAGTGCATCTAGGGAAATGCTGAAACTAAAGTTACAAAGATCAATCCAAAGAAATTTTCATGCAGGTAAACTATAATTTATGTTTTCCACACGTTCAATGATCACTGCGAGGTTGAAAGGTAAAGTGCATAGACTAGCCACTTACATCTTTCTGTTTCTATCAATTGGACTGCGCCTTTGGAGCAATTTATATTTGCTAGTGTGGTTAAGTAAAGGTGTAGTTAAAACTGTTAACAACTCCATTTTAGTTCATTTAATTCAAACGGAACATACAGTCAAGGTGGAGCAATCTTTCACGATAACAATATCGTGTTAACAACAGTCTACCTAATTCCTTCAGACGAAGAATCCTGTAGACGGCTGAAGCTATTGCTATTCGGATTGAAAAGCCAGATCTTTGCATCCAAAAGAAATATATTCAGCCACTCCTTTTACTCTGGTCAGCTTCCGGCCCAACTAGTTATTATACAATTTTATGATGTGATGACGTAACTTCACTAATGTTCATTTTTATATCCTTTATTTATCTTATCCACACATTTTACCATTATCATTATTATTATTAAACTTGTCAACCTTTTTGAGAAATTTATTCAGCATCCACTTCTATCTACTAATTCTTGCCCAGTTCGTATTATTCTACATATTACGTAATTTTTTATTTGTAATTACATTATTCCCTTTCTCTCTCTCTCTCTCACCCGATGTTGACCATATTCATTCTGATCACTTATCTCACAATTTCATTTCACTTATAAACTGATTCGAGGTAACACTTCACATCAATTAGCTCTTAAATTAACGATTTGATTTGATATGATATGACGAACAATTTTGATGAAGTTAAGTTCTCTGAGTTGAATGATTTAGTCGTGCAGTTTTCATCGTTCTTCTGAATGATATCATCAGCACAAAATTCCACCTGAGTTACAAATCTTCTCTTCCATGACAATAACAATCCTTAATTCATATGTAACAAATTTTAAATTATGTACTGTGCATTAAACCTGACCATTTTTATGGATTATTAATTTGGATATGATAATTATAGTGTAGCTGATGAGCAATTGATTGAAAAGAATATATTTCGTTCATATAATTGTGTTTTAAATATTTATAACTTAAATTCACTTGGTATCGTTTGTTTGTATCTTTCTATTAATATTAAAGACTGCAACTGATTAGTGTCTTATTGACATATATGCATACTGTGCGTATTGTCTCGACATTGCCTTAAGTCAGAAACATTATGAGCAAAGATGAGTAGTGGCTAGAAGTGGAATCCAGGAATCACAGTCCTAAACATCAATAGGAAGAAACAAGTAAACAACACCAAGTGAATTTAAACTTCACCCAATTGCACAAGCAGGTGGCTATCAGGACTCAGTAGCTAAGTGGATGAGGCGACGGTTATTTGAAGTTGACGGCACTGGGTTCTAGTCCCGCAGTGTAGATCACTCCTGAGATGCAGGTACATCCATCTGACGAGTCCAAAATGTAGTGAAACGCGCGTCCTGTATTCCACTGCTACCCATTATCCGTCTTTGCTTAAAATTTATATAGAGTTTCATAAAATCATATATCTCATTGACAAAATATTGCTCCAAATGATACGGTCAATTTTCATCAGTTAAATTTTATTATTATTATTATTATTATTATTATTATTATTATTATTATTATTATTATTATTATGTTCCTTCATTCAATTATATAAAAAGAGAATAAACATTCATTTCAATTTAATATCTTCAATTGTTTATCAATTTGAATGAAGAAGAATAAGAAGAAGAGAAAGAAGGAAAAGAAAACATACGAATAAAACTAATCTTTTCACCTTTTTTTCTCGTTTATACTCTTGATAATACAAATAGATTGATATAGATTGTTATCAATTTCATGATTTAATTACTTTGAATGTAAGTAAACCTAATGAATATTTTCTTTTTCTCGCTAAATTTTCAAATACAAAACAAAATCCACCAATGTTGATGTTCACTGTAGGACTCGAACTTAATACTGTTCGTTTCAAAAGTCATTGTGTTATCCACATAACTACTGAGTCCTGAGTCCCAGAGTGAACATCAACTATGAGATGCAAGTAAATCCAGCTGACGAGTCCCATATCCAGTGAAACGCGCGTTATGGATTCCACTGCTAGCCACTATCCATCATTATCATTTATATGTATGTGTAAATGGATCTGAGGTGAGAGAGAGAAAGAGAGAAATTTCGATGATTATTATCGGTGAACGTTTTCCCATGGAAACACACCGTTTTTATAGCTGATATGAATCAAATAAGAAATATAAGTTCAACGAAGAGTTCTCTTTTCGGTGAATTCATTTTCAAAGCTGTACAATCGCGTATATACATATACTTATTTTTACAGGGTGATAATAATACTGATAATAAACTTCTGTTAGACATGGTGACAGCAAAGTTAAATAAACAAGAGTATTGAAAATATTCCTTTAAAAACAGAGAAAGTTTAATGATCATTTGATTGTTAACAGCTTAATGATTCATCAATAAATAGATAGGGAAATTATCTTATCAGCATGATAAGATAAAATGTTGGAATCGAGATTAAATGTAATCGGAATGATCGTGGAAACAAAATAAACCAGCTGGGGGTAGAGGATTTAAGGGGAAGATGGAAGGTGAAGCAGATGGCTCTAAAGGAAGAAGAGTATGAGAAAGAGAGAGAGAAAAATGTTATAAGACATTAGGACCATGGTAGAAGAAGAGGTTGTACCAGTGTCTTATGCACACACAATCCTGGTTTTTCCAGATATATGGCTAATACTTCGGCAATCCAAAGGATATACAGTCTAGTTGTCTTAGGAAAACGTCTAATTACCATGTAGATGACTTTGAACTGTCTTGATTGAGTGACCTGTGTTCACAAGGTGTTTGATTATTGAACTTTTTATTGAGCCATTGGCTCCTCTTTTTAGCCACGCCGGACAATGTTCTTGAATTCTTTTGGATAAAGTACGCATCGAACGACCTTTATATCTAGCTCCACAAGAGCAGGTAAATTGGTAAATGCACATCAAACATGCTATAACATACATAAAATGAAGATAAATAAACAAAAATAAACAAATAGATGTTTGTGTTATTGTCCTTATCAAGTTAGTTGTTTATCATATATTCAAATAAACCAATTGAATAGAACAGTTGAAAGTAATCGTTGTTATTCAAATGATAATAAGGAGTTCCGGTTTAGTGTAACCTTTTTTCTGACTCCATATGGATCTTAAGAATGGTTGTTATGGTAATATACATGCCGCCAATCCTCATATATAATTACCAAGTTGACTTGCTTTAGTGAATAACGGAATTAATATAAGTCAATTACGAGAATGAATTTCGAGTACGTATATTTCACACAATCGTTGATTTAGATAGATGATCAGAAAAACGATGTGAAGAAGGACACATTATGAATAGGGTAAGTAACTAACACTCATACGATCATACATAAACAGCCACGGTTAATAAGTGAATAAGTGATAAGGTCAAGATGTAGCTTGAGATGAATGAATAAATTATTCTGTCCAGAAGCAAGAATAACCTGTATGGGCTTGACGTAGTGTCAGCATCTACATCGGTTTAATTATTAACTATTAGTTGTCATAGTACAACTAATCGTATTCCATCTCTTCTACTAACAACGTTTGGATTTGTCCATGTATATAGGGCTTCAACTGTAAGTCATTCTTTGTAAGAAATAGAACCTTTCTAGAGGATTTTTGTGTCATTGAATTCAATCATATTGCCCAACTCTATTGAGTGTAAAGCTATCACTGGTTTGGTTTTTTTTGTTTTTCAGGTCATCTGAGGATTTGGGAATGTGCTTCAAACATAGTTTGTGTCCCTTCACCCTCACATTTATTTGTTGTGATGTCTCACTTACATATATAGCATTACAGTCATAATATTTGAACTCATATGCATAGTTTTGTTGTTCCTCCTTTCGTATTGAATCTTCGATCCTTACTAGTTAAGAGCCTTCAGTATTATTTGTTCGATTAACTTACAAATACATACAGCTGTGATCTTAACACACTTTTCTTTATGACAAGAGAATACATTAGAGTTTGACATTAACCAACCAGCCACTAAAAACCACACAGAATTGAATAGTTATTTTGTTCTAGTATAGAATTTCTCAACAACACACTGTCGTGGTTCTGTTGGTTCCACAAATCTTGCTTGTTACTACTTGATTTCCAAATTGTTGTTGTTGTTGTTGGGTAAATTTGATTTGTGTAGTTAAAATACACTCAAAATGAACAACTTACACTCGTTTCAATATGTTTATTTACCAATATTGATATAAATAAATAAAAAACGAAGTATAGTTCACTACTAATATCAACCTTATAATCAGTAACAGAATTTTAAACCTGTAATTACGAGTGGGGGGGAGAACTTTTTTCATCTACTTAATAATTTCACACTGTAATTATAAAAAAAACCTGGTCAGAATCTTTATTATTATAAATTGATATTTTATTGTTTCCAAGATGAAATCCGTTCCTAGAATTCATGTTTAACTAAAGTGACCATTTTAAAATCAGCACAAATTTTGGTTAGTATAGTTTATTAATAATGATTGTGTGATCATTTTGAAACGTTGTCATTCAAAGTAGAAGATACTCGTAAGTTTCCAGTATTTAATCACAGATGTCTTAGCAATATTGTCAGTAATGCTGAGGTTAGACACTGGGCATTCCGGAATAATGGTAAATCAGTTGATGAGGTTGTGAATCTTCATCGACTGAGATGGTTGGGCTACGTGTTACGTATGTTTGAACTCCGATCACCACGACGCGCAATGCTGACTAGTGTTGGAGACGGTTGGGAAAATGTTAGGGGCGGCCAAACTTAAACGTGGCATCAGTTCTTGAAGTCATTAACTTCTAGTCTTAGCCATGATGGTAGATGCAGACTACTTGGTTGGGGTCTGCATGACTATCGTAGACAGTGGTTGGAGACTACACATGATATGTCTCAGAATCGATCACAATGACGTAGGTGTAAACGCTCTCTGTCTTCCCTTAAACTATGACACTAAAATCGTTTCATATCTCTCTTTCTACGAAGCAATTCTTTCTCCCTGTACTAATTCCTTATATGCGTTCTTTCTTTTATATATTACACCATTGAATTAACTGATTCTATGAATCCGGTGTTTATCTTGCTGTGCTAATGGTGTATGGTAAGTCGGACCGATGCATATATGTGCCTGATCCTACGTTGTAGCTGACTGACTGGCTGAATCATTTTGAACATATTATCATAAGGGGTTTTGTGGAGATTTTAGAAATTTCACTGATTGAAATCATGAGTCACTCTAAGCTAAACGACGATTGGAAAGCTGTAAGCACTGGACGGCCGTTTCGTCCTAGTGTGGAACTCCTCAGCAGTGGGCATCCACGACCCCCACCCTGCGAGATTCGGACCCAGGACCTATCAGTCTTGCGCCGAGCACTTAACCATCTAGACCATTGAGGTGACTCACTGAAGACAATGGTGTACGGTGGCTCAACTTCGTGGATTGGTTGAAGTTAGATATTAACACTGTTGGATGCCGGCTCAATGGTCTAGTTGTTTAAGTGCTCGGCGCGAGACTGATAGGTCCCAGGTTCGAATCTGGCGAGTCGGGATCGTGGATGCGGACTGCTGAGGAGTCCCATAGTAGGACGAAACGGCCATCCAGTGTTTCCAGCTTTCCAATGGTGGTTTAGCTTAGAATAACTCGTAAATTCAATTGTTGAAATTGAGATTTGTAAAGATCACGATATTGTTCTAATCATTGTATTTCTAGACTGTTTTCTAATCTTAATTTTAGATCGTCTGAAATATTTGTTTGGACTTTCGTTATAATAATAATTTATTCCGAATAAGATAAAAATGTGCAAATCAATTAATTAACATGATCATATTGACATAAAGAGAGGAAACTGTTGGGTCGGCTTCTGGAGCCTCCTGAGGTCCAAAAGGAGCCAAAGAGTCCTAGCCAATCAAAGTATGATGGAACGTTCTAGAATTCCAATGTGTCGTGCTACTATTGAAAAGACTTATCAGAAACATTTAGAATATACAATGGTACATTGTTTGAAAGGACGTTATTCATCCATAATTCTAACTAAACATTCATTACACAGACTCTAATCGTGTAACCCACAAGGTGCAATCAAAATCCATCATACGAAGAGACAATACTTTAAAGTACATCATCATGTTCATAGTACAAATTATAACAGTAATCATTCTAATATACATAGTATTGACTTTACTAATTAATGTATAACAAACAATAATTAGCACAATTAGGCATAATTACTATGTCATGACCCATTTTTTATTTGATAGACATTAGCTCTTTGTCATAAAAGGTACATTGCCCAGTTTATGAATTAATGATTTGCTTAGTTACATATATACGACAATTTATGTGGTATTTAGTTATCTTTTTCTGTTTAACAACCTAATAGATTTAATTGTTCACTAACTACATTATCATTTACATTTCTTTAAAGGTTCCAGATAATGGTTTGTTTTCTTTTTTGTCAATGAAATTTGTTTATCTCTAATTTTGTAAACAGTAACATGTATACATATGTGTTAATATTCTGTATATGTTTATTTGTTTATATGTTCTATGCATACTTATTAATACATCTTTACCTAAGGCTCTCGAATGCCCTGGTGTGGCCGAGAGTGGGGAGAGTCCGCTCTCTCTCTCTCTCGAAATTCTCTCACATGACCACGCGTATATAGCCTCTGCCAGGGAAGTCCTACTCACTGCCTTCTCGTACCACGAATGTTGTTTACGAAAATGAGAGGATGAAAAGCGAATGTTCGGCGCTTTAACCGGATTTCAAACTAATGGTGCACATGGGCTTCAGTATCCTAAAGGAACAAATGGCGTATGAACCAATTGTTGGTCACCAGCTTCCATGGGACTGCATCTCCTTACGATGTTCCACTACCTTGTGGATCAGACCTTCAGGTCGAAGGCTCAGGGAATGGCCCCCTAAGAAAACCACATGCTTCGGTTTGGGCACCCGGGCAGTATCACAGCCCTCACACGAATCAAACGAGATTCGTGTGGCACATATGTATTTGGTGCCTCATTGTACCAATATCTATGTGTTAAAATAAATAAATGAAAATAAGTATCTATTCTCAAACTGTATTTGACTGACATGATATGAACATAAAATCAGTTATTAACTGATTTTTTTCTTTTACAACCATTTGTATTAATTAAATTTTAATGAACAAGATGATATGCAAATTGATTAATTGTAACTACAAGAATGACCTTTATAAACCCCTTTACTAATTAGTATCTATTCCATTAAACTTATCTCTATAATTTACAGTTCATTAACTATGACCTGAGAATATCGAATGATTTTTATAGTGTGTGGTGATCGGTATTCTATATAATCCTTAAACTTTGTATACAGTTCGTCTTGATAACCGACCTAGATAACGCTCCACCGGTATATTAATCAGAAGGCGAATATGAAGTGGTGATTACGTTTATCACGGGACCACACACATATATCCAAAAATAACAGATAGGTTAAACAAGCATAGAAGAGTTGTGCCGAAAGGCAAGTAAGCGAGCGAGTGAGTCAGCGAATTTGGATACGAGCAAGCGCGTACAATTAAGCGAGTGAAAGCAATGAATATGAATAACATGGACATATATATACATAGTGAAATGAATGAATCATCGAATCAAATAATTGGTTAGTAGTAAGGCTAGCAGCGTGAATAAATGAATGGGAAGTAAGCAATATTCAAGCATACATGTTCATACATTCGCAATAGTAATAAAGATACGATGATATAGATAAGTTGTTGTTGTTGTACGGATGACTTAGTTCGTTAATAAGTTAATAAAATGACTTTACCGAATTAATTGTGAACCAACTCAATTTCACGTGATCTGTTATAATAGTTCCCCTCAGTAAACAAAGATACAAAACAGTGTCTGTGTTTCCGAAAAAAAATGTCAAATTTAACAGAAGGGTAAATATTCGAACTTTACGAAATTAAGATGTATGATACAACAGTCGTGTAAGTTATAACAAATACATGTAAGTTTGAGTTCATATATTTCCATGAGGCCATATAAGATAACAGAAGATCGAAAGAAAATATAAAATATGTCGAATATAATAATAGACAAGTTAAAAATTTTCGATGTGCACATAGAAAACGAAGATGAAATTTACATCCGAGGTGAAAGAAATTATCAATTCAAAATCGCAGCTGTGTATAGTTGCGGCCATCTCACTCTTCGACCATATCTTGTCGTTACTGGATTCTCTTCATTTGTGTTCGTCGATGTCGTTGATGATTAGAACTCACGTTTCGGTGATTCAACGGTTTTCACAGTATCTCTATGTACTGGCTGATCGTCAGTTTCGATGAAAGCTGGTTTGACTCGATCGATGCTAATTACATCCGTTTTTCCAGCTTTGTCTACCGTAATAGTCTTGTCACTTTGAATGGACCATTGTAAGCCGGTTGTAAGGGACGTTGCACATTATCCCTTCTGATAAACACATGGGTACTGCCGCCCAGTTGTTTTGGTATGTACACGCGGTGTTGATGTTGCCTCGGAAGCGTTATCCTTAGATTATTCATATGCTGCATTAGACGTTGTACATAGTTGGATATATCAGTTGGAACGCTTTTACCTAAGGTGAAAAACTCTCCTTGTAGACATAGAGTGGTTCCATAAACCAATTCTGCTGGGCAGCATCCTATATATTGTTTGATTGTTGATCTTAAACTCAACAAGTGATAAGCTAATTTTTTTCATGGTTGAATGAGATAAGAGTAATTTGTTTCATCAATACTTTTACAAATAAATAATAAATAGTGAGAAGCAGTGACCAATGGAGTTCAACTGGGTTTGTTATAAGATAATAATGGATGTGTCGCTCAATTTAATGGATTAGTCGAATTTAGATATTAACACCGATGGATATCGGTCATTTCAGTGGCCTAGAGATTAAGCATTCCCACGCGAGACTGATAGGTCCTGGATCGGAAACTGGCGAGTCGGGATGGTGGATGTGCACTGCTGAAGAGTCCCACAATAGGACGTGACACTCTTCCAGTGCTTCCAGATTTTCCATGGTAGCCTAGCTTCAATTGACTTATGATCTCAACTATTGAAAAGGCCGAAGTACACACTGCGTCGGAAATTGAAAGTAGACATGAAAAGGATGAATATCGACTGAAAAGAATTGGAAAGGATTGCCCAGGACAAAGTTGGATGGAGAGTGCTGTGGGCGGCCTATGCTCCTCGACGAGGGGGAGGCAGGCGTAAGTAAGTAAGTAATAGATAACGTTTAAAAATAGCCTAATACATTTCAGCACTTAATATTCACTAGAATGTACTTTCCTATGATTTTTTTTCCCTCATCAAGTATAGAAAACCAAACTGTTATTTTTCTAAGCAATGCAATCAAATATAGCTTGGTTACTCTCCATTTATAGAGGTAACATTTATTAATCAGTTCTTGTCAAATTGTCAATTGATTAATAACACCGAAAGCTATGGTCATAGGAAATTTCCACCTTTCTAAATTAATGGCACATTCATATTTGAATTGAGTGTTTTTTTTTAATTACAGAACAATATTAACTGGGAAACCATTGAAAATTTAAGAATCCTGAATAGGTGACTGTGTATCACTCATAGCGTGACACACGCTGTTAACTGCTCGTAAATACACTACTATACACACATCTCTTTCTTCATTGCCTGTGGTTATGATAAGTGAACTCTGAAATATATATCATCTACATTTTTAGACTGCAGCCACATTTCCATTATATTCTACGCCTGTCTATATTACTGGAACCATAACAACTTCATTGAAATTATTAATTATCGATATTTGTAGATTTTGGTATCAAACGCAACTCGAACACGCAGAAGCTTACCGATTTAAGTAACATCCCTTAACTTTTATTTGTGTTTATAACTTGTAATTGATATATTATAACATTAACATTTGGACGTAACAACTTTATTGCTATTTTGGAAGTAATATATTTTTTGGTTCACCACATAAAGACGCTTGGTTATACATCCGTACCAGAACACGAGTGGGATAGCTGTGCTCAACTTCCCTTGCAATCACTAGCCAGTTTAGATCAGTCGATTCTCAATATATTGATAGCCTATCAAATATATCTTCAAACCTACTCGATTCTGACTTTTGATTTCACTATTCGGGTATGATTCATAGTAGAAAGTGTTAGTGGTAAAAGCATTGTCGAATTCCAAATACCTATGGCATTTTCAACACTAACGGGATCTAAGTGAAATAAGTAAAACTAGAACATTTTGACTCTAATAATCTACACATGAAGAAAACAGATAAAGAGAAGACATATACAGAAAAAAATATGATGTTTTCAAAGATCTTACAGGACTTAAATTACATTGAATGTAATTTGGTTATATATATTTAGTGAATTCAATGATTATTAATTACAAAACTCATTAAACTACACAAATGTCACATGAACAAGAAAACAATGAATGAATGAATGAACATAATGAAAATTAAATAAAGTCATTTGATTCTAAATCTATTCATGTAAATGAGAATGTATTGAAAGTTAATGAACCGAATCAATATTGAATTAATATAATGAAAAGGCATTCAAAGCTAATTGAATCATTATAACCTTAAACTAATTTGTAAATGATAATCTTGAATGTTATTTTATTTACATATTTCACTATGGATATGATATCCAGTACTTTTTAATATTGTAACGTCGATTTAATGAGTGAGTGTAATATATTGGAATGTAATTTTCATTACAGATTTGATTTTATGTTTCTGAAGTGACTGATATTAGTATAGAGCATCCCAGTATACACAATAGAAAACATGTGTAAAGTGAAATTTAATGCTTAAGATTATATTCTTATATGTTCATCGCTTACCTATTAAATGAAATTAAAATATTCGTAAATCCTGGAAACTTCACATATTACTTACGCCTGTTACTCCTCGTGAAGGAGCATATGCCGCTCACCAGCATTCTCCATCCAACTCTGTGTTGGACAATCGTTTCCAGCTCCTTCCAGTTGTTATTCATCCTTTTCATATCTGCTTCTATTTCTCGACGTAATGTGTTCTTCACATATAAAAACTCATTAAAAATAGCGATGAATGTACGTTGTAATTGACGATTTTCTAACTTCGACAATAACTAACGCTTCAATCCATGATGAAATCCATTTCACATTTTAAAAAATACTATCCACTTTATAAACCAGTTAATTAAAGATGTAGACTCAACTACGTTTCTAATTACAAAATTAAAATAACCTAGTTTGTTCATTTTAACACGAATTTGTAATTTGTATTTATTATAAATGTCCTCATTGGAGCAGCAGCAATTTGGAAGACTCTCCTGGTCACCCACATTATACGAGCATTCCATGTACCTAAATTAATGGTTGCTCTAGTTGTCAGAAGGGTCATCAGCTTCATGACTTCCGAAAGAACTCGGCTTTCATCGTGAGGCGTCATAACTCTTTTAAATGAAGACCTTCTTACTCCTAGGACAGGGTATAAATGGTTTGAACTATTTTTTCTGGTAAGCGTCTATTAGCGAGTTAGTTTCCCTTCGCAAACCTCGTTTATACGGACTTGGAGGTGGCAGTAGCCCCAGAAGGGCTCCAGACGTGGTCCAATGCCCCCATTACTTATTCCTATTGATCTTAAATATAGAAATCTAGATTTGATAAATAATTGAGATCATCAGTCAATCAAGGCCAGACCACCATGATAAACTTGAAAGCATTAGATGATCGTTTCGTCTTATTATGGGAATCCTCAGCAATGTACATCCACGACCTCACCTCCGGAGATTCGAACCCAAGACTTATCATTCTCGTGTTTGAGCGCTTAACCAATAGATTTAAAAAGAAATGACAATCCAATGCTTTAAGATTTTCCATTGTGGTTTAACTTCAATTAACTTTTGATCTTAACTATTAAAATGAATTATAATATCGACCAAAAACCCCTTCTGATATCAATATATAAATTATTACAAAAATTTATAATTATAATAAATCAATAAAATTAATCAATATCTCTTTTTGTAATATATATATAATCAATTTATTGATCATCAATAAATCATTTACGTGAAATAGTGTGAAAAATAGATTATATCGATTAATATAAAAACTTATCATTTATCATAGTATAAATTGGTTGGTTTTAATTTTTTATTTTTTTTAAAAATATAATTATTATTTACAATGAATATAATTGGTATAGTAAGTTAAATGATTAGTATCTATGTGTAAATGTAAAAATTTAGATCTTACTTATGATAATATGTCTTGGATTTAATTGTCAAGCACAAGGTATTGTCTATTTAGATCGTTTGTGTGTGTGTGTGTGTCTTTCATATTATGCTCATGATAATAGTGACAAAATAATGTATGCTATTATTATTATTATTATTATTATTATTATTATTATTATTATTATTATTATTATTATTGACAGATACGCCATGTTCATGTTCAGCTAGTTGCCCGAATTGTCGAAATTGTAAAGGATGTCCTGGTTGTCCAAAATTTCCAGATCCATTTCCTGGAATAACAATATGTTTATATAAATAATAAATTTAATATAGTAAATATCATGAACGTAAATACAGTCATTTCTTATTATTGTTTATGATTTTATTTTAAACGTTTAGTCAATTTGTCCGCTACAATATAGGACAAGGTATCTGTATATATGCAGCGGTCCAAGTTGTCATGCCTCATTAACACAACAATATGAACATTAAATTCATAGAAGTAGTTACTTCAATGATCGTAATCTATAAAAGTAAGATTGTTTATAAAAATATAATAAAGGAATAAAGACTTAGAAAGAAAGGTATGAAGTAAACATTATTTTGGTTAAATACTTTATGCTATACTAGCTGTAAATACTTACTTACTTACGCCTGTTACTCCCAATGGAGCATAGGCCGCTAACCAGCATTCTCCAGCTCACTCTGTCCTCGACCTTCTTTTTTAGTTCCATCCAATTCTTGTTCATTCTTATCATGTCTATCTCCATTTCCCGGCGTAATGTCTTCTTTCGTCTCCCACTCCTCCTTTGGCCTTGAGGATTCCATGTGAGGGCTTGCCTTGTGACACAGTTGGGTGCTTTCCTCAATATGTGTCCTATCCACTTCCAGCGCTTCTTCCTGATTTCTTCCTCCACTGGGATCTGGTTTGTTCTCTCCCACAGTACGTTGTTGCTAATAGTGTCCGGCCAACGGATCTGAAGTATTTTGCGTAGACAACTGTTAATAAACACCTGTATCTTCTGGATGATGGCTTCCGTAGTTCTCCAGGTTTCCGCCCCATACAGTAGAACTGTGTTGACATTTGTATTCAAAGTCTTGACTTTGGTGTTGGTTGACAGTTGCTTTGAGTTCCAGATGTTCTTCAGTTGTAGATATGCTACTCTTGCTTTACCGATCCACGCTTTCACATCTGCATCAGACCCACCATGTTCATCAATGATGCTGCCCGGATATGTAAAGGTATTTACATCTTATAAATCTTCTTCGTCAATTGTGATTGGATTGGTGCATGCTGTGTTGTATCGGAGAATCCTGCTTTTCCCTTTCTGTATATTGAGACCTATTGCTGCTGAGGCTGCTGCTATACTGGTCGTCTTCTCCTACATCTGAATCACAATATTATTGTTCATATAATAAGTCGAATTCAAAATATTCAATGCACTAGAATCCAATATATACCAAACTAATGAATTTCATTTTTGATTGAGATCATGAATCGATTGATGTTAGACCACCACCTTTGGAAACTTGGAAGCAATTTCATGGATTGGTTGATGTTAGACACTATCATCATTGGGTGCCGGCTCAGTGGTCCAGTTAGTTAAGCGTTCGCTTGCGAGACCGAAGGCCCTGGGTTCGAATCTCGCGAGCAGGATCGTGGATGCGCACTCCTGAAGAGTCCTACAATAGGACGAGACGGCCGTCCAGTGCTTCCTGGTTACCAAAGGTGGTGGTCTAACGTCAATCGGTTTATGATCTCAATCAAAAACATAATAATTTCCACAATCCCCATACTAGTAATGAATTTCAAATAGGATAAAATGTTTATCATCAACTTTTTTTTACTATTAACCATAATCTCTTTTATCCATTTTCTTTTATTTCCAAAATTTTAATTTTCACTTATATAATTCGATGAATAATATTTGATGAAAAAAATATCGAAAAAAAAGAAATAGTTTCTAAGCAGTTTTATCATGTTTATTCTTTAAGCATGTTAACTATTATTACTATCACTACTATTGTAGGTATCATTATCAAGGTTTGATTTGATAATTTCGAATAAATTGAGCATTGGGTGGATTGTTATAAATAAATTAATATATTTGTAATATCCCAATGAGTTGAAAAATTAGATTTTCTGACGTTTCGTGACTTGATGGAAGTCACTTCTTCAGAGAATAAATGACCAAATTAAAATTAATCATTGCTATTATTATTATTATTATTATTGTTATTATTATTATTATTATTATTATTATTATTATTATTATTATTATTATTATTATAGGTGAATGATCTGACCTTAATAATTCTTTCTTTCATGGTGAGAGTGTAATTTATGAACGACCTTTTGGACGACGCTAAACTGACCTTCAGAGTGTCCACCAAATAACCAGTACTAAATGAGGGTTATAAACCTGTGTGAGGTATCAGAATTATGATTTACAGTTGATAGTTAGGGTTAGAGATTACATTTATGTTTTTAATCACGAACTGATATCAGCTATAATGCTGAAACTCGATTTAACCGAATGGACATTCAAAATGTAAGTATTTGTGGTATGATACCTATTTAAATCTTAGTTTATACAGTGTTAAAAAGTTCTATACAATAGCTATTCAATTCTTCCTAGTCTTTAATACCATACTAATCAGCATTATTCTTTGAAAAGAACCAATATCAATCAACACTCATTTGACTTACTCTCTCAAAATAAAAAAAAAGATTAATATTAAACTTAAAACATGCAGACGTAAAGGCGATTGAAGCAATTGAAGAACATATAAAACTAAAAACAACTTTCAACCAATATCAAAGTCAGAATCCTCAGTACGAACATCAAGGCAGTTCTACTGTATGGAGCTGAAACTTGGAGAACTATCACAACTATCATCAAAAAGATACAAGTATTTATGAATAGTTGTCTACGTGTTATGTCTCGATAAGCATAATGAATAGTGACTTTTGGAAACCGTTTATGCGTATATTTTTATCGAATAATTGTTAACTAACTAAACTGTTCATATTCATATTCCTCTTATCATGAGCTTTATTTTAAATTATGAACTATTATTATACGATTTACGATTCTTGAGTTATACCCTATCTATTAATTACTACCTCAACATCCATTGGCCGGATACCATCAGGAACAGCCATCTGTGAAAGAGGACAAACCAGGTTCTAGCAAAGGAGGAAATTAAGAAAAGACGATGGAAATAGATAGGACATACATTACACAAATTATCAAACTGCATCACTAGGCAAGCCCCTAATGCCGAAGAACACATTACGTCGGGAGATATAATCAGATATGAAAAGGATGAATAACAACGGGAAAGAGCTGGAAAAGATTGACCAGGATAGGGTTGGATGAAGATTACCAGTGGACGGTCTATGCTTCTTTGCGAGAAGTAACAGGCGTAATTAAGTAAGTAAGTTAAAACATCTAGCTTAAGTTTTGACATTAGGAGTTATTATTCCACTAGGATATTAATTATCACATAAAATGGGAAAATATATATTTAGTAAATTGTAAACATATATGAAAAACAAATGAAATGAAACTTAAGTGAAAATAAATGAGTAAACAACACTGTCGTTTGATGCTTTGATTAATATAACATAGATACATATATACATAATAAATTCAATCACATAATAAGTATATACATCTCATTTCAATAACGAACACTTTACATTAAAGAAAAATATAAACATACACTGATAGCATTATAATTATTGACAATAATAATAATAATCAAACTGTACAATAACAAGCGAAATTCACCAAACTAGGGTAAACAACTATAAACAACAAGTGAACAAAACAAAAAAATATAAATGAACATACAAAGTTCATAATGATCATAAACATATTTCGTCTTTCTCATGTCTCATCAACTCCTTGATTGTTTATTTTCTTTTTGTATAATTTGATGAAATCAAAAAATAAATTATGTAAACATATCTAGTTATATATATACTTAAGTGGCTGTATGATGTACGCCATTTGTGTTGACAGATATAAGTAGTATGTAACACCAATTGAAAGTTCAATGCCTTCCAGCAAAAGATTGAATTGAAGAGAATAGAAAAGGAAATACATAGAAATTGGAATAAAAACCATCTATGAAAAATCAAGTAGTTGTGATGGTCGGTATTCAACATAATCCTTAAACTTTGTATATAGTTCGTCTTGATAACCATCACTAAATAACGCCCCAACGGTATATTAATCAGAAGGTGAATATATACATATATGCAAGAACAGGTCAGAGGCTATTTGGTGTTAGAATCAAGGAAACATTAAGGATTTGTAGTGTAATAGTTGAGTGGAGTTTAGAGACGTATAAGATAAATTGTGTGATAAATTTTAGAGGTAATGAAGGGTTTACATAAGATTCATGGAATTAAAAACTATATGGGGAAGAAAATTGGAGAACTACGAAAGCAATCATCCAGCCCCCAAATGCCCTGGTACGGCCGAGAGTGGGGAGAGTCCACCCTCTCTCTCGAAATGCTCTCACATGGTCACGCGTATATAGCCTCTTCCGGGGAAGCCCTACTCACTGCCTTCTCGTGGCGGGAGTGTTGTTTACGAAAATGAGATGACGAAAAGCGAATGCCTGGCGCTTTAACCGGATTCCAAACCAATGGTGCACATGGGCTCCAGTATCCTGAGGGAACAAATGGCGTATGAACCAATTGTTGGTCACCAGCGTCCATGGGATTGCATCTCCTTACGATGCTCCACTGCCTTGTGGATCAGACCTTCAGGTCAAAGGCTCGGGGTGTGGCCCCCTAAGAAAACCACCTGCTTCGGTTTGGGCACCCGGGCAGTATCACAGCCCTCACACATATCGAATGAGATTTGTGTGTTGCATATATATTTGGTGCCTCCATGTACCAATATCTATGTGTTAAAATAAAATGAAATAATCATCCAGAAGATACAAGTGTTTATTAACCATTGTCTATGCAAAATACTTCGGATCCGGAGACCAAGCACTATCAGCAACAACCTACTGTGGGAGAGAACAAACCACATTCCAGTGGAGAAAGAAATGAAGAAGAAGTGCTGGAAGTGGATAGAACACACATTGAGGAATGTACCCAAATGCATCACAAGGTAAGCCCTTACATGAAATTCTCAAGGTAAAAACAGGAGAGGAAGACGAAAGAGCACATTACACTTAGAAATGGAGACAGACATGTAAAGAATGATTAAGAATTGGATAAATCTAGAAAGGAAGGCCACATGACAGAGTATGTTGGAGAGTGCTGGTCGGTGGCTTATGCTCCGTTAGGAGTAACAGGCGTAAGTACATAAGTAAGTAAGTAAGCAAGTAATAATCACTATGGTGTCTACTAATGTACATATTGAATTTTTTAAAAATAAAAATAAGGAAGAAAGATTCGATAGAAACAAATGTATATTTGAACAACAGTTAAATCAACCATACAATTCGATAACAGTAGAAAATTAGTAAAATGATGATAAGATGATAACCTGATATAAACAGATGCGCAGATAAATTTTAAGAAAGAAAAACAAACAAACAAACAAAAGATTGTCAGTGGTTATTTTGTATCTCAAGCTTTATGCGATTGTTGTTAAGTTAATTTTGTTTTCATTCTGAAACTAAAGAAGAAAAAAGAAAGAAAGATAGATAGATAGATATCATAGAATGATGAATTTGTAGAAGGAAAATAATATTCAATTTAATTACACAATGGTTAGATTTAATTCTATTGATGTGGTTGTAATATTATATTATATCAGTGCACTGATTAATCAATGATATAACTTTCTGCTTTCTTAAGAGAAAAAGAATGGGTTAGTGTGTGTGTGTGTGAGAGAGAGAGAGAGAGAGAAAGAGCAAGTAAGCGATTGAGATCATTCAAGTCAAAGTCACTAGTTCATATCAACTGAGGGGAGGGGACGATTGAAAACTTGAGAATATTGTACGGTTAGGATGCAACTGGACGATTTAGACTTCACAGATCATATGGCTCTTCTATCGCACACTCAACAACAGAAGCATCAGCAGTAGGTCTCAACATACACAAAAGGAAATGCAAGATTCTCCGATACAACACAACATACAACAATCGAATCACATTTGACGGAAAGGATTTGGAAGATGTAGAATCCTTTACATATCTGGATAGCATCATGGTGGATATGATGCAGGTTCGAAGGCGCGGATCGGCAAAACAAGACAAGCATATCTACAATTGAAGAACACATGGGAATCAAAACAACTGTCAACCAACACCAAAGTCAGAATTTTCAATACAAATGTCAAGACAGTTCTACTGCATGGTGCGGAAACTTGGTGAACTACGAAATCCATCATCCAGAAGATACAAGTGTTTAGTAACCGTTGTCTACGCAAGATACTTCAAATTCGTTAGCCAAACACTATCAGACACTGACAACCTACTGTGCGAGAGCACAGACCAGATCCCAGTGGAGAAAGAAATGCTGGAAGTGATTGGGACACACATTGAGGAATGCACCCAAATATGTCACAAGGTAAGCCCTCACTTGGAATTCTCAACGTGAAAAGAGAAGAGGAAGGCGAAAGAAAACATTACGCCGAGAAATGGAGACAGACATGATAAGAATGAACAAGAACTGGATAGAACTGGAAAGGGAGGCTGAGGACAAAGTGATTTGGAGAATGCTGGTCGGCAGCCTGTGCTCCGTTGGGAGTAACAGACGTAAGTAAGTAGGTGATTTTGTCCTTGGATGATTTCCTCAATGGTAACTGTCAACGACCTTCTACAGCCCTGACACTAGGTTTCGTTGTTAAGTGAGTTTCCCATTAACCGATGATTCTTTTTTATTACTTTAGTCGTTTCATTCTATCGTATGTCTATTATCCAGTGCTATCACTTATATCTACTTTACTCTCGTCACAATTGTCTCCAATCCGTCATACCTGTTTACTATCTGCTAACATAACTTTAAATCGTTGAACTTTATAATTCCATTCATTTTTAGTCTCACTGTTTTTATCTTATAATTATATACAAAATGAATGTAAACTACTAACAAATACCTTACTAAAATATGTAAAATTTCGGAAAATGAAACTGATTCTTTCGTAATAATGATTTAGAAATAATATCCATTTGTGTTGTCGTTATGACTAGTAAACAAATATTTTAGCTGACTAAATATTTATAACCCCTTTATTGAAAATGAGCCTGATATACAGATAAGATGACTAGCAAAGTTTGAATCGAATAAATACACCACCATAAAATTATTTAGTACAAGTGATCGGAGAATATTTAGTAGAATGACAAGAACTAAAATACTTGGAATATCCCTTATTCTAATTCGAATCGAGAAAGAGTTTTCAGTTTTTCAGTTCTCACTGAGTTCAACTCTACTAAACACATGATTGGACATTTTCCTTTAATTTCAGTTTTGTACCCACACTAAACCCAAAAACAAATAATTAAATTTAACCCTGACATTTCACATAATTCCGGTCATAGAACTGACACTTATCACGATCGAATTCTATCATCTATGATGCAGACGATGACGGCATCTGATTGCCATCAGGAATGTTAATTTTCCTATTGTATTGCAACCGCGCAGCTAGTTGATGTCCTTTTAAAGATTCTGATACACTCGAGGATGTTCAGCGTGTGGAAACTAATTTACAGACAGGTCTTTCCGAACTCTCTCTTAAACACGAATTGATTTTATATAGGCATTCTATATCCATAATAAAAACCTCAGTGCTAGTATGTCTCGTCTTTTTGCTTCTTCCTGAACTAATCATCTCTGAAACCACTACAAGACGGTTTAAAAAATTGCGGTCAAAGAAAACCACAGTCGGACTCCATTCTTCTCATCGAGTGCTCAATGACATAAATATCATACTCGAAAAAGTGATATCAAGCCCTTCAGTAAGCACTTCCAAGGACTAGCAAGATCTTCACTGGGTGACTAACAAAAGTCAAACGACGTGCAATCCTTATTAATGAAGAATAAAAACTGAATCATAGAAGGGCGAACGTTTGAGGAAAATTCAAAGACAAAGATGATTAACCCAAACAGACCAATCTACGTCATTGGACAGAAGCTTATCCAACTCACTCACATTTTATTCATAATGCCAACTTATATCCTCCATATCTTAGTTCACGTTCTTCTAAAAAGACTTTATTTCTTTATTGAAACAGAATGGTAGTCTAAGTTTATTCAATCTTTGTGAGTAGTCGAAACTTGGAATTGGCCACCAAGCGAGATGGTTTAATCGAACTACTAAGGGTCCTTCAATGCCAAACTTTTCATATTCTTGAGAAATAAGATCATACTCAATTATCACTACTTTTATTGTCTCGCGCCTCGTTTGCCTACGTTCTCACTCAAATACATTGATGTCTCATCTTTCTGAACATGGGAGCTAAAAATTCTCCCATTCCGTTTACAAACATTCAAACTATTTGAATTCCTTATCTCAAGAAGATCAGTGCTCATGTAGATCCATTTGAAAGAAACAGTTAAAATGATACTTAGATTAAAAACTAAACTGCACTCAGCTCGTTTTATTAATGTACTCTAAAACATCACAAAAAGGTAGGATACATGTTCAAAAGTGACCTCAATTTCTTTCAGTTACTAACAATTGTTTTCAAACCTTCTAATGTGATACATAGGCACTAAATGACATACCACATTTAGCTACATAAGAAAAGATAACGATCCTTATATAAAAGACAGTCAATTTTCCGTAGCTAAGTAATGTCTTATAGCATTGTTCGATTATGAAATAACGAAATCATCGTTTTTATGACATAAATTAAATCCATTTCCATTTTATGTAACATCTTCCTTCTTGTAATCCCTCTCTTGAGTGCATTACAGCTTTTATCACTCGTCACTTACCAAAACTACTGATTTTCAACTTCTATCAAAAAAGTTTCAAGTTAAATTGTCAAAAGGTGTTTCACCTTTTAGATAGATTTTGTCTGCACTTATTCACTGTATTATGATGGCTCATGATTTCAACTTGTGAAATTTCTAAAAATCTCCACAAACCCATTCTGATAATAATATTCACCTGCTCACTAGTGACTGACTTCAGGAGACACTCTTGGAGTTCTAGTGAGAAGTCGTTACCATTGGAGTTCAACCAGGTCTGTTGTGAGATAGGAACTCACTGAAGACAATGGTGTATGGTGGCGCAATTGGCTCATGATTTCCACTTGTGAAATTTCTAAAAATCTCCACAAAACTCATTCTGATAATAGTAGTCCTTACGGTTAGCTGACGTAGCATCGGTTTACATGTCAACTGTTTTTGCTGGTCGGTAGTTTTTCTCTGTGTTTATTAAATGGGAACACCGTGCAGGGAAAATAATTTTAAATCTCTAAGTTGTTGTTGCCTTTTTGTTAGTATGAACTAATGATTGTTTTGTACTTGATTCCTGGTTAATTTCGAATTTTAAATACAATACGTCCGTCTGCGCTCACTCAGTTTTATTTGGCTTACGTTAAACTGTTTCGAGAATCCCTAATTAATACACTAATTCGAATACTTTTATTTATCATATTTGCCTAGTGTAAAGTGGTATAAAACACGACGAATAAGAAAAATGGTGTCAAGTCATTTTTGCCAACTGAACACTTATAGCCTTTAAGTGATTTGGTGGACTCGTCTGCATTTAGTCATGTCAGTTGCGTCGGCTAACTGAAAACGGTCTACTGTCAGAAGCAACTTCCCTAGTGGATATAGTTAGGACGAGCGTTCATAAAAGAAGCCTCATTGTTCTAAACCAAAGAGATTTTGACTACGCTTGTTCTGTCCATTTATGGGTTAATGCTTAAGTAATATGTAAACATATTGCTAATCTTAACCTAGGAAAGAATAAGATTCGACCGAAACTATGGCTGATTAAATGTGGTATTTATATTAACTGGTAATTCCTTTGTATTGAGTCGCGCGCTGATTACGAATTATAAGGATAATAGGTTCTTTTGTGCTCATTTAGTTCTACCTGTCCTAAATAGAAATATTTCAAAGATTCTTAGTACATTAATTCGATTACTTCCAATTATCATACTAAACCAAACTCTCAGCACATAGGGTAAAAACGTTTTTATCGGGACCTCATCCACCTTGCAGCGGCCAACATATCCCCAGTAATCGGAGGTCTAGATTGATTTCTGTTAGAAAGAACACCGAAAATCAGCGGTTGCATACTCACTGGAATGGCAGTGATCCAAGATATGAATCTAGACACAATGTAACACTGTAAAAGTAGTTCGAACAGACGTATTTTGTAACCAGTTTTCGTTACTATTTGCATTTCTTTAATTAGTTCTCATACTAGGTACAATTACTATGATTGACTATAAAATGGTTGTCTGGATACACATGAATTTAAATTTTCCCCTTCCGTTTTGAATTTTCCATAGCATGACACACTGATTATCGCTCACAAATAAACTGCTGCACTTACATTCTGATTGTTCTCAATGAACTACTGTTATAACAACAGAATTCTAATATGTCTGCTATCTAGGTTTGCAGATCATGGTGATATCCTTATTAAATGCACTATCTGGATATGCACAAAAAAGGATAAATGGTAATGGGGTCAGAAATCTCAGTCTGTATATACCAACCAGCCTAAGAAATACGCTAACCAGAAAGAGAAATTTAAACTCTTTAAACACAAGAGTCGACGAATGGAGCCTCAACCACGTGCTGAGGTAGTGAATTCCACTCGTTGATGATTCGATGGGAAAGTCGATAGTCAGCTGACAAGTAATTTGTTCTCGGCTTGTGAACTTTTTTGGAGTGTCCTCGTAAATTCTCTGTTTTGGAAGACAAGAAAAATGAGGGCATGTTAGGTGCAAATTCATCACTAAGCAATTCGTAGACTGTAATTAAGTCGCCTCTAGTTCTGCGATATGATAACGGGAAAAGGTTCAGCTTGGCCAGTCGAGATTCATACGGAGGCTTCGCTATTCCGGGAACCAGCTTAGTCGCCGTTCTCTGAACCTTTTCCAGAAGCTCACTGTCTTTTTTTTAGCAGGGGCTAGCCGCTTGTATGCAGTACTCAAGTTTAGGACGAACGAACACTGTATACAAAGTCAAAAACGTCTTAGCGTCGACATGATGAAAGCCCTACGTGTTGACAATAACGTTCTGAAACCTTTGGTGGCTATTGCACGGCAGTGTGCATTAGTCTTTAAGTCTTGGATAACGATGACTCCTAAGTCATTATATGTCTGGACGACAGGTAGCTCAGTGTTATCCATCGTGTATGTATCTGTGCCTTGATGACCGATATGCATCACAACACACTTGGGAGTATTTATCGGCAACTGCCATGTTTGAGACCATTCAGATAACTTCTTCAGGTCATTTTGAAGTTCTAAGCTATCACTCTTACATCGTATCGCTTTCCATATCTTGACATCGTCAGCATATAGCAATACCGATGATGATAGGAGACAAGGAAGGTCATTTACATACAAGAGGAATAGCACTGGCCCCAAAACTGTACCCTGGGGCACTCCACTAAGCACAGTTTCCCAGCTAGATAACCTTGAGTTCACCCGAACTATTTGTTGACGCCCAAATAAGAAGTCTTTTATCCACATCAATAAATTGCCTCCAATCCCGACTTTTCTTAACTTATATAACAGCCGGTTAAGCGGAACTTTATCAAAAACTTTACTGAAGTCAATGAAGGCGACGTCTACAGGTAGGTTTTGGTCTTTAAGAGCGCACCAGCTTTCACGAGCCACTAATAAGTTAGTGAGACAAAAATAACCTATTCTGAAGCCGTGCTGCTTCTCCGACAGAATCCGGTTCTTATCCAGATACTTAAACAGCTCCTCCCTAATAATCTTTTCTAATATTTTAACAACCACACTAGTTAGGCTAACGTGGTGGTAGTTCTCAGGTTTGTGTTTCGTGTCTGTTTTGAAGACAGGACTTACTATGGCGTTTTTCCAGTCTTTCGGTAAGCGACCCTGCGTAACGGATAGGTTAAAGCATGTACTTAAAGGGCTTGCAACGAAGTTAGATAATTCCTTTAGTAGCCTAGGATGTAATTCATCGGGCCCCGTGGATTTACCTATGTCAAACTTATTTAGCAGACCAAAGACATCGAGTTCTTTAATGGTCACGCTATCCAGTGTATGTATGGGGGGATCTGTATACGCTGACGAGAAGGGCGCTTTTATGGTATACACGTTGCTAAAGTAGTTCGAGAACGCTTGAGCCTTACCAAAGTCGTCCTCCACTAATGATGAAGCAGTACTTTCTCCCCATAGAGCAGGAATATTTCCTTTTCTCCTTGTCCTTTGGTTTACATAGGAATACAAGCGTTTAGGACATTCTATGGATTCCTTAACAAGTTTTTCATCGTACAGTTTTCTTGACTTACCGAGGGTCGAGGCACAAGTGTTCCGAGCCTTTTGATACTGAGATTTTGCCTCATCAGTCCCCAGTAACCTAAATCTATCCCACATTTTGCTTTTCTTACGAAGAAAGATACGGACCTCCCTACTGAACCATGTTGGAGAGTTTTTCGGCCCCTTTGGTATAATCCAAGGGATGTGAGGTGTGGTAACTTTTAAGTACGAATTTCAAAATGCGTCCCAGGCCGTTTCAATGGAGGACTCTAAGTCTATTGTCCAATCTATTAACGATGCTGAGCGCATGATGTCTGGTATGTTTGCCTACCAGACGTTGGGTCTGGACTGGACTGACGCGTCCTCATGACTGACAGTTATATGGAAGTCGAAAGTTAAAACTGCGTGGTCACTTTTACCTAAGGGTGGCATATGTTGGAGGTTCGCAACATCATCCTCATAGTGAGTCAGTATAAGATCTAATAAGGATGATTCAGTGTCCGGATCGCACATTGTCGCTTCTTTCACATGTTGTACTAGAGCACATGTGATAATCCCATCAACTAGTTCCTGCTCGAAAGAATTTTCCGACGATTTAATTCGCAGATTTTCCCAGTCTAACATAGGTGCGTCAAAGTCCCCTAGGATTAGACATCGACCACTTTGGGACCAAGTATTGAGACTGCTTAACAGGATCTCATTTACCTCACAGCTTGGACTGCGATAGACCAAACCAATCAGCAGCTCTTGTCCCTTGCATTTTAGGCGAAGACTAACTAATTCACACGTCCCACTCTCATAGGATACACTATCGATAATGGTAAATGGGATAGCATTCCTAATGAATAGAGCTACTCTTCCTCCTTTGCGCTTTTGTGTTCTTTTGGTCCTTACTAACGTAAAGCCCTCGAAATCAAATTATATACTATCTATAGCCTGTGTCAGCCAGATTTCTGTTACTGCGATTATGTCTGGCTTTGTACAGTCAATCTGTACATCTAGTTCCGATCGCTTATTAAGTAAGCTTCGTGCATTGGTGTAACAGATCCGAAGCCTGTTTAAGTGCCTTCGTGCTTCACCTAGAGTGGCTTCGGCATCATTCTCTGTCGAAGTCTTACAACCCGAAAATTTACAATTTTCAGGTCTTTTTCGCCAGCGTCTAACCTATGTTGTAGTTCTTTCTCGGCTTCCCGTCTTTTAACACGGTCTGCCAACGGTAGGTCCTTTCGAATAAAGACTCCTGAACCCTTTAATTTGTGCCCATTTTGTAAAATTTGGTCACGTTCGTTCGAAGAGCCGAATACTACTTAAAGCAGTCTGGAATGATTTGGTTTCGAGTCCGTTAGAATCCCTAGTCTGTACACCTTTCACAAGGTGACCCCGGTCATATTTTGAGGCATGAGTTGATTAAGCAGCTGCCTAATCAGTACAATGTCATGCTCAAAACGAGTTTTAGGTTCAGAGCTATCGCTCTCCTTGATTCTATGAAAAATAGCTGATCTGTCGCTATGATCAGCTTTCGATTTTTCAACCACTTTTACGGGGGCAGGTTTCTCTTTTAAATCCCTACTTTTCTTCCTCACAACCTTTACCCATTCGTCAACGGTGCTGGTAGAAGCAATAACAGTTGCGTCAAACCTAGTGTTGGGTTTTGGGGGGGTTGTCGACGACCTGAGGGGACGGGTTATGTTTACCGTTTGAAACCGATCGAGTCTTGCGATTGCGGCTTCTAGGTGTTTCCTGTTGGATCCCATCTCGGAGACGGGGAACAGAAGACTCTACTTTTCTTGAGCTTCCGTTTAAGGCAGGCCTCTTTGGAGACTGCTTTTCTTTCTTTGACAGGCGTGAGTCATCTATCACCGGACTAACCTTAGTTTCCTTCACGTTGATTTGCGTGTCGACAGATCGAGTGCTGCTTGACGCGTTCCGACTATGCTTGCTAAAGCACTTCTTTGCAGCATCAACCAGTGAGATGGCCTCGGTTAGCAAGCTGTTTGCATCCGAGCAGCACTGTTGACAAAGCCACACACAACCCTTCTTAATGTACCGTTTGAAAGCAGCAGGCGTTAAGTTCGTGCAGACTTCGTGGTACCAGCCTTTGCACTCGTCGCACTGCATCCCGCTTTCAACAGGATAGCGACAACCCGGACGTTGACAACTACTTTTTTTACACTGTCCGGTCATTTAAGAGGGGTTCTTTTTTAAACTGTGATGATACTCAGAAACAAAAAAAATTTATCAATGACCAAACGTGAAGAGCTGTAGATTGCTAGTACCAAAAGTACTAACAGATACAGTTGAAAAAGAGGTACTCAAGAGTACCAACGACAAAACAGTAAAAACGATACTTTAGTCGAATACTTTAACTGAAATAAATTCAATTAACGTGAAAACAGTAGTCTTGATACGTAATAAACGATCAAAACAAACAAATTTACTCAGCGAGGAAAAATACCACTGTTCTTTTTAAATAGCGCGCTAGTGAACGAGAAAAAAGACTAGGTGACCAAAGACTAGTAAGCTAGCTATTGATGCGTCCCAGCCCCGCTAACTAGATGGGGAAATCCAAGCTTGGAATGAGGAAGTATATTCTGCAAACAGCCAGAAACAAGCAACAACAACAAACATAATTCGAAATGTATATATACGGTACAAAACCGTCCTTGGGAAGAGTTATCAATTAGTATACTAAAAGACGCAACGGGCCAATAGCATTTAATATATTTCCCAGTGAGAAATACGAAATGAAGGTGACAAGAGCGCTTTTGGTACAAAAACAAAGAAATTCAAATTTTCTAAATAAAATTACAAAATTAGGTCTTTTCCCAAGTGATTTCCGTGGACCTAACGTCCCCAACACACACCCCTTTTTCAATAGCGTTCTTTCCTGGGGTCGACTTGCATCTTGACTGTTGCTCGCGCTGTCGGAGAGGCCACCTTCTGGAACGGAGATCAGCTTGTTGTTGAGTTTCTTCTCGTGGTGGGGCTGCTGGTAAGTCGAAGGTATCAAGTATGATGTCAAGAGGAAGATTTACTTCTGTTGAGGGGCGGTCTGGGTCTATCCGCATCCGTAGTTGGTTTCGGTGTCTAGTCCACATGTCTCTTCCCACCTTTACCTCGTACATAACTTGGTCTAGTCTTCTAACCACACGTGCTTCGGTCCAAGGACCATGATTTGCTCTGTAGTCTCGAGCGAACACCGGACATCCAACCTCGTAAGCTGGCAGCTTCTGAGATTTGGTCTGAGATGGTGGTGGTGTGATTCTCGGGCACATCAGACTGTGGATCGTCCACAATTCCCTTCCCATCAGGATCTCTGCGAGGGTCTTCTGCTGTGATAGCATATCACTAAGTGTTGTTCGGTAAACAAACAAGAAATTCTGCAGTGTTTCTACTGGCTTCCCCTCCTTTGGACTTCATTAGAGCTCTCTTAAATCCACAAATCTTTCTGCCTGGCCATTTGACTGTGGGTGGTAAGGTGGAGAGCTTAAATGCATGATCGATAGGCTTTTGCAAAATTCTTGAAATTGACTTGAGGTGAACCGCGAACCGTTGTATGATACGATTATATCTGGTAATCGCTTGCGGGAGAACATCTCCGTCAGAAGTTGCATCCTTGAGTAGTCGTTGGTGGTATTACGGGAACGATTTCTGGCGATTTCGAAAAGGCGTCAACGACGACTAGATAAGTGATTCCATTAATTAAGCATGCGAAATTGACATGTATCCTGGACCGGGGATACTCATACTGTGTCCACGGGACCAGAAGTACATTGGCGTTACATTTGTTCGCTTGCTGACACTGCATGCACTTGCCTAGTAAATCCACGATGTGTTGGTTCATGAGGGTCCAATAAGCATAGCTTCTGGTGATGGATTTCATTAGTTTTATAACACGATGACCGGTGTGGAACTGCTTTAGCACCCTTGATCGTAGAGAATCTGGTACCACCACTCTACCTCCAAACGCCAAGCATTCATTCACGACACATAATATGTCCCGATGGTAGTAAAGCTGCTTCATGTCACCATCGAGTGCAGTTGATGGCCAGCCATTAGTGACGTAGTTCATCGTTCTCTTAATGATGTGGGGGTGCCGAATCAACCAGGTGCAGTCAACCATGTTCCATGCCTGAACAGACTCCAAGTACATGGAAACTGAATAACTGAATCACTACTGAAGAGGTTTGCCTAAACGGTTAGTTGTTTTGTGTTGGAAACAGAAATTCAAGCCTGAACGTTTTGATAGGTAAAGGTGCAGTACTTAGTATCATTCATGCGAACAAAACTAAGCTGTGTCCAAAAACTTCCCTAGTTATAATCCAAGCTACCAATAAAACTAAAATTGCGACGCTTGAACAGAGTAATTCCTCCGGTTTTTCATCGTAGCGGATTGAGATCTGGAAATATTTGAAATAGACATTTGTGGTGTTTGAACGAACTAATGATACTTTTGTACTTGTTGATTGCTCGATTTCAAAATCCAAATCCAAAACATTCGTTTGTGCTTGTGTCTTACTTCTTAATTCAATTGCGTTAATTCTGGGATTCCTAGTTCATACAACAATTCAAATAATTCAAATATTATAACATTTGAGTTTCCGGTCTACGCTAAGAAAGGACGTTCGACACTTAAATAAACTCTGAATCATACAAAAAGGAAATAAAGTCACATCACTTCTCTAAATTAAGTAGCAGTCCAAACAGTAACAACTGCCGAGACCCGGGATATACTCGCAGAATTGCCTGGCCTTACCTAGTCAAGCCCACAAATTTCCAAAACTAGGCTAAATGTAAATCACATTATCATCAGTTAATGTTCAGTTGTTTTCGTTAAACCCAGTAAACTAGCATCAGGTAAGCCTAAAATAGCTAGAGCCGGATTCGATTACATGGTACAGCTGGTAACTACATGTCTGTCTGATAGCTAATGGTAACCCCTACACCAAAGCTTGCAATCCCTCATAGGTTAGCATAAGTCGAACACCAGCATTCACCATCCACCTCTGTCCTGAACAATTCTTACCAGTTCTTTTCTGTTATTGTTAGTTCATTCCATGTCCGCTTCCGATTCTCGACACAATTTATTCTTTATTCTTCCTCTTTTCCGTTTTCCTTCAGGATTACAAGTTTGCGCTTGCCTCGTGATGCAGTTTGATGACTTCTTCAACATGTGTCCTATCCACTTCCAACGTCCTTTCCTAGTTTCTTCTTCAGACAGAAGTGGATTTGTCTTATCCAACAGCAGGCTGTTGCTGATGATATCCGGACAACGGACACTGAGTAACTTTTCTAGACAATTGTTTATAAGTACTTGTACTACTTTGATGATGGCTGTCCATTGCATTCCGTGCTTTCCCTTAGATGTCGAAGTCTTCATAATCCAGTCAGCCTACAGGGGAACGAGGAGGGAGGAGAGTAAGCAGCTTTGTCTGACTCTGATCCCCACTTAAAATGCGTCTGTCAGCTGTGCTCCATGCATCACTTTTCAGTGCAGTCCGTTGTATGAATTCCGGATGATGTTGACGATTTCTCAGGTGCTCTATAGGGCCGAAGAAAATTTTCATAATGTTCTTCTACCCACACTGTCAAATTCTTTCTCATAATCAAGGAAGTTGATGTATGGTGACGAGTTCCACTCATCTGATTGTTCAACAACGATCAGTCGGTCTGTACACGACTGATCCTTACGGAATACATCCTGTTGATCTCAAAGTTGGACAGTCACTGAATCTTTCAACTCGATCGGTAACACTTTTGAAAACTTCTCCTGGTAATGAAAGTGGTTTTAATCCTCTGTAGTTCTCACATTTGCTCAGATCTCTTTTCTTTAGCATTTTGATGAGGTGTCCTTCCTTCCAGTCCGCTGGAATTTGTTTTCCTCCCAAATATTCTTGAATAGAACATGAGGTATGTTTGCAGTTGCTCCTATGCCTGGCTTCAGTGCTTCGGCTGGTATATTGTCAGGTCTCGCTGCTTTCCCACTTTTGATTTATCTGATGGAAATCCTAATTTCTTCCGCCGTTGTTGGTGTAAAATGTATAGGAAGGTCTGCAGGTACTTCTTCAATATCCGGTGGATTCAATGGATCCGACCTATTTAAGTGTTCCTCAAAGTATTAAACACATCCGTTCATCTGTCCTTGAATGTCAGTGATTGGCTTGTCTTCCTCGTCCATGACTGGTCTCTCTGGTTCACTGTATTTCCCTGCCAGCTTCTTTGTCGTGTCATATAGTCGTCTGATAGTTTGATCTCCTGCGGCTTTTTTCATTGTCGATGCTAGTTCTCCCACTTATTTCTGCTTGTTTGCTCCAATGTTCTTCTTCTTTGTGTGGGGATATTATGTTGTCTATAACTAATTTGTTGAGTGCACATGGGCATACAAATCTCCTCCCATTTTCTTTCCTTTCTCCCAATTAGTCCATGTCGTCATATGATATCTTCATATCTGGTGTTGTCCATTCTGACTTTCGCGTTCAGGTCTCCCATCAGGATGGTCAGGTACTTTCTTGGACACTTCACAATGACTGATTGCAGCCTGTCGTAGAACTTATCTTCATCGTCGTCATTGCTATCATTGATGTGTGCATAACATTGGATAACACCAATCGTGATTCTTTCCATTTTGTTTGCTCCTGTAGCGGTAAATAAATCCCCAAACTAAATAGCTCTATAGGTTTTCGACATTGGATGCTGACCATATGTTTTAGTGGACTCATCTAGCTGAAGGCGCTCGGTCATGCATCCGCACCAGATCACGTGCTGTAACGCTGTGCTCAACATCAACCGCAATCACTAGCCAGATTAGATCAGAGATTCCCGATATATTGGTTATCGCCAAATACACTCTTCCGATCTCCTCGACTCTGTCTTTTGATTTCTCTCGGTGGGAACAAAGCATATTAGAAGGTGTTACTGGTAGAAGCGTTGTCAAACACTGAATACCTGTATCATCCTCATTGTTGAGACCGTCGTGATCTGGTACACCTAATTGCAACTGTGAGTCTGTTCCTTTTTGGGATTTTTATATATTATTGCCTTAATTTTTTTAAACATTGTGATTTTTTTTCGTGTTTTTCCTTGGATATATATATATTTTTTCCCCTCGTTCATTATCGTCCTTCATATTTCATCATGGCTGAACAGACACCCAAAGTACTCAAGCTTAAGACTTTGTCCCCGCCTTCGTTTCAACTCATGCCTTTCTGGCCCGACAATATCGAAGCCTGGTTCTGCTACGCAGAATCCGATTTCTCCGAGCACGGCGTGATCGACACACGTACACAATTCCTCGCAGTAGTCAAAGCACTACCGCGCGAATTCAACAGGTACGTAACACCTAGTATGTTTACTAGTGATGTTTCCGAACCTTACGAAATCCTTAAACGTTCGATTCTTAAACGAGGAGATTTAACCGATCGACAAAGGTTAGATCAACTCTTCAATAACATCGACCTGCAACACGGTTCTGCGACTGACATGTTGCAAAGAATGAGAGAAGTGATAGGCCTAAGGACTTTCGACGAAGGTCTATTTAAACAACTTTTCTTGTCTAAACTTCCTCAACAGGTGCAAACGGTTCTGGTCTCGTTTCAGAACAACGCTTTGGACGAGCTAGCTGCATCTGCCGATCGTATTTTAGAAATAACGAAATTGTCTACTTCAGAGGTATTTTCCGTCAAAGAAAAGCCTCACACGACTCAGAATGACATAACCGAGTTATGTCATACACTCACGCGTTATCTTAATCTTCGTAACGACCGTAGACGCTCACGCAGTCCACGTAGAAGCATTTCGCGTAAACGATCTGTCTCTAGACCACGAGAGACGGATAACCCCGACTGGTGCTGGTATCATAACCAGTATGGAAAATCTTCCAGAAATTGCAGAAAACCCTGCAATTTTCCCAACACGAAAACGACTGACTCGAAAAACAACTCGGGAAACTTCCAAGCCGGCACGCGTTAACGGCAACCGTAGCCGGCGAACATAGCCGTCTGTTGTACGTCACAGATGTGAAAACGAGAGTTCGCTACCTCGTCGACACTGGCGCAGAAGTTAGCGTTCTCCCAGCGAATCATAACGACCGGCTCCACGAATCAACTCTAAACTTACAGGCGGCAAATGGAAAACCGATCGCCACGTATGGCAAAAGGTACGTCTACCTTAACGTGGGTTTACGCAAACCCATTCATTGGGTTTTCGTTGTTGCAGATGTTTCTATGCTAATCATTGGTATGGATCTTCTACAACATCATAATCTAATCATCGACACGCGCTAACGGAGGCTAGTAGACGGAAACACTAAATTATCCGTTTGCGTAACTTCCTTTTCTGGTTGTAGATTATCCCCAGTCACAGTTAAGCATATGATAGACCCACTCTATCAACCACTACTCGACAAGTACCCTGGGATACAGAAAACTCAACCGAAACTACCGTGTGTAACCAGCAATGTTACACATCACATCACGACTACAGGACCACCTGTATTCTCTAAAGCACGACGACAAGCTCCGGAAAAGCTAAGGTTAGCGAAAAACGAATTCGATCACATGATCGACTTAGGAATCATACGACCGTCAAACAGCCCTTATGCATCTCCGTTGCACATGGTCCCTAAAAAGAACAGCAACGATTGGCGTCCAACTGGTGACTATCGGCGATTGAATGCAAAAACCATTCCCGATCGTTACCCGTTGCCTCACATTCACGATTTGACAGCTACCTTGAAAGGTAAAACTGTCTTTTCGATAATCGACTTGGTTAAAGCGTATAACCAAATCCCTGTGGCTACAAACGACATACCAAAAACAGCTATCATAATTCCTTTCGGACTCAATGAATTTTTGCGAATGCCGTTCGGTCTAAGAAACGTTGCGCAAACTTTCCAAAGATTCATTGACGACGTCTTTCGAGGTCTCAACTTCGTACATGTGTATGTTGATGACTGCTTAATCGCAAGCCCGGACAGAGAATCACATCTCAAGCATCTGGATCTTGTTTTCGAACGATTACAAAAACATGGCATTACTGTAAACGTTCAGAAATGCCAATTCGGAACCGACTCGTTAGATTTCCTAGGACACACTATCGATGCTCAAGGCATTCGACCTCTTAGGACCAAAGTGGCGGCCATTCTGGATTACCCAGAACCGACCAACGTCAAGCAATTACGCACGTTTAACGGTCTGGTAAGTTTCTATAGACGCTTCATACCGAAATGCGCATTACTTATGAAACCTCTTACTGACCAACTTCGTGGAAATGCGAAATCCATTAATTTGGACGACACTGCACGCAAAGCATTCTCCACAGTTAAGGAACTAATCGCTAAAGCAACAATGCTCGCACATCAGGACACTGAAGCACCCATTAGTATCGCAGTTGACGCATCCGACTCGGCAATCGGAGGAGTCTTACAACAATGGGTTAACAACACCTGGCAACCCTTGGCATTTTTCTCTAGACGGTTGCTAGACACCGAATCAAGATACAGCACATTCGGTAGGGAATTCCTAGCTATGTATTGTGCTGTACAACATTTTCAACACTATATCGAACGCCGTGAATTCACTCTATTCACTGACCATAAACCGCTCACTTTCTCGTTAAGCTCCTCTTCAGACAAGTACTCTTCCCGTGAGTCTCGACAACTGGACTACATTTCGCAGTTTACTTCAGATATTCAACATATTTCTGGAGCAAACAATGTAGTTGCAGACGCCTTGTCTAGAATAAATTCCTTGAACAGTTTCCAAGGAATCGACCTTCTTAAACTCGCCCAGCTTCAAAAGGAAGACACTGATCTTCAGCACGAGTTATCGTCCACAACCCTTAAACTGCGCATCAGACAGATGGGAACAGGTAAGGAAACCTTACTTTGTGACACATCTACAGGTATGGATCGCCCAATCGTCCCGAAACATTATCGACGCAATGTCTTCAATACATTGCACAAACTTTCTCATCCAGGCGTTCGTGCAACCATCAAGCTTATAGCAGAACGGTTTTGCTGGCCTGGTATGAATAAAGACGTGAGGGAGTGGGCACGCTCCTGTGTAAGCTGCCAAAAATCTAATGTCATCAGACACAATAAATGTCCCTTAGGCTCATTTAAAACTCCCGATGTTCGTTTCGACCATGTCTATCTGGATTTGGTAGGACCTTTACCAGATTCAAATGGATACTCTTACCTCTTAACCTGTGTAGATCGTTTCACTCGATGGCCAGTAGCATTACCTATCAAGGACATCACTGCTGAAACAGTGGCCCGAACCTTCGTCGAACGATGGGTAGCAAACTTCGGCTGCCCTTTAACCATCACTACAGACCGCGGACGTCAGTTTGAGTCTGAACTTTTCCGTCGTCTGACCTTACTATTGAGAAGCACTCGCTTCCGAAGGACCGCCTACCACACACAAGCAAACGGGTTGGTAGAACGCTTTCACCGACAACTAAAAGCTTCACTATCAGCTGCAAACGTTTCACAGTGGACCGACGCTCTTCCACTCGTCTTACTAGGTATCCGCAATGCAGTGAAAGCTGACATTGGATACACTGCGGCTCAACTCGTTTATGGAACGACACTTCGACTTCCAGGAGAATTCGTGGATCCTTCATCCTCTTCAATGAGCATGGATCTAACCTCCTACACGAACAGGCTTACAAACGCAATGCGTTCAGTTAAACCTGCTTCCACTCGACCTCAATCAACTGATGTTTTCATTCAACCTGACTTACGATATAGTACACACGTTTTCGTTCGTCGAGACTCGCATCGACGACCTTTCGAATCAGCATACGAAGGACCTTTCAAAGCTCTTCAACACGAACCGAAGTACTATATAATCGATAAGAACGGAACCAACGATAGCATCAGCATCGATCGCCTCAAAGCAGCGTTTTTAGAAGGAAAACCTATATACGTGGATTTTCCTTCGGTACAATTGAACGACACGACTCCGACACTTATAATACCTCATCCGACAACCAACACACACGATGATACTTCGACAGAATCCGAAAATAAACTTAAAACGACACGTTCTGGAAGAAGAGTGAGATTTCCAGAACATTTAAACGACTATTGCACGTAAGGCACTTCTCGACATTTTCTATATTATTAAAAATTTTTTTTTTAATAGGCTTATATATTTTCATTTCTATTTCAAAAAAACAAAAAAGCGATTTTTTTAACGCTGTTAAGTGTTCATGAGTTTATTTTCCCTTTTTTACGCACATACGTGTGTATTTTCGACATGCACTTACATTTTCTTTCTTCTTTTCCAAGACGGCTGGAAAAGAACGATGACGTTTATGAGGATCCGAAATTTTTCATTGTACATTTTCTTTTTTTACTATGATGTACCTCCGGCCCCATATAGTAAGGAAAGACGACCAGACGCTGCTAAATTTAGTAAGCTATCAGAAAAGTGTTTACCAACGACAAACTCGTTGGGTTTAAACTTCTGGCTGGCCACGTCTTAGGGTCATCACTGCCCCACTAGGGGGGGAGTGATCTGTAGAGGTAAATAAATCCCCAAACTAAATAGCTCTATAGGTTTTCGACATTGGATGCTGACCATATGTTTTAGTGGACTCATCTAGCTGAAGGCGCTCGGTCATGCATCCGCACCAGATCACGTGCTGTAACGCTGTGCTCAACATCAACCGCAATCACTAGCCAGATTAGATCAGAGAATTCCGATATATTGGTTATCGCCAAATACACTCTTCCGATCTCCTCGACTCTGTCTTTTGATTTCTCTCGGTGGGAACAAAGCATATTAGAAGGTGTTACTGGTAGAAGCGTTGTCAAACACTGAATACCTGTATCATCCTCACTCCCATATTATTCAAATATTCCATGTACCTACATTGCTTACTGCTTTGACTTTAAGATTAGCCGTCGCCCTTATAACTCTCGAAGAATTTCAGGATCCTTTCAGCTTAACATTATGTTCTTGACCGTCACAAATTCCATTATTACATACGATCGGCCGGCCCTAGTCTCGAAAGAGATATTATCATGTTTGAAGGTTTAGATAGTTCAAACCTAGTTTGCCACTGGAACCTCAAAGTCTATTTCTTTTGTCATTAAAATGGCTTAGAGGTAACTTGAACATGCTTTACGTAGGGTAATAACAATTTTTCATCCGATGTGTCTTTATTTTTCTCGTTCTTTTGGGCGAAAGCCCACGAAGATGGTTGAGAAATCTACACAAGTTTAGGGTCAGTTTCTCGACAGAAGACTATAGATATCCCCATAAAAACTTTAAACAGTATAAGCTTTAATTTGTTGTCAGTTTTATGCAGTAGACGTTTTAAAAGATAATTGTCAAGTTTAACTAATGCCAATAAGCCTCCGGTCGTTCCAAAACTGATATTGAAACCCCATATAATTGTCTGGTAAATTTTTGTTCCTATAATATAATCTCACTGGTTGAAATCATGACTCAATTGAAGCTAGACCACCATGGAAACCCTGGAAGCACTGAACAGCCGTTTCATTCAAGTATGTAACTCCTCAGCAGTGCACATCCACGATCACACACCGCGTGATATTCGAACCCAGGATCTACCAGTCTCGCGCCATGCGCTTAACAAACTAGACCACCGAGTTGGCCGGCATCCAACGGTGTTAATGTCTAACTACAACCAATCCACGAAGTTGCACCACCGTGCACCGTTGTCTTCAGTGAGTTGACGAAACGGCCGTCCTGTGCTTCCAGTTTTTCTATGGTGGTCTAGATTTGATCGACTCATGATTTCAATCAGCAAAATTTCTAAAACTCTCTACAAAATCATTCTAAGAATACGATATATTCGCTATAACAAAAAAAGTAAATCAAAAGACTGAAAGTTCTCTCTTTACCATGAATGTTTATGATATTGGACATTGTCACGCTTTTAAATGATTTAATTTTTCAATATTTCATTTGCATGTATTAAAGCACGTGGACGTTTTGAATATTGCGTACTTGTTTTCGTGCTACATAGGAATATGGGGAAATCCAAGAAAGAAAACAAAAGTAGTAACGCTAATGAATCAGTTACACTGAAGAAGGAGGTTTCAGTGTTACAAGGTGTGAGTATTGTCGTCGGTATCATCATTGGTTCTGGTATATTTGTTTCACCTGTTGGAGTTCTGAAACACACTAAATCCGTCGGATTGTCACTTATTATGTGGACTATCACTGGATTATTCAGTGCATTAGGTAAGCTATCACGCTTATTGATCTTATGCAGACAAAGGCGCCATTGTGTACGCTGAACTAGGTGTTACTATTCCTCGATCTGGTGGAGAATATATTTACATACTCCAGACTTTCGGACCTTTACTTGGCTTCCTATCTTTCTGGATTACATTTGTCGTAATTGGATCTGCAAGTTGTGCGGCAAGTGCACTTATTTTCGCCCAATATATCCTTCGACCTGTTTATATGGACTGTGTTACTCCTCCTATCGCGATACGCACCGTTGCAGTGTTAGGACTGCGTAAGTGTTACATAATTTTATTTCCGAATCAAGTTCTCATTTGCTTTGTGCACTGTTTCAGCGTTAAACTGGTAACGAAAGTCGCTGTTGTCTTCACTGCTTGCAAGGTTACAGCTTTACTTATCATAATTGGTTTCGGCCTCTACTATCTGGGAAAAGGTAAAGTAAACTTCCATATATAACTATTATATAAGTGTTTTCTTCGTTTTCTGACTGCCCCTTATTGTTTAAATAGGCAATGTTGAGAGTTTCAAAGAACCCTTTGAAGATAGCGAAATATCACCCGGTGAACTTGCATTGGGATTTTACCAAGGGTTTTGGGCTTTTGCTGGTTGGTAAGTTGTCTGAATGACATGTTTTATTTATTGGCCAAGTGTGATTATGTAAAATTCTCGTTTATATTGATTGTAAACTGGCAATTGTTTTGAAATCCTTAAATACCAAACTTTGTTTTAGTAAATTGTGAACCACATTTTTTTCTAAAATTCAGAAAAGTACTTCGTGTATCAGAAAACGTTTTCTGAATTAATTCTGTCATACAATTTACTATACTTCGATATAATTATATACTAACTCTATCTACAAGGCTCCAAAATATTGGCAATATTAAATCTACAATATATTAGGCCCCTGACCACTATTGCTCTACATGGGAAATGTTTTGAATTTGTGGTTATTTCGTTCCCATTATATCTCTTAAGTAAATTAGTAATTTCAATTCATTAATAGCTAGGTGTTGATAACCTGTTTCCGTCTATTACCTTTACTGTTCTGCATAAATTTGTGTACAAACTGTCTTAAGCAGACATAAATTCATCCCTTTAGGTAATAACGATACGTGGTTCTCAACCCACTTATGTTGTGTCATCAGAAAGTCAAGTCGGGTAACTAGAAATTCCCATTTGTCTTTCGTGAATTCACGCGTACTGTAGGCATAATTGTGAATAAGAGTTACGGGTTTTTCTGGTTTTGGAATCGCACTAAGCACTGGAGCCGAAGTAGCACCGGTCGATTGGGTCCCCAATAATAGTCGGTCACGTGCTGTTAAATTAGAAAGTCCGATCAAAGTGCGAGGAAAGCGGTGTGAGAAATGATGTCTTTCCATCATCGCCTACGCTCTGACAGGATCCAGCCAGTATAGGTATACTCAAGTCAGGGGTTTAGGCAAAGAAGTGAGTTGGTTAGGTGGCTGATGGGGACTTTTTGGTCGCAGGTCAGATAATGGTGACCGTCTACTGCAACTTTGCGCAGACTATAAACGGTTTCTGGCTACCACTAACTATCAGAACAGTCATCGCTGATGTGCCGCCTGGCGTCCTCCTCCGTATCTCAAGCCAGGACTCAGATTGATCACATCGCAATCAGCTACGACTGGCGTTGGTATGTACAAAACTACTGCTCTTTTTGGGGTACCTATCTGGACTCTGAGCATGCCCTTGTTTGCGTTTCAGTGACCAACAAATTCATCGTTGTAAACGGATCGATGTCAGCAAATCGATTGAAAATTCTGTTGCAGCTAAATATCATGCTGAGCTTGGTTCAAGGCTGGTTATCAACCAATCGAAACGCATTGGTGAGCATTGGCTGAAGTTTCATGACCCCGTGAAAACAGAGAGTAAAGTCTCTTGCAGGTTTACGAAACGTCCCGCCCATAAGCACTGTCTTTTTTTCAGGTTCCTTACAACTTGTTGAAGCACGTCGGTTTGTTTCGGGTACCACGAATGTGAGCATAAATTACACAAAATAGAAGCCAGTTGCGGTCCTATTGTAACTTTCTTTTACTTTCTTGATAAGAAGTGAACATAACTTCCTTAATTGAAAGAATTTTTTCTAGTCGTATTTTTGCTAACTGAACTGTTTCTCCTATTATTATTATTATTATTATTATTATTATTATTATTATTATTATTATTATTATTATTCCATTCTCATACACTAATTTCTGTTCATTATTGTTATTTTTTTATTATGCTCACTTTACATTCTCTACCTCTTAAAAACCACATTGTTATTGGATAGGGTATGTATTTGTTTCCCCCCTTGTATCAATGTTTATGTGTCCAAATAAATAAATAAAGTCTGATATCTGTTCTGAATTTCACCCAAGTAAGTTGGAAAAGAGATGGCCTTCCAAATCCATGATAAGTCCACAACATATTTTTCTGAGTTATTGATAAAGTATGTTCATATAAGTTTTCCTCCAAGAAACAGATATTTGAGGAGTATTTAGTTTAAATATTTCAATTTATTTTGCACTTTATTTCTTGTTGAACATGACTGGAAAATGAGACATCAGGTTGTTTGATCCTTTTGGATTGTATTCTTATTTGTTTTGTAGGAATTATCTCAACTTTTTGACAGGAGAAGTAAAAAATCCAGGAAGGTAAGTAATGACATTTTATTTATCCTTATTCATCTGATCATATGTATAACTATCAATCTAAATAAAACAAAAGGGGTGGTTTGAAAATAAAAAATGGTTTGACAGTAAACACTGAAATACCTCAGTTATTCGTAAAGTAGTAAATCTATAAATGCTTGATATTTCCTCTACGAGTTGAAGTTTTTATATTTTCGTTTCTATCTACATATCGTGCTATGTTGCAAAGTTGAAACTCTGGCCACGTGTTCAAAACATCATACCTCGAACATGCAAAAAATGTTCGAACCCATTACATACTTTTATCTGAATTTGCGAGTAGTTCCTGTTCCCATAATATTAGTTGTGCATAGACTAGTATGTAAACCTGTGTTAAAAAGTGTGGATCTTCTTATTAAACAACGATAGTTCATCGACCATTCTAAATGAAGTGACTTACAAAGGCAAACAGGAAATAAATGAAATCGAAGACGTTATGTATACTGAGAAAGTTGAGTGTGAAAAGTTCTGTTATTTTTACCGGTAAAATATATTGTTTTTTTGACCAAAACTCCTTCAAATTACAACTGTATAAAATAGCTTGCAGTATCCATACTAAATAATTGGATGATGTCAAGCATTATGGTACTCAGATTACTTCAGTAACATAAATGAAGTCAAATTAGTTACCGTAAAGGCACTTGAGATCTACATTCTAAGTTATTAACATCATATAGTGAAGATATTTGTAATAAATACCAAGCCTTCGCTAGTTGTAAAACTGATTACTTAAACAAGTTAATTCGACTTTTTATACACAGGACACTACCGATCGTAATTATACTCTCACTCACAACAGTAACGCTCATCTACATTTTGACCAATGTGGCCTACCTTGCAGTCTTATCACCATTAGAAGTTCTTGCCTCAGAAGGTTCTACTGCAATAGCTGTGGTGAGTATTTCCTCAATATTTCACGAGTCTATTATAAATATTCCATAAGTTAAATACTACATCAATTCATGTTCTTTAATATTTTATGAAAAAGTAAACTTTTTTGAAGTGCTTTACTATTATTTGATCGTTCGAATAGAAACAGGTAGTTTTTTCTAGAATTTTTAAAGTCCCATCCACAAAGCTCCAAGGCAATACAGCGATTCGTATTCATATTGTACTGGGTATTCAGTGGTATTATATGTGCCTTTTTATTTAGTCCCAAAGTATACATTTGACATTTATTCTAAATCAGTGTAGTGTCTAATGCAGAACTGCAACGACGTCCATCGTAAGTCTGAAGTAAATACCAACGTTGCAAAAATAAAATGATCAGGTTTTCCTCGATAAAGGACATGCTAGGTCGCTATATGACAGTTCTTTGAGTGACAGATTGGTGATCTTAGTGACTCGTGGCATAGAACGAATATTATCAAAATGATTGGATTCTTTGTCTCATCAGGATTGTAGGGCAAAGTGCTTTACGTAAAAGTCAAACGACCTCCGCCCTTGCCAACCATTTATATTGTACAAATTCTTTGTGTTGTTACCTGGCATATATCCAACTTGCCAGACTGTATGCCTGAGGATAAGCCCCCTAAATTTGAAACACAACTAACCATTAATAATAAATACCATTAGTGGAGTACGCAGTTGTTCACTCATTATGTAGAATTTCTGAACACTACATACAACGATAGGGGAATATCTGGGATTTTTTCCCCATATAAATGTGTATATTTGAATGTTTATTCCAACTATGGGGAAGTAACCTAATTGAGTATCCTGACCACTTAACTGAACTTAGAAGTTTTATAAACCCTAGTGGGTTGGTAGCTGACGGATTTTTGTTATGAATACAACAAACCTTGCTTAACATCTGCCAACTTGTATTACTGTTTTTGCGGCAAGATATCTGTCTAGTTATCAGAGAGCGAGTAAACCGTATAACAATTCACCCTATATCAACCATTAGCACTTCTTTAATTTTCACCACATTGGTTTAGTTTCCCTATAGTTTACAGTGAATCGAACTGATGCACTCTTACACCACGATCCACTTTGATAATGACTGACTAAGTTAAGAATACATGTATACTGTCATGATCAAAATAATCCCTGATTATGTGTAGCTCCGTTCTCAACGAAAATAATTGTCCTTAATTGTGCAAAGCCCAAACAGATTTATAAGATGTCTGTTCTTCACTGTTCTCAAAAATGTTGGTCAAATATCCTGGTTAGAAAAATAAAAGACTTCATTTATGTGGATAGTTAATTTTTTTGCAGTATCCATGATTTATTTTGTTTTCATACCAGTTCTTCTACTTTCCTTTGAACAAAACATGTAATTTTTTTTGTAAATACACTTACACACTAGTTTACACAACTCAAAAGTTTTCATATATCCTCGTATATCTTCTAAACTTCGTATAGAGCTTTGCATCAAGAACGATGGGGGTTGTGAGTTTGGTAATGCCAGCTCTTGTGGGTGCTTCAGTCTTTGGCAACATAAATGGTGAGATATTCTCTATTTCCCGGTAAGCGTTTTACCACTTTTGTTCTCGTTTTTGTTAAATTCACTGTGAACTATTATTCTATAAACATTCTACAGTTTATTGAAACACTTGCTTCATTATCAATAGTCTCCATTTGTCACTGCATCTGCATAATAAACAAAGTTCCTTACGAAACCAATTTGGCGAGTTTGCGCTGTAAATACCGAATATTTTAGGAAATTTCGGCAATTCGGAAAGATCTTAGCCAGATTAAACGTAACTGGAATTAGGACGCTGGTAAGGAACTATTGTTTTCTGACTAGAAGTGATTGGGGTCAACGACAATGCAGGAATTTGGTGAACTTGACATCAAGTAGTGGGAAACATTACTTTCAATGACCAAGTTTTCCTTTTTCTTCACATTTTACTCGACTTTAAATGTCTAATTAAATGTCAGTAATAATTAAACCATTAAGAACGAACATAGATGTTTTTATGGGATTTATTTAGTCATTTATTATTATTTTTAGCTGGACGCAGTTACCCCCCGAACCTATTTTAGCAATAGAAAACAATTTGGTTGAAAGCAACGAATTGTGAGATCAATACTTTACGTCAGCTTTCCGGTTAATTCTTTTACGAATACCGAAAGCTCAGATGTCATTTGATGAACTAACCTAACTATCACCTTAGAGATGACTGTGAAGTGACAAACATTTTATGTATTTGTAAATTACTGAAACGGTCTTTATGGCATTAATTATAGTAATAACAATCTCCCTCTTGAGTAAATCTTGAGGACAGTAAACACGACAAACTGAAACAGATTGTAGGCCTGGTACCAAGGACTCGTATAAGAAATTATAATTAGATATCATCAGGGGTAAATTTGTCATGGTATATCTACTCTTTATCTGTTCAACCTTATCGATGACTTCTGCATGTAAGTACATCAGATATCTCTGACTGACCTCCTACTTGGATATATTCTAATGCCCCGACCGAAGCTGCTACCTTGACGCGGTGGTCGGGCTTGCCTATCGTGATGACCCAACTGAGCTATATTGGCTGGAACATATGTTACTGTCGGTTCTACCATGCCAGGAAGGTCGATTGGAGAACGGTAAGACTAAAAGCAGCAACTCAAGGTCTGAGGGCGAAGTCGTACTACTGACCGTAGAGGGGTGTGACAGCAGTAAGGTGTTTCCCTCGGACAACCAGCATGACAGCGATGCTGCCTTCCCACAAGGAGGGGTGGGGTTAGTAAAGGTCGACCCTAAAAATGTCACACCTCACCTTACCTCACGAATTTCCGTCTCCGGCTGTAAGGCCCTTTGAAGAACGGAACTAACTCATTAAAAACCTTCCACGAAAAGGCCGTGCGTGACCGGCCTCAAGCAGTTGTCCCTTGGGCTCTGCGGTCACGCTTCCAGGTCGTTAAGACCAATACTAATCCAATTTCATTTTCAGGTTCCTCAAGAAATACCCTTCCACGGTGTGGGCAGCCGGTAAGTGATATCAGCCCTCATACCCGTAACATTGCACGAGACCAAGTTGGTCACATTCAAGTCCTTCCTACACCTCCTAATACCTCTCTTATCTCCATGACTAACCCTCCTCACGTTTCTTTATCACCTCACACCGGTAGGGCAAACGATTCGAGTACGCGGAACGCTATTCCTGGTCTCCTGAAACCACGCTCTAAACTACACGTAGGAGCTTTTAACGTCTGAACACTGTGCGAAATAGGACAGCAGGCTTCCTTAGCTAGGACTTTAGAATCCCGCGCCATCGATGTGTGCTGCGTCTCCAAAACGCGCATACAGGATCCGAGTAGCGTCATTCATCTGACCTCACCATGCCAAAATAAAGAACCGACTCGATTCACACCTTGTGTATCTGGAAGCCCTGATTCTGCTTCCCGTGGCCTCGCCGGCGTAGGCTTAGCATTGAGTCTTAGGGCAGAACTAGTTCTCTTAGAGTGGATTCCAGTAGACAGTCGTTTGTGCGCTGTCCGACTAAACGGAACAGTAAGGATCCGAAAAGATGAGGACACTCGTCGTTTTTGCCTATTCTCCCAATGACTGCAGCGCAGATGATGTAAAAGATGAGTTTTACAGAAAGCTTTCCGACCTTCTCCGAAAAGCTAGGCGCTCTGATGTAGTAATAGTGGCTGGTGACTTTAATGCTCAAGTAGGTAAACTAAGCGATAGGCAAATACACCTAGGTGGATCTTATGGTGTCGTGGCTCAAAGAACAGATAATGGCGACCGTCTGTTGCAGCTATGCTCAGATAATCGCCTGTTCCTTGCAAATACTAACTTTAAGCATAAGGAAAAACATCTTTTAACATGGAGACCCCCTAATTCGTCCCAACGTTGGACCCAAATAGATCATATCGCTATCAGCCACCGATGGAGGGACTTGATGGAAGACTGTCGCTCATTCTGGAGCACATGCTTAGATTCAGATCATACTTTAGTACGAGCGCGTATTTGCTTGCGTCTTACTGGACGTAGGAAAGACGCTGCAAGTAAACCTCTTAGGGCCCTACTTAATGATAGTCAAGCTAAGAGTATATTTCAGGAACAACTAGGAAAACAGTTAGGCAGCCATGTATGTAATGCCCACCCCGAGGCAGCATGGAATGATATCCGTAAAGCTGTGGAAACAGCAGTGATATCTGCTAGTATGGTAAACCAGAAGGTTAGAGAGCAACACTGGATTTCAGCACCATCTATCGCACTGATGGATGCTCGGAAACTCATTCCACCTGGCTCTGAACATAGTGAAGAGCGCAGTCAGCTTAAGCGCAAGCTGACAAGAAGTTTACGCAATGATCGTGAACAGTGGTGGGTAGCGAAAGCAAGAGAGATGGAAAAGGCAGCGGCAATAGGTAATAGCAGTCAATTGTTCAGAATTGTTAAGGAAACCGACTGTTAGCGAAACACTCTCAGAGAAAGATGGACATATTATACACTCTCAAACCAGCAGATTGGATCAATGGGCAGAACACTTCAGGGATCAGTTCAACTGGCCTTCAGCCACACTTCGATTTCCCACTATCTCTAGTCAACCTGAGTGGCAAGTTAATGTAGGACCTCCGTCTCTTTACGAAGTTGAAAAAGCCATAGGAAATCTGAAGTGAGGGAGAGCAGCAGGCCCTGACAGATTTACTCCTGAGATTTTCAAGGATGGTGGTCCTGTATTAGCAATGAGATTAACTGAGGTCTTAGGTAGAATTTGGGAACTGGACGTAATCCCATCTGACTGGTCTCAATCACTGATTGTGCCAGTTTTTAAGAAAGGACAAAAGTCCTCTTGTGACAATCACAGAGGAATCAGTTTGACTAATATAGTGTCTAAAATATTAGCTTCAATAATACTTCGACGCCTAACGAAAACTCGTAAAGAGCAGACTAGAGAAAATCAGGCCGGTTTTCGACCTGGACGTGGTTGTATAGACCAAATATTCACACTACGTCAGGTTCTAGAACACAGACACACGTTTAGACGCCCCACAATGGTAGTATTTCTCGACCTTAAGGCGGCATTTGACTCTGTTGATCGTGAGGTTCTATGGCAGTGTTTGTCACTGAAAGGAGTACATTAACCTTGTAAAGGCTCTCTACTCGAACACAACTGGTAGAGTGAGAGCTTATGGCGAACTGTCATCAGAATCGATTACCTCAAGTGGTGTTCGTCAGGGCTGTCCACTCTCTCCTTTCTTGTTTAACTTTGTCGTTGACGTGCTTTTAGAAATGACCATATTCGTAGGTTACTAGTATTCGATCATAGGTGTCTTCGAAATATTGCTCGTATATCTTGGGACCATCGAGTAAGTAACACAGTTGTTAGGAAACGGGTACTAGGTAAGGATGGCAAATCAAATGATGAAGTGAAACTTCATCAGTTGAGATGGCTGGGACATGTGTTACGTATGCATAACGTCCGACTGCCTCGACGTGCGATGTTCAGTGGTATAGGAGTAAGTTGGAAGAAAGCTGGGGGCGGCCAAACCAAAACATGGCACACGTCCATGAAGTCACTGACACGTGGACTGAGTCATATTGGTAGGTGTAGACTACCTGATTGGGGACCGCGAGATGATAGCAACCGATGGTTAGGGACCTTGAATGACATGGCTCAAAATCGTTTGCGATGGCGCAGGTGCATCCACTCTTTGTGTTCTCGCAAATTTTGATCTCCGGATCCCCCCTTGTCTCTTTTTTTCTCTTCCCAAGTTTATTTCACTGTATTCTACTATTTAAGTAACATCCCCAAACACTAATCTTTCCGATTACTGCTTATACTCTTATTATCTCTACCACTACGGGATTTGAATCGACCACGGCATCTCTGTGCTAATGTGGTGTGGCAACTCGAACTGATGTACGTACGTACGAAGTTCTACGTTGTTACTGACTGATATTCGAATGAATATACTGTGCACAATCCATTCCACATCTCAAATACAGTGTTGCTTACTAGCTGACCTTTACTTACGCTTAAGTCCAGTCACAGATAATGACAGTTAGTGGCACCAATCACTTCACTTAGCAGCTCCGCCAGTTCTACTGACTACTGAAATACTAGTATATATGTGATGAAAGGCGTTATTACATCTACCAAATTTGTGTATGGGTATTGAATTAAAAAGGAAGACAAAGTTGATTTGTGAAGTGTTTAACAGTAAATCTCTCATTATGTGACAATGATAAGTGACCGTTCATTTAGTATAATTTATTGTGGTTCAGGATGTTTAATCACTTATTTCCTTGACACATTTGTCGCTTCTGAATTCATAATTGGTTGAGGTTGTTTATATTACGAGTGAGTTATTGTGTCCTCAATGTTCATCCCAATATTCCAGACGTTTTTATTATCTATCTTTCTCGAGATTTTAAATATTTAATCACTCTCATTCATGAAAACTTTTTGATATCTTGTTTATCTCACTTTGCTTCTTTCCCATTTACTTAACTTAAGCTTTATCACAATGTTGCAATGGATACTAATTAAAATCTGTGATAAATAAAAATAATATATTTGTAATATCCCAATGAGTAGAAAATTGGATTTTCTGACGTTTCGTGACTTAGTGTAAGTCACTTCTTCAGAGAATAAATAACCAAATTAAAATTCATCCAAGTTTAAATAGTACAACGGAACAATGCAAGAATAATATTGGATCAATCAAAAACAAGTCTGAACAAGCTGATGTCATGTCATTTCTGTCAAGGTGATTCATAAGTGATATGTATGTAAATTTGTGTGTGTATGTATATGTGCATTGTTTAAGAATGAAAACTTGTGTGACCTTTATGGTAAGAAAGGATAGAGTTTAAATTTGTAATATGATAGTGTGAAATTGTAAATACGATCAGACTGAGTGGCTAGGATAGATGGTCCAAGTAGGATGTATAGTAAGACCTTCCTTTCTATTGAGAGAAGTAGGATTAAGCATTATATGGAACGCCTCAGCTACCCTCCTTTCTTTGTAGTTAGAAAAGCCTTTTTGCAATATTTTGATATTTTTAAAATCGATTTGGTGGTTGTTGAAAATGGCATGAGCTGCTATTGCCGATTTAATTTGAAGTTGGTTCAATTCTACAGGATTGTTGGGAGGTTTCTTTGTGTACCTAATATGTTCTTTGGCTCTAGTTAAGATTTCACGGGACGACTCTCCAATATAATAGGCATCACAATCGATACAACCTAATTTGTAGACGCAGTTCTGTGTGGACATGAAAGGGATTTTGTCTTTCAGGCGAACTAAAGTATTACGTAGTGTGTCCGTTGTTTTGTAATACACTTTGATTTTGTGATGTTTTAAGATTCTTTGGATTTCTTCTGTTGTGCCATGACGGTATGGTAGAACTACAGTACCAATCCATGGCATTTCATTCGAATCGTTATTAGACTGTAATAAACAGTTCTGTTTTAATATGCTTCTAATAATCTTCATAAGAAAATTATTAAATTGTAAGATGCTAACTATATTCATTTGTTCTTTTTGTTTGTCTTCCTCTGATGTGATGATCTTGTTAGCTCTTCTAAAAAGATTTAAGGCTAGTGAGATCTTCGCACTGAAAGGATGTGCTGAATGGAAGTCAATATAACGATTTGAATGTGTCGGTTTTCGGTAAATGGAAAGGTTTAGACTTCCATTTGAATTTCTTTTTACTAAGCAATCCAAGAAAGGTAGCTCACCATGTATATTTTCATTCGTGAATTTGATGTGCGATGAAAGTGTATTTATTCGTTTTGAAAAAGATCTTAGATGAGTCTTTTTTATAATAACAAATGTATCATCTACATATCTAAGCCAAATTCGTGGTATAATGTTGTGGGCGAAGATATTTGATTCTATGTATGCCATAAAAAGGTTGGCTACAATCGGGGACACGGGGGATCCCATCGCTACACCGTTAGTTTGTTTGAATAACATACCGTTAAAAGTAAAAAGCGTTGAATTTAAGCACAGTTTTAAGGATTTCATGATTAGACTGATGCTCAACGGACATCTGTCAGGAAGAGTATTGTCATTCTCAAGTAAACCACTAATGAATTTTAAGCATTTATCAATGGGAACACTTGTGTATAAAGAAACGACATCAAAGCTTACCATAATTTCATTCTTCTCGATGATTAATCCGGATAATTTTGATTTAAAGTCATATGTGTCTTTAATTATATTATGTAAGTTGAGTTGTAGTGGTTTTAATATGTTGCTTAAATATTTTGATAATGCATATGTTGGGGTGTTTGTGAAGTCTACTATCGGTCTTAGAGGAATATCACAAACATCACCTTGACAGAAATGACATGACATCAACTTGTTCAGACTTGTTTTTGATTGATCCAATATTATTCTTGCATTGTTCCGTTGTACTATTTAAACTTGGATGAATTTTAATTTGGTTATTTATTCTCTGAAGAAGTGACTTACACTAAGTCACGAAACGTCAGAAAATCCAATTTTCTACTCATTGGGATATTACAAATATATTATTTTTATTTATAACAATGAACCCAATGCTCAATTTATTCGAAATTATCAAATCAAACCTTGGTAATGACAACTATAAAATCTGTGATGTTATTAATAATTACACAAAGACTTATCAAGTTAATTTAATATCTATCGGGGAATTTTTAACTTTTCATTGAAAGACTTCACAGTCAAATAGTGATATTTTTAAATCTTGTTCAAACTTCTAAATAAATGGTTGCTCTGGTTGTGAGAAGGAGCATAGGCCTCGTGGCTTCCGAAGGAACTCCTCTTTCATCATGAAGCGTCATAGTTCTTCTAAATGAAGACCTTCTGACTCCCAGGGCAGAGTTTAAAAGGTTTGAATAATTTTTTCTGGTTAGCGTTTTTTTAGCGAGTTAGTTTTCTACGTGATGTGGTCGCTAACCCCTTGCCCAACCCTCCTCCTTTGTCCGAGCTTGGGACCGGCAGTAGCCACCGGAGAGACTCCAGGCGGAGTTTTGAATAAACATTCAATTGTCCAGTTTGAATTCGACAAGTGTATATAATACATACAAATTAATCGAGATAATTAAGACTAAGCAAATGAGTCATTCTTGTTATAGTTCAAAATATTTAGTTTAACTTTTGTTAAAAACTTGAAACATCTATGTTTATTCAATTTTATTAAATATTTTGGTTTTAATTTTAGACTAGCATTTACTGCTGGTGAAGAAGGACATATGCCTGCTCTTCTTTCAATGGTTAATATTGACCGTTTAACTCCAATTCCATCTATATTAATTGTAGTAAGTTAGTTTTTGAAATTATCACTTTCTTCATAACACCAATATTTCATACTGTTGTGATAATAGATTTCAAAAATTTTTCCAAGATTATTTCCCTAGATTAATAAGATTTCTATCCTGTTTAAGACGACAGCCTTTAAGATTATTCATTTAGGTATTTTTCTTGTGATAAAGCCTCAATATATACCCTACTACTATGTTTTCACATTCTATTTGCTTCCTATAGTTGTGAAGGTAAAATATCATCCGACCGTATTATCAAATGCTTCAGAAAATTATATACATATATATATAGTTTAGGTCAACTGTTATTAGACTTATTTGTAAACGGCCTAAGATCAGTTTTATTCATTGATCTTTTACCCTTCCAAGAGTTTCTAATGTAATATTATTCTATACGTTTTATCTCCTGATTTTTTTGTTTTTTGGATTTTCTTTCTATACTGACACAAAACTAGACAACTTTAACTGACACATATTTGTGCAAACCGTTAAGTAATTTACGTTGAATATCCATGTATCTGGTTTTGGGGTACTAGTATGGCTGTACTATAAGTAAATGCTTTGATGTCCATGTTAGTTAAGATTTGATATCAAGTATGCTAAGCAATATTTTTTTACTGTTCTCTGTACACTGTATGTAAGATTTGTCGTCAGTTGAATATTCTGCCCAAAAATCAAGTATTTATATCTTCATTTGTTTTCATAGGTAACTCTATCTGTAATTTTTCAACAGTTCGATGACATACTTTATTTGATCGAGTTAACGGGTTTTGCTTTCTCTGTAATGTCTGCGATGGCTGTTTGCAGCTTACTCTACATTCGTCGTACAAATCCTCAAATGAATACATCAGGATTTAAAGTAATTCATTTCTTTGTTCGTAAATGTAGCTCAGCAATTATTCAGTTGCTTGACAACTTATTACTTCTAAATGCTGAACTGTCTTTTAATCAATCACTGCAGGTTCTAGGTTTTATATTATTTATTATCTTACCATAACACTAAAATATCCCCAACTATATTATATCATACTTATCCTGTACAAATTAACATTTAAAGGATAATCTTTGTGAAATGCTACAATAATGGCTATCAACTAAGTTGTGATGAATTAAGAGAATGGAAGGAGTGTATAATTAGAGCAAATAAATGTAAAGTAAACTTTTATCAGGCGCCTTTCAGCAACTATCTGTAAGATATGCGGAATGCTTATCATGGTTTTATTATTTCTTGTTAATAAGGTTAATATTTATGTAAATGTGAAACCATGCTATCTAAGGTAATAGTCCACAATGCATTGATTATTTAAAAGTACTATCTGAAATAAAATCAAATTATGTTTCCCTTATTATCATTGATTATTAACATTGATTAAGCAGTATTATAAAGGATAGTATGAGAACAAGCGATTTTGCAAAACTATTAGGATGATTTAAATAATCGAACTGATTACGGACTCACTAAAGTAAATCCTAAAATTTAAGGCAAACTAATTTAGAAAAGCGATTAACTAAAACTCGTCTGTATGCAAACTATTCAATCATTGTAATATGACTTATTAGCAGGAAAATAATGAATTTAGTACAGAACTAAACATCTCGAAACAACCAAATACATCATCACTTCAGCTTATATATCATAATGATTATGCATCATTTTGAAAGGCGTTACCCGGTATTTTATATTCTAAAATGTAAAAATTACTATTTATATGCTAGTTTGTGTTATATTTCTAAAATGTATTTTGGTTTATTCAAACATTTAACCAATTATTCTCGATTATTTATCATTTAAATTTTTTCAGTTACCAATCTTTTTTCCTGTGTTGTATTTAATTGTGGACATTGCGATTGGAATCCTTGCAATCTATCAAAAGCCGACAGATTGTGCAATTAGTATTGGAGTAATGTTACTAGGTGTTCCAGTTTACATTTTTGGGGTGGTATGGAAGAATAAACCAAGATCAATTAGATCTTTAATATGTATGTTACTTTCTTTGACTTGATAATAACTTAGTATTTACTAGGTACGCTTTACATTGTAAAGTTTTTAAAAAAAAATGAATTTAAACCCACTGTTTTTGTATAATTTTTATCACGAAACTAACATTTCTCCAGTAGTGTAAATCAATAAAAGTATTCATATATATTTCAGAGAGCTGAATTTGTCAACTTAATTTTTGTTGTTTGGTTATATGAATAACTAACCTGAGTCCCAGTATAAATATAAAAAATCTTTTACTATCAAATAATTACCCTGATGTTGGGAAAAGGATTTCACGGCGTTTTTGCAACAACCATGGGGGATAGGTTTACATCCGATCGCATCCAAACCGTTGGTTTCCGTCATACTTCGAAGATCGTTCAGAACCCGAGAAAGATTGACTCTCGAGGAGTAGCCTGATTTTCGTTGTGATTGAGGATGTATTGATCATATCTTCACGCTCTGCCAAATATTAGAGCACCGTAATACTTATCAAAGGCCAACAATCGTAGTGTTTCTTGACATCAGGGCTGTCTTCGATTCGTTGGACAGGACTGTTCTCTGAAGTTGTTTAATGAAGAAGGGTGTGTCTGTGAGGTTTATTAACATCTTAAGAGCCCTATATACAAACACCTCGGGTAGAGTGAGGGCATGCAACCACCTCTTTCCACTATTCCATTCAACCAGTGGGGTTAATTATGGTTGCCCAATCTCACCATTCCTCTTCAACTCTGCCATTGATGACGTTCTGGATACAGCTCTGATGGATGTAGGTAATGGTGGTATGAATCTGTTGACATCCAGTGGCAACATCATGTTAGTCATGCAAGAGGTTCGGCATTGTGTGTTTGGGCACAGCGACGATAATTTAGTTGGTGTTACTATCTTGAAACATCGACTTCGGTGGCTTGGACATGTTCTACGAAGGTCATCCCGGAAAATTCCGCATTATGAATTATTCGCCGACGCTGGGACCGATCCTGTTGTAACTTTCTTTTACTTTCTTAATAAGAAATGAACGGAACTTCTTTAACTGAAATAACTCTTTCTGGCTGTATTTTTGCTAACTGGATTGCCTCTACCATTATTATTATTTCACTCTCATATACTAATTTCTGTTCGCTATTGATCCCCTTTTTATTATATGCTTTTTACTTTATCTCTTCACATTCTCATTGTTATTATGTGGGGCGTATGTATTTGGTGCATCTTTGTACCAATACTCATGTGTTAAAACGAATAAATAAGGAAAACTTACACATATCTACATAATGATGATCGTATATTCCAACTCTGTTTCAAATTAGAAAAGTCTTTTTTCTGGTTTTCCTCATTTTAGTTTGCTTATAACGTTGACTCGACTACGTTTTTGCGAACCCCTACAATTTTATCGAGTAAAAGCAACGTTATCTTTAACTAATCAACCGCTAACATCCTAACTGGTTATACGTAGAGTAGCAAGTACTCACTAATTTAAGCTTTACTATTCGCGAGGATTTCAGGCATTATCATCATTTGGCGCTTACGTGATAAAGTGTATTTTAGCAGATAATTGATTGCTTGAGTAAACTAAAGATCACTATATATTTTGAAGCTTCACTTATTAAACTGATAAAGAATCTAAAGGTCTACCCAACTAGACGTAACATCTTTGTATACTATTAACTTAATCAGACAGAAAATTACAAAGTAAAAATTCAAGAAAAACATATGCGGCTATTCCTATTGTATAAGCTACGAATACTACCTAATAGTATTTGACTGGATTTCCACCGTTTACACTCAAATGGATATCTGAATAAGTAAGAATATTTCTTGTTCCTCGGTGGTCAATTCTCAAAAATTTTAAATTTCTCTTTAATAAATCATATGTCGTTGCGTGTAGTCTAACTTTGTAACATCATTGTGTGCTTTATTGGACTAGGTGTTCTGTAAATAATAATTATAACTTTTCTTCAGTCAGACTAGTGGATTTGAGTCTTTCGATTGAGACTTTTAGCTTGCAGATGAATATCTAACAACTGGTATCCGACAGCAACAAAGCTGCATTGGATATGAAAACTTATTACTATAATTATCAAATAAGCTTATATACTTGTTAAAAACCTGACTAATTCAAGTTTAATTCATATTATTATTGGCATATAGATCAATACTACTTGCTATTAAAAAACTCACTTATGCAACAATTTAAAAAAAATACTCCAATACAAATAAATAGGATTTATCCATTAATTTGTTTGACAACTTTCTAAAGACAATTATTCTATTTGAATTACGAAAGTGAGAGGACAAGAAGCGAATGTCTGGTGCTTTTACAAGGTTAGTGGATATCCCTGATTCCAAACCAACGGTGCACATCGGCTCCAGAATCCTGAAGGAACAAATGGAACAAATCGTTGGTCACCGGTAATCATGAGAATGAATCTCCTGACGTTGCCCCACTGTCCTGTAGATCAAACGTTTAGGTTGAAGGCTTCAAGCCTGGTCTCCACAGAAAACCAACTGCAGTATCCCAGGTCTCACACAAATCGAATGATTCATATGGTGTATATCTATTTGGTTACCTCCTTGTACCAATGTTTATATGTTCAAATAAATAAAATAAATTTTGAATGACAAGTTTTCGTACCTTAATACAATTTTATTTTTATTCTCCATTATGTTGTAGATGGTGTCACAGTCACTTTCCAAAAAGTTTTAAAAGTTGTTGAACAAGAAAAAGTCTCTGAAATATTAGAATTAGATGGTCATTTAAAATCTGTTGGTGATCAACTAGAAATATCATAAAAATATGATGATAATAAACAATAAATAAAAAGCTGCGCTTTATTCCTGTTGCCATTCAACAACAAAAAGTACATTTTATTTCTATATCTATAAACTTTTTATTATTATGAACATTTTTTTTTATAAAGAAAATTTATTTATTAAAACCTATTCATAATGAAATCTTATTTATTAAATTATTCCCATTATTCTTTATCATTAGTATTATTACTACCTTAATTATTTCTGTTGATGAATATCATTGCTTCTTTTCTTGTTTATTTTTCTTTTCTTTTTAAAAAAGAAAAAAAGAAAAGAAAAACAATATCGCGCCTAAAATTACACTTGAAATTCATTCAATCAAAATAATGTTTCTATCATTTGTAAATTGAAGGTAACATTTTGTTTTAGTTGTTTGTTTGTTTGTTTGTTTTAATTTTTCCATAGGTTGCAGTATAAAACATTGAGCTGATTCATTTGATGTTGTATTGTGAAGACATTTCTTTCTTTGTTTGTTCTTTTTATTTTTAAAGACATTGTATTCACTTATATTCTTCTTTGCCAATTTTATTATTATTTTATCTTTGCGACTTCTTATTTTTTAATTCTAGATAGGTACGTTTTTTCTTATTCTTTAAGTGATTTACTTTATATGATCAGTAGAATAATCATCTTTTCTTCTTCTTTTTTAAGAAAACCTTTTTTGTATATCCTGAATTGTTTTGATATAGATCCTTTTTAAATAGATTGCAAGTTCATGTGTATGTACATAGTTTATACACAAAATTCTTGATAATGTTGAATAAATAAATAAATATATTTGGCTATTTGTAAAGATTTATTCAAGTTTATGATTGGCTAATGATTGATTAGTAACTAACGTCTTCTTTGTCTGTTTTCCAAACTCTCTGCTATGTACGAGGATGGGGAGAGTTAGCTCTCCCTCCTGAAATACACTCACATGGTCACGCGTATACAACCACTGTTAGAGACCTCCTACTTATTGCTTACTCAGCGTTACTGTTGTTTACTAAATTGAGAGAACACAAAGCGAATAACTGATGCTTTAACAGGATTAGTGGACACTGAGGAACCACATAGTGGAGTTGGAAATCCCTTTTTTAAAACGAATGGTTCACATAGGTTCCAGGATGCTGAAGGAACAAATAACGTATGAATCAACAGTTGGTCACCGTCTATCATGGGATTGCATCTCCTGACTTTGCTTTACTGCCATACGGATCAGACATTTAGTTCGAAGTCTCTGAGTGTGGCCCCCACAGAAAACCACCTGCTTCGATTTGGGCACTTGGGTTGTATCCCAGCCCATAAACAAATCAAGTTACTTGTGTTGCGTATATATATTCGTTGCCCCTTTGTACCAACATTTGTGTTCAAATAAACAATTTTCTGTTTTCTACTTACTACCGCATGTTACCCCTAATGACTGACTGACCTAATGGTGGATTACAGGTCGAACAACAGCATTTTTCATCCAACTCTGTCCTGGACAATCCTTTCCAGTTATTCCCAGTAGCTATTCATCCTTTTCATGTCTGCTTCCAATTCCCAACGCAATGTGTTCTTTGGTCTTTCTCTTTCCCTTCAGGACTAAACGTTTGCGCATGCCTCCTGATGCAGATTAATGGTTTCCACAATATGTCTCCTATCCACTTCCAACGTCTATTCCTAGTTTCTTCTTCAGACAGAAGTTGGTTTGTTCTCTCCCACAGTAGGCCGTTGCTGATGGTATCTGGACAGCGGACGTTCAGTATCTTGCGTAGACAATTGCTTAGAAGTACCTGTACTCTTTTGATGATGCATGTGGTAGTTCTCCACGTTTCAGCCCCATACACTCGAACTATCTTGACATTCGTATTGAACATTCTGATTTTGATATTGGTTGATAGTTGCTTAGAGCTCCATATATTCTTCAGTTGTGGCAATGTGGCCATTGCTTCATCAATCCTCGCCTTTATGGATTGGATCATCCTTGAGCATCCATAATGATGGTGCTTAACTACTTCAAAGATTCCACCTGGACCAGAGTTTGTCGGCAAGACAGAGTTTAGTTCTGTTGTAATAAAGGCATAGAAATGACAAATCTTCAGTGATATTTTCCTAAACATTGCATTGAAACATGAACAGTTAGTTCAAAGGCGAATAACATACATACATATACATATTTTAAGCTTTACCTGATCCATTAAAAAATCATTTAGTCACAAAAAAAATTACCTTACACTTTTGACTTCGCCCTAGCAATAACTCCTGTCAAAATATCCACTAATCATCAAAAGTAATCTAACAGTATATGTTTGTTTTAGGATGTTTCTTCGTTCTCGGTATGTTACCTTCTAGTAGCTACAGCAGAACTGTTACGCTTCATAAAATCGAACTGTTATAATAATGTTTAACAAGTTGTTAATCTTTAAATCCATAACTTGTTTTTTTAGTAAGTAGTAAAGCCTAGCATAAATGTCCTATGCCGATTCATTTTTGCCATACATTTCATTTGTTATGAAGCTACCATCACAAAGGATAAATATCTGAAAATCCTGTTGTTCAATTTCAAGTTTTGAATTTTCAATCTCACTTGCCAATACCAAATCATAAGCCTAGGATTCCTATCACTAACAATGAAATTTTTCAGTTTACAGGTTGTGGAGATTGTTAAGTTTCTTTTTTATTGAGGTCATGAACCGATTGATATTAGACCACCATTGAAAACGTGGAAGCACTGGACGGCCGTTTCGTCCTATTTTCTCACGGAGTTAGTCACTAGTGAGAACATGGTAATTATCAGTTTGGAGGTTGTGGGGAAAATTCTCGGAGTTCTGGTGAGAAGCCACGACCAGTGGAGCTAATCCGTGTCGGGTAGAAACAGGTGTCTACCTCAGCACAATGGAAGATGGTTGCGCAACTTCGTGGATTGGTTGATGTTAGACACTTACACCACTAGTAGGTTAAGCGTCCGCGCGCGAGACTGAAGGCCCTGGGTTGGAATCCCGCTAGCGAGATCGTGGATACGTACTGCTGAGGAGTCCCACAATAAAACGAAACGGCCGTTCAGTGCCTCTAGGTTTCCAACGGTTGTCTAACATCAATCTCCACAACCCCTATACTGATATTTTGAATATGACAGGTTCTTGACTAAAATAAAATTCATTTGCAAAGATTAACTGCATATTTATCTCAAATCGTTCTTGAACTAAACTGAATTATTTAAAAACCGATGATCAATTAAATTTCGTACCAAAAAATGTCACTACAATCTAATGAGGTTCGACATAAAATTACTAATAATCGACATCATAATGAAAATGTTTTAAATAATAATTTAACAATCATGTAGGCTAAATAAGATTATATATAAGAATTATGCTTAGAATAATCAGTTACTTCAGTGAAGAAGCTTGAACCAGATTTTATTTGAACACATAAATATTGGTGCAAAGGGACAACGAATATATATGCTTCACACAAGTAACTTGATTTGCGTGTGCGATGGGATACTACCGGAGTGCCCAAATCAAAGCAGGTGGTTTGCTGTGGAGGCCACACTCGACCTAAATGACTGATCCACAAGACAGTGGAGCAACGTCAGCAGATGTGATCGCATGACAGACGGTGACCAACTATTGATTCATACGTTATTTGTTCCCTCAGGATCCTGGAGCCCATGTGAACCATTCGTTTAGAAATAGGGATTTCCAACTCCACTAGGTGGTTCCTCAGTGTCCACCAACTCTGTTAAAGTGTCAGACATTCGCTTTGTGTCCTCTTAATTTCGTAAACAACAGTAACGCTACGAGAAAGCAATGAGTAGGACGTCTCTGGAATTGACCATATGAAAGTATTTCAGGAGGGAGAGCTAACTCTCCCCATCCTCGTCTATACCAGATCATTTGGAAGCCAGGAGAAACGTTAGAATTATTTGAATTTAAATACAATTGTGACAGAACGTTTTCTACATGTATGGTGCTTAATTTCTATCAAATGGTTTATTCGAACTTTGATGAACATTTCATATAAAGTATTATACAATTGAATTCAATTATTAATTGAAATGCACACGTATCATAATTAACGACTATTTAATCTACATTATTTAAAACAAAATATCTGTCGTAGTATAGATAGTATGTTTTCATCAATATGGACTTATTAGATAATGTGACTGATTTATTTATTTAATTTAGTATTTTTGTGGTTGTTTATTGTCTGTTTCGTACTATTTTCAATTTCGTATGTTGCTAATAATAATAATCATAACAGCCCTTCAAGAATGAACACTATAAACTGAATCTTTTATAAATGTTTAACAGACTGTTCAGAAGTCAATAAAGTAATCATTCAATGACTTACTTAAGAGTATACAAATATACCCTGTTCAAGATTATTATATCTGTCAGTGTTTGCTGATAGTTAAGGACATTAAGAATACGGCAGAGAAGTATATACAATGAGTTGAAGCAGCAAAACTACCATCGTAGGTTTGGCTATCCCCATGGCTAAGTGCATGAAAGTCATGGTCATGTGTTCATGCTGATTTTTCTGGATCAATAAATGATCAGAACATCTTAATCATCGTCAAGTTGTTTACAAAATATCATCAATAATCATGGTTCTGAATTTGAGTTTCTGGAAACGCCCCTTATGGAAAACGGGCCTCAGTTCACACTTGAAATCTTGGATTTCTGTTTAAAGAATGCGTTTGCACACAATCAATCATCACTCTATGACCCTCAGTCAAAAGGCCACCTTAAGTATTTCGTTAATGCGCTGAAACAAGTTCTCATCATAATATAAGGGGAGGACATGATGAAGGAACCATCCAGAATTCACTGGAAACACAAAGAATGACTCCCCAAAATGTCTCTCCAGAGGAAGCAATGTTCGCGAGGAAAATTCGCACTTCATTTAACGCCAACATCAATCTTGTAATTATAGATAAATCTGTAATCAAGAATGTAACATGGACATATGTTCAATGGCATTGTCACAACTTTATGAGAGTTTTGTAATGATAAATATCGCATACAGTGCGACAGTCAAAAATTAGTATTTTCTTGATACAAGGATTGCTATGTCATGTTTGAAAAAGTGCAATTTGGTGATGAATGATTCCAACTCTGTTAAAGGGTACTTATAGTCATCTACAATTAGAAGCAAACTGAATGAAAATGAAAAAAAACATGGAATAACAAGGAAAATTCTTGTGATAGGTCTATTGTCATTATGTTCTTGATTGTTTCATGACATATAGATCTAGATAAAAAAATTATCTGAACCAACCAACTGTTCTGTATATATCCTTACAAGAACGAAAGGTCTGTTATAGTTAGGATGAGATCTGGAACTAACCAGAAATAATTTAACCTTGTAATAAAATCAGCATGAAGGAAATTTTGACAAGTATGCTCTATAATAACAATTTCCACCTATATAAAATCCCTATAATTTCACTGATGAAGTGACACATTCTTCAATTTAAGGACTTTTAAGTTAGTATAAGAAAAGAAGAAAATTATCGACGTGTCGAATCTCGTGGGGTGCGCGATCGTGACTGCGCAGTTCTGAGGAGTTCCATACTAGGACGAAACGGCCGTCCAGTGTTTCCAGGTTTTCCATGGTGGTCTAGCTTCAATTGACTCATGATTTCAATCAAAAACTTAACAATCTCCACAAACCCTAAACTGATAATAAATTCATTTTTATATTGGTTGTTTGGATCGTCCTATTGATGTTTAGAACTGTACGGATTGCCTTGAGATTATCTTCAGACATAACCATTATAATATGAGATGATGGTGGGTAGCAGTGGAATTCAGGATACTTGTTTCATCTTATTTGGGACTTTTCAGCTGGATATAATTGAATTTCAAAGTAAACATCAACACTGCAGTGCAGGTACATCCAGCCGACAAGTCCCCAGTAGGATTCCACCGCTAGCCACCATTATCTCAACTAATCAATAGAGTTACAAAAGTCACACATATCTAACACAAAAACTATTTTCCCTCAAGATTACAGTTACTAATGAATAATAATCAAGTTATTTTGCTTTCAACTTGATCTCTAACCAAAATCAAGAATTTATTGTCAACAAAATTATGGTCACAGCTATAATCATTGAAACATAATAATATATTTACAATAAATAGAAGACGAAAATTCTGACGTTACACAACTTTGTGGGAGTTTCTCCTCCTCAGAAATCATACGGTGGGATAAATCAAATAGTATATCTAGCCGTTTTATTCAATGAATGGTTCATTCGTCTCTTATAGAGAATGAGTATCAATATCGAAGCCGTTTGCTCCACATTCTCTTAAGGTTAAAAAACATACTATGGGAACGAAAACCCATCAGTTGAAAGTATTTAACTTTGAAAGATGGGTATTATGTACTAGAATAATAAACAAATTGTGAATTCAATGACTCGACCATTATTGACTGAAATCACTAAGACATAGATTACTTAATCCTAGTCAACGCTTACACAAACACAATTCTGACTTAAATGTAAGTTGGTAAAATGATAAATAGTAATATCAGAATGGGTTTTGTGGAGATGTTAGAAATTTCACTGATTGAAATCATGAATCAATTGAAGCTAGACTACCATGGAAAACCTGGAAGCACTGGACGGCCGTCTCATCTTAGTATGGGACTCCTCAGAAGTGCGCATCCACGATCCCGCCCCACGAGACTCGAACCCAGGACCTACTAGTCTCGCGCGCGAGCATTTAAACACTAGATCACTGAACTGGCATCCAACACTGTTAATGTGTAACTCCAACCAATCCACGAAATTGAGTGACACATTCACCATTGTCTTCAGTGAGTTGATATCTCACTACGGACCTGGTTGAACTCCACTGGTGACGGCTTCTCACTAGAACTCCAGGAGGTTCTCCTGAAGTCAGTCACTAGTGAGCAGTTCTTATAATTACCAAGGGAAATCGACTATTGAAATTTCATGATTTCATCATCTTTATTATGATTGGTTGATTCATAAAGTATAACGCCTACACAAATATTCACTTTGACATATCAAATGTATTCATATATTGGGAAATATATAGATTCTGACTGTTAACTGCGAATGAATGATGAAATTGATGGGATAGATTTATTATTTTGTTAATCTATTGATCAATCAATTCCGTGCTTTTTCTTTATCCAAACTGCTTGTTGTTTAGCATTAGTCCAACTATAAATTTATAAAAATAAAAAAAACTAATCAAAGAAAACAATTACTTTAGTAATGAAGATTCAATTTATATACACAACAGTCACTAATATATGGGGTACATGATGAATTATGAATTTTATATTTTTCAAGTTTGATAAACCATTCAGCTCAGAGAACAAAACTCCATCAAGATCATTCACCTGAGCTACACATCTTCTCCACCATCTCAAAATAAAATGTAGTGAATGTGCTAAAAGCAAAACAACTTCCTACAAACACTTAATATCAATAATCCACTTATAAAGTAGGACTCAATATATATATATATATATATATATATATATATATATATATATATATATATATATATATATATATATATATATATATATATATATATACATTTGTACTTGTTTAATAAGAAATGGGAGTTGGGAAAATTCTAGGCAGAAATCAACACATTCTGAAAGATCATTTAGATTATGGTTCGGCTCATGTGTTTTGTACGTAAGTCACAGTTGTAAAATAATTTAATGAATAGATGTATTAATGTTGTTAAAGATAGAGATGACCGACAGGTTGAATTGAATGAAGTTTTGTCTAAGTTTAGGGATAACAATTTTCCCCAAAGAGTTTTAAAGGAAGATTATTAGAAATGAAAGAAAAACTAAACTAGAGAGTATACTGAAATATTGGATGTCTACCGTGGTCATCCAATATCGTAATGAAACATCGGAAGAAATCAAGAGGATTCTGAGCAAATACTTTGTAAGAGTGTTGTGGAGATAGGACTGACAAGCTTATTTTGTAAATAGTTTTTAATATTATTTGTATTTATTTTGTCAATCTTTCACTGTCTGTATATTTTATCATTAAATGATTGTACCTGTTGTTTTAGTAAATGACCTTGAACATATTTTCCGTTGTGATACTGACATAGCGTGACATGCCCTTACTGACTAATAAATACACTACTACTCACACATCCCTCGTTCTATCTTCGTTTTGTGATTGAGCTAATTGAAGTCTAAATCAAATACTATCTACGTTTATAGACTGTAATTGAAATATATCACAACCTACGTTGGATTATATCACTGGAGAGTTCGTAAACCAGATCGGAATTACCAAGCATTTATAATTGTGGTTTCTTAGTACCAGACCAAAGCCGAAAACGCATCAATTTGGTGAACTTAAGTAAAGTTCCAACTTTCTATTGTATTTGTAATAATTAATTTATATATATTAACATTTCTAATAATCTTTAATAACTTTGTTGATACTGTTTGCATTTATATATCGTCTGGTCCACCACAGTGTATTTTCGGGCTTGTAACACCATAAAATCAGCATTATTGAATGTTAGGGATAGGTTCCCAAAGGGAGAACAATATAATGTTGTCTATGAGATCAACTGTTATGATTGTAATGGAGTGTATGTCTGAGAAACTTCCAGACAATTGAATGCGAGGTTAAAGGAACACAAACAATGCTTGAAAAATGTCCCCAAATCCGTGGTTGATCTGAAGAAAATTGAGAATAGGTCGGCAATAACGTTACACGAGTTATAAACAGAGCACAAGATCATTTTCGAAGGGTTCAAAATATTTCAGAAAGGTTTTAACATATAAAAAAAGATTGACAACAGAAGCTCTGTATATATGGGAGAACAATAGCAGCCTAAACAGAAAGGATGATATTCAACTAGCAACTACTTGACAAATATTCTTTAACAAGTACTTGGACCCATTCTCTATCCAACTTGTTTATTTCACATGCATCATTATTCTGACAAATTAATGTGGATTATTTTAGCAATACAATTATATACTTAGAACAACACATATAAGCGAACAATTGTTTTCAATTAGATCGTCATCAGGCTTTACTCTAATATACATGAATATTTATACGAAAATGTTTTTAAACCAATCAAGGCAATATGAGTCAATAATCACAATGGAATAGAATAAGTCTCTAGGTAAAAGTACAAGTTGATAGTAGGAAGACAGGTGAACTGATAATAGTGAGAATAATAAAATACAATAACAAAACTCTTATCAATAGTTAATCGTTGGAAATAGAAGGTCAAATAAACATGGGTAAATAGACTAAGAATAGTCAACACCAAAACATTAACATCATTACGTAATAAGATGTGGGTAAATAATTAGATAGTGAAGAATACAAAGAGGCGGAGAATTACAAACAAATAATGGATGTGGAAATATGGTTAATGATAACACAAATAAAATGAATAATGATAATAATAAAATAAATAAATAAAAAGAATTGTTAGTTAAGTTATAACTGGCCATGGAAGGGATAGGGGGGTCACGTATTTCTTCTGTACACATAAATTAGGGTTATGTGTACGAATCCCAATGGCTTCAGCTATATATAGGAGACGGGAACGGACTCCGTCGGGAAATGATGGAGGTATACGATAGATAACTCGAAATGATTTCTATTTATCTACTGCATGACCGCTATCAATAAGATGTGCCAATATAGAACTCCGAATAGATTTTCTCTGGCCCTTTATGTACCAAGTTGGTTGATGTTCACTCATTCTTTGGTTAAGTTGCCTGGTAGTACGCCCTATATAGTTATCTCCACAGGAGCAGCTGAATTTGTAAATGTACATGGAAGAGGCCAACTCAGGTAACTTATCCTTCGTTTGAGTAGACATCGCTGGTCGACAAGAGAAGGTCAACGCAAGATTGGCTGCGTAGAATGTCCTGGTGATTACTTTGGTTAACCTATATTTCAGAGTGTCACTAGCCACATCCCCGTTGAATTGCACTTGATGATTCTCATTTTTACATACACATTGATGACTTAGAAACAATTTTTTTCAACCTTCAACTTGCACTTTTATTTTTCCTTCATATATCAAAGCATATTAACACCGCATATCAACTATTAATAACTGAACTTTACAAATACATACATGCATACACACGCATACACACAATTCATTCATTTATTTGTTTTCACATGATGAGCATTCTATTTACTAAAGTCAACATCTAAATATGATTTGATTATTGAACGCTCCATATTTCTTTGATGATTTTGATTATTACCCTGAAGAAGTCTAGACAAGTTAACTGGACGAAACATTGGAATTATTTAAAAATTTCAGTCGCTGAGATGATTTCAAATAAGACTCGGCAATTATTAATAACTTCAGTTGTATAAAATGTATTATATATCATATATAATCCAACTAATTAACTTTCCCTTATACACCAACATACATATGTTCCACATCTCCAGAGTTACGAAAACTCAGTCGATCCATGAAATTACTATAGAGAATGATAAAAAAGATCTACTGGTCATTTTGTTCAGAGTACAATCAATGAAATCACGACTGAATAGATTTTAGAGGACAGGTCCATTTCTCATCGAGCGATTGTATGAGTATAAAGAAACTATTGATCAGAGATACAGCATAAATATCATGAAACCACTCATCTGTATTCAATTCTACCCATTGTGGAAGATTTACTAATGCATCAGTCACAGACATTAGCATAAAAAATGCAAAGAAAACTACTTACATTCAAAAACAATTTAAAATCGAATAAAGAATTGACATTAGAAAACTGAGCATGTTACATGTATGATACCTACTTGGAATATCAAAGTCGTCCATCTACACTAATTACTTACTTGCCTACGACTGTTACTCCTCGTGGAGGAGCATAGGCCAACCACCAGCAATTTCTATCCAATCCTATCCTGGCCAATCCTTTCTAGTTCTTTCCACTTCTTATTCATCCTTTTCATATCTGATTCAATTTCCCGACATAATGTGTTGTTTGGCCTTCCTCTTTTCTGTTTCCCTTCACCATTCCAAGTTAGGACTCACCTCACGATGTAGTTTGATGATTTGCGTAATGTATGTCCTAACCATTTCTACCGTCTTTTCGTAATTTCCTTTTCATCTGGAATCTGGTTTGTCCTCACCCACAGATGTCTGTTGCTGATGGTATCATTTAAATATTTTAATTTGTCGGACGATCATATGCTTAACAATCTTGACTAGATTATTGAATAAACAAAGAGGTACATGTGAATTTTATAATGTCATTTTACAAACTATATAACCTTCAAAACTCGACATGTATTTGTTTTATAAGTATTTTGATCACTCACACTGCGTTGTCAGTCGTACTCAAATGATCAGCATTAGAATAAGGAAAAAAATAACAGGACAAGAATTACACCACACAGTTAGATCTTAATTTATTGAGGAGTAAGCGAATTAAGTCATATGAGAGCAAATTGTTAAACTGAAGTCACGTGCATATCTTACTTACTTACGTAAGTAAGTAAGCTTGTCAAACCAGTAGGATTTTCTTAGATAGTAATTTGAAACAGATTTCACTATACACATGAAACGTTTAATGAACGGAACTCTTTTCCTAGACTTGATATTTTCAATTGTCATATTTATTCACTTCAGTAGCTAAAATTATGTATCTTAAGTATAGAATACTTTCAGCTAATCAACTAATCCAAACAAAAATAGATATTGGTTAGCATTGTAATCCATGACGCGTGTTTCGTCCTATTTGAGACTCGTCAACTGTGAATGTACCTGCATCTCAAAGTTCATATTCACTCTGGTATGCATATATATATATATATATATATATATATATATATATATATATATATATATATATATATATATATATATATATATATATATACCAATAAGAGATTGATCAATCGTAGTCTTAAACATCAATGGGGAAGATTCAAGTAAAACAATACCAAGTGAATTGAATCACTTTCCAGTATTAAGAAATCAAACAACGTTTACAATTCATCAGTAAGTTACAATTCTTTATTGAAAAGTCTACTGTTAATAGTATATTGAGTAAGATATTTTCCATTTCTAATATTTATTGAATTTCACAAGTTGAAATCATGAGTCAGTTGAAGCTAGACCACCATTGAAAACCTGGAAGCACTGGACGGCCGTTTCGTCCTAGTATGGGACTCCTCAGCAGTGCGCATCCACGACCCCGCACCACCCGGGGCTCGAACCCAGGACCTACTGGCTTCGCGCGCGAGCACTTAACCATTAGACCACTGAGCCGGCATCCAACGGTGTTAATGTCTAACTTCAACCAATCCACGAAGTTGCGCTACCGTACACCATTGTCCTCAGTGAGTTCCTATCTCACAACAGACCTGGTTGAACTCCACTGGTAACGACTTCTCACTAGAACTCCAGAAGTGTCTCCTGAAGTCAGTCACTAGTGAGCAGGTGATTATTATTATCAGAATGGGTTTTTGTGGAGATTTTAGAAATTTCACAAGTTGAATTGATTGTTGATTCATGAACAATATGATACTTGTTACTATCAGATGATTTAGATGTCATGTGATCATATTAATTAAATAGAAAGACTAATTAAAACAATTCATTTGAGTATACTTGATCCAAGATGAATTCTTATGAACATATTATCTCATAGGTGACATTGACTGTTATCGATCTATTGTATTGTTTGTTGCTATGTATCTATGTAATGTATATGTGTAGAAATTTATCTAATAATGTCCCGTAAATATTTGAACTATTGTTAGTTTTATCAATGTATTAGTTTATCTTCATAAGAGGTCATAATAAATATGAGTAATTAACGTATAGTTTCATAAGATGTATGAGTTTGTCTGAATAAAGATTAATAATAAATAATAAGAATAGTGTTAGCTTACTATAAGTACTACTGATTTACAAATTAAAAGTACATTATTGTATTAAAAAAAGGGAATTATCAGTTTAGGGGTTGTGGACATTGTTAAGTTTTTGATTGAAAACATGAGTCAGTTGAAGCTAGACCACCATGGAGAACCTGGAAGCACTGGACAGTCGTTTCGTCTAGTTGGTTAAGCGCCTGGCGTGAGACTGATAGGTCCTGGGTTCGAATCTCTCGGGGTGCGGGATTGTGAACGTGCACTACTGAGGAGTCCTATACCAGGACGAAACGGCCGTCCAGTGCTTTCAGGTTTTCCATGATGGTCTAGCTTCAATTGACTCATTATTTCAATCCAAAAAGAGAAATCACAAGACTGTTTATTTGTAATTTTTCATGAAATAATCTACTTATTATGTCTAAATCAATAGTGAACATTCATTGTGTTTTCAGAATAAGGTTGTAGAGATTGTTAGGTTTGATTAAAATCATGAATTGTTCAATGTTAGACCACCATTGAAGACTTGAAAGCGTTGGACAAGCGTTTCGTTCTAATGTAGCACTCTTTAATAGTTTAATCGACTGGATTAGGATTTGTAACGTTTACAATCCAACTATCTTTTAAACATATACACAAACGTTTTAGACTGACCGTACTAACCATAGGCATCTACTACTATCAAAACTAGAATTATGAAATTGAATTATTTCTATCTTTCTTTTATAGTTTTTCCATAGTTTTCAGTCATTTACTAATTTCAGTCAGTCAGTCAGTAACAACGTAGAACTTCGTACGTACGTACGTACGTACGTACGTACATCAGTTCGAGTTGCCATACCGCATTAACACAGAGATGCTAATATTTATTTATTAATTATTTACAATAATTTTTACTGTCATAGCTTTAATATATTTTATTATGCATTAATGATTACAACATGTGCTCTAATCATTCAATTATCACTTTCCGTTCTAAATATCAATCGTTCAGATAATTAGAATAGTCCATTGTGTCCTTGAATGAAAATTCAATCCTCTCTTGGCTGATTATTTCATGGCCAATGTGGAGAATATGGTACTTCGATCAATAATTGAGAGATATCATTTATATAAGAGATATATGTATAATACTTTCATTATTTGTAAAGAAGATATGAACCTCAATGAAATTTTGGATCGTTTCAATAATTGTCATCATTCACTTCAATTTAATTTGGAGGGAGAGGCGAATGAGAAATTTCTTTTTCTTGGTGTTCGGTTGAAAATAAGGTCAGATGGTTCTTTACAGGGGTCTATATACAGAAATGGAATGGACGGTATACGGATATCCATAGCTGTGTCCCATTGAGTAGAAAAAGAAACTTAATTCACTCTTTATCCTCAATGATTAGGAGAATGTGTCCTGATGACACAACAGATGACGAACTACTTCAACTTTGACAGATACTCATCAGAAATAGTTATCCACCTAGGTTCGTCGATAGGAACTTAACATCTGGACAACATCCTGAAGAAATATCAACAGTTCAGAAGAAAACTCTTTCTATGAATATCCAATTTAGAGGTGATACAGCAGTCGAACTCTTAAATAAACAGATTTCAAAATCGTTAAATCAAATCCATTTAGCTAAGCTCCATATGGTCTTCTCAAAATCGCCCACCATTCATGGATTTGCTAAGGATAAACTTCTGCTTTGGACCGCATCTATGTGTATCTATAAACTTATTCGCTAATGTGGGGTGGGTTACATTGGTCGCACAAAGCGATCACTGTCCAAACTCATCTCAGAACATTACCCAGACCATCATAGAAAACCTGAAAGCACTGAACGGCCGTCTCATCTTAGTATGGGACTCCTCAGCAGTGAACATCCAGGATCCCGACTGGCGTGATTCCAACCCTGGACCTATCAGTTTTGCGCATAAGCGTTTAACCACTAGAACACTGAGCCAGCATTCAACGGCTCTAATATCTAACTTCAACATATCCACGAGATTGAGCCACCGCCCACCATTGTCTTCAGTGAGTTACTATCTCACAACAGATCCGGTTGAACTCCAATGATCACTGCTTCTCACTAGAACTCCAGGAAATAATGAAAACAATTTAAATGATCATATATTTTCAATAAATGTTCTATTATTTTCAATATCATTGTTATCATCAATGTAACTTCACAAAGAAAACAAGTCATGACTAACTATGATAACTATTTCGTCTTAATTAAAAAAAATTAGAAATAGTTTTCTAATGACACATATATCCGAGTCTCTTGATATAGTGACAAGAACAAAACTTGTAGAATAGAATGAATTCTTTGGATTTCACTGCTTCTTATCAGCTATAAACAGTCCAAATTTACCTTAGTAGTATGATTATCAAGAGTAACGAATAGAGTTTAATTCAGAACAACATATGAAACAAGGAAAGGAACCAACTTATATATATAACATAACAGTTAATATTGATTAGTAATTAAATAATGAAGTTACATAAAGAAAGGGATGAAGTTAAAACTGTTAGTAACTAGACAATGAATGAAAACAAATTGTTTTTAAACCACTTAAAATCAAGGCACCTAGTTTATAGATAATTGAAATGAACTTCGTGAGTGAATGTCAGTAGGATTATTGGAGTTTTGAGTTATAAAATACATTATGAGATGATGTAAATAACACAAAAAAGGATAATCAATTATGATTTCACACATCAATGGGGTGATTGAAACTACCAATAGAAATGAATTAATATTCACTGAACTTCTCAAGAACTCCGCCTGTAGCTCTTCCTAGAGTTACTGCCGGTCCCAAGCCCGGGTAAAGGAGGAGGGTTGGGCATGGGGTTAGCGTCCCCATCCCGTAGAAAACTAACTCGCTAAAAAAACGCTTACCAGAAAAAATAATCCAAACCATTTAAACTCTGCCCTGGGAGTTAGAAGGTCTTCATTTAGAAGAATTATGACGCTTCATGGTGAAAGCCGAGTTCCTTCGGAAGCCACGAGGCCGATGCCCCTTCTAACAACCAGAGCAAACATTTTTGTAGGTACATGGAACGTTCGAACAATGTGGGAGACCGGGAAGACCAGTCAAATAGCAACGGAAATGAGGAGATACAATTTGGCAATACTGGGAATCAGCGAAACCCACTGGACCCAAGCTGGACAGAAAAGGCTAGCTACGGGAGAGATGCTGCTATACTCCGGTCACGAAAACGAAAATGCTCCACACACTCAGGGAATGCTGTCCAAAGTAGCACAAAATGCACTTGTAGGATGGAAATCTCACGGATCCAGAATCATCAAAGCATCATTCAAAACAAAGAAGGAGGGGATCACAATGAATGTTATCCAATGTTATGTACCCACCAATGACAGCAACGACGACATTAAAGATCAATTCTACGAGCGGCTGCAGTCAATCATAGAGAAATGCCCAAGAAAGGACCTCACCATTCTAATGGGAGATCTAAATGCCAAAGTCGGAATAGACAACACCGGATATGAAGATATTATGGGACGACATGGACTGGGAGAAAGAAACGAAAGTGGGGAAAGATTTGCAAATCTATGTGCATTCAACAAATTAGTCATGGGAGGCACAATATTTCCACACAAACGTATACACAAGGCTACATGGTGTAGAACTTATGGTCTACTATGATATTAGTACTGCTCTAATAATAGACCTAATCCTAAATTTGTAGATATGTCATGATATAACTGCCTAATCTATAAGATCTTACGTGGAAGTCGCACCATCGACTACACCAACTCACTGTATCGTATCAATTACCAATACATGATGTAGAACAAGGTTAGGCTAGAGAAAGAACAATATATTTAGTATGAAAATAAGATATAAGGTAACATTCAGAGGGACCACGCCTGCATGGCCGAGCCATGCCATTCGATCAACTCCAGTCTATTCAATTCATTATTCGCGCCTTCTCCATCGTTAGGTATTTCTTCGCGTTAAATATTGAATACCTATTTTCCGAGTAATCTCGTATTCAGCTTTGAGGATAGTGTGGTTATGGTCCAATGCCACTACAATGGATCTCACCGTACCACAACACAGCGAACCAGATAGATCATATTTGCATCAACAAAAAATTCCGAAGGACAATGGAAGATGTGAGAACCAGGATAGGTGCTGACGTAGCTTCAGATCACCACCTAGTTGTGCCCAATTTAAAACTGAAGCTAAATAAACACTAGACAACTGAACAAACAGCAATACAAAGGAGGACACTATAGAAACATCTTAGATATTACGGAGTTCCTGAGAAGATTGTCAATATTATCCGGAACTCATACGATGGACTACAATGCAAAGTCGTGCATGGAGGACAGCTGACAGATGCATTCCAAGTAAGGACCGGAGTCAGACAAGGCTGTTTACTCTCTCCCTTCCTCTTTCTTCTGGTGGTCGATTGGATTATGAAGACCTCGACATCTGAGCGAAAACACGGAATACAATGGACAGCTCAAAATCAATTAGACGATTTGGACTTCACGGATGACCTAGCCCTCCTATCGCATACACACGAACAGATGAAGACAAAGACAGCCAGTGTGGCAGCAGTCTCTGCATCAGCAGGCCTCAACATACACAAGGGGAAAACTAAGGTCCTCAAATTCAAAACGAAGAACAGCAATCCAATCATTCTCGATGACGAAACTCTGGAAGAGGTAGAATCCTTCACATATCTAGGAAGCATAATCGATGAACAAGGAGGTTCAGATGCAGACATAAAGGCGAGAATTGGCAAAGCAAGGACAGCATTCCTACAGTTAAAGAACATATGGAACTCAAAACAACTTTCAACCAATATCAAAGTGAGAATCTTCAATACCAACGTCAAGGCAGTTCTACTGTATGGAGCTGAAACTTGGAGAACTACTACAACCATCATCAAGAAGGTACAAGTATTTATAAATAGTTGTCTACTCAAGATATTCAACATCCATTGGCCGGATACCATCAGCAACAGCCTTTTGTGGGAGAGAACAAATCAGCTTCCAGCTGAAGAAGAAATTAGGAAAAGACGATGGAAATGGATAGGACATACATTACGCAAATAATCAAACTGCATCATGAGGAAAGCCCTAACTTGGAATCCTGAAGGGAAGCGAGAAAGAGAAAGGCCTAAGAACATGTAGCGGTAAATAAATCCCCAAACTAAATAGCTCTGTAGGTTTTCGACATTGGATGCTGACCGTATGTTTTAGTGGACTCATCTAGCTGAAGGCGCTCGGTCATGCATCCGCACCAGATCACGTGTTGTAACGCCGTGCTCAACTTCAACCGCAATCACTAGCCAGATTAGATCAGAGATTCCCGATATATTGGTTATCGCCAAATACACTCTTCCGATCTCCTCGACTCTGTCTTTTGATTTCTCTCAGTGGGAACAAAGTATATTAGAAGGTGTTACTGGTAGAAGCGTTGTCAAACACTGAATACCTGTATCATCCTCATTGGTGAGACCGTCGTGATCTGGTACACCTAACTGCAACTGTGAGTCTGTTCCTTTTTGGGATTTTCATATATCATTACCTTATTTTTTAAACATTGTGATTTTTTTTCGCGTTTTTCTTGGATATATATATTTTCCCCTCGTTCATTATCGTACTTCATATTTCATCATGGCTGAACAGACACCCAAAGTACTCAAGCTTAAGACTTTGTCCCCGCCTTCTTTTCAACTCATGCCTTTCTGGCCCGACAATATCGAAGCCTGGTTCTGCTACGCAGAAGCTGACTTCTCCTAGCACGGCGTGATCGACACACGTGCACAATTCCTCGCAGTAGTCAAAGCACTACCGCGCGAATTCAACAGGTACGTAACACCTAGTATGTTTACTAGTGATGTTTCCGATCCTTACGAAATCCTTAAACGTTCGATTCTTAAACGAGGAGATTTAACCGATCGACAAAGGTTAGATCAACTCTTCAATAACATCGACCTGCAACACGGTTCTGCGACTGACATGTTGCAAAGAATGAGAGAAGTGATAGGCCTAAGAACTTTCGAGGAAGGTCTATTTAAACAACTTTTCTTGTCTAAACTTCCTCAACAGGTGCAAGCGGTTCTGGTCTCGTTTCAGAACAACGCTTTGGACGAGCTAGCTGCATCTGCCGATCGTATTTTAGAAATAACGAAATCGTCTACTTCAGAGGTATTTTCAGTCAAAGAAAAGCCTCACACGACTCAGAATGACATAACCGAGTTATGTCATACACTCACGCGTTATCTTAATCTTCGTAACGACCGTAGTCGCTCACACAGCCCACGTAGAGGCATTTCACGTAAACGATCTGTCTCTAGACCACGAGAGACGGATAACCCCGACTGGTGCTGGTATCATAACCAGTATGGAAAATCTTCCAGAAATTGCAGAAAACCCTGCAATTTTCCCAACACGAAAACGACTGACTCGAAAAACAACTCGGGAAACTTCCAAGCCGGCACGCGTTAACGGCAACCGTAGCCGGCGAACATAGCCGTCTGTTGTACGTCACAGATGTGAAAACGAGAGTTCGCTACCTCGTCGACACTGGCGCAGAAGTTAGCGTTCTCCCAGCGAATCATAACGACCGGCTCCACGAATCAACTCTAAACTTACAGGCGGCAAATGGAAAACCGATCGCCACGTATGGCAAAAGGTACGTCTACCTTAACGTGGGTTTACGCAAACCCATTCATTGGATTTTCGTTGTTGCAGATGTTTCTGTGCCAATCATTGGTATGGATCTTCTACAACATCATAATCTAATCATCGACACGCGCTAACGGAGGCTAGTAGACGGAAACACTAATTTATCCGTTTGCGTAACTTCTTTTTCTGGTTTTAGATTATCCCCAGTCACAGTTAAGCATATGATAGACCCACTCTATCAACCACTACTCGATAAGTACCCTGGGATACAACAAACTCAACCGAAACTACCGTGTGTAACTAGCAATGTTACACATCACATCACGACTACAGGACCACCTGTATTCTCTAAAGCACGACGACTAGCTCCTGAAAAGCTAAGGTTAGCGAAAAACGAATTCGATCACATGATCGACTTGGGAATCATACGACCGTCAAACAGCCCTTATGCATCTCCGTTGCACATGGTCCCTAAAAAGGACAGCAACGATTGACGCCCAACTGGTGACTATCGGCGATTGAATGCAAAAACCATTCCCGATCGTTACCCGTTGCCTCACATTCACGATTTGACAGCTACCTTGAAAAGTACAACTGTCTTTTCGAAAATCGACTTGGTTAAAGCGTATAACCAAATCCCTATGGCCACTGACGACATACCGAAAACAGCTATCATAATTCCTTTCGGACTCTATGAATTTTTGCGAATGCCGTTCGGTCTAAGAAACGCTGCGCAAACTTTCCAAAGATTCATAGACGACATTTTTCGAGGTCTCAACTTCGTACATGCGTATGTTGATGACTGCCTAATCGCAAGTCCGGACAGAGAATCACATCTCAAGCATCTGGATCTTGTTTTCGAACGATTACGAAAACATGGCATTACTGTAAACGTTCAGAAATGCCAATTCGGAACCGACTCGTTAGACTTCCTAGGACACACTATCGATGCTCAAGGCATTCGACCTCTTAGGATCAAAGTGGCGGCCATTCTGGATTACCCAGAACCGACCAACGTCAAGCAATTACGCACGTTTAACGGCCTGGTAAGTTTCTATAGACGCTTCATACCGAAATGCGCATTACTTATGAAACCTCTTACCGACCAACTTCGTAGAAATGCGAAATCCATTAGTTTGGACGACACCGCACGAAAAGCATTCTCCACAGTTAAGGAACTGATCGCTAAAGCAACAATGCTCGCACATCAAGACACCGAAGCACCCATTAGTATCGCAGTAGACGCATCCGACTCAGCAATCGGAGGAGTCTTACAACAATGGGTTAATAACTCCTGGCAACCTTTGGCATTTTTCTCTAGACGGTTGCTAGACATCGAATCGAGATACAGCACATTAGGTAGGGAACTCCTAGCTATGTATTGTGCTGTACGGCATTTTCAACACTATATCGAACGCCGTGAATTCACTCTATTCACTGACCATAAACCGCTCACTTTCTCGTTAAGCTCCTCTTCAGACAAGTACTCTTCCCGTGAGTCTCGACAACTGGACTACATTTCGCAGTTTACTTCAGATATTCAACATATTTCTGGAGCAAACAATGTAGTTGCAGACGCCTTGTCTAGAATAAATTCCTTGAACAGTTTCCAAGGAATCGACCTTCTTAAACTCGCCCAGCTTCAAAAGGAAGACACTGATCTTCAGCACGAGTTATCGTCCACAACCCTTAAACTGCGCATCAGACAGATGGGAACAGGTAAGGAAACCTTACTTTGTGACACATCTACAGGTAGGGATCGCCCAATCGTCCCGAAACATTATCGACGCAATGTCTTCAATACATTGCACAAACTTTCTCATCCAGGCGTTCGTGCAACCATCAAGCTTATAGCAGAACGGTTTTGCTGGCCTGGTATGAATAAAGACGTGAGGGAGTGGGCACGCTCCTGTGTAAGCTGCCAAAAATCTAATGTCATCAGACACAATAAATGTCCCTTAGGCTCATTTAAAACTCCCGATGTTCGTTTCGACCATGTCCATCTGGATTTGGTAGGACCTTTACCAGATTCAAATGGATATTCTTGCCTTTTAACCTGTGTAGATCGTTTCACTCGATGGCCAGAAGCAGTACCTATCAAGGACATCACTGCTGAAACAGTGGCCCGCACCTTCGTCGAACGATGGGTAGCAAACTTCGGTTGCCCTTCAACCATCACTACGGACCGCGGACGTCAGTTTGAGTCTGAACTTTTCCGTCGTCTGACCTTACTATTAGGAAGCACTCGCTTCCGAACGACCGCCTACCACCCACAAGCAAACGGGTTGGTAGAACGTTTTTACCGACAACTAAAAGCTTTACTATCAGCTGCAAACGTTTCACAGTGGACGCTCTTCCAATCGTCTTACTAGGTATCCTCAATGCAGTGAAAGCTGACATTGGATACACTGCGGCTCAACTCGTTTATGGAACGACACTCCGACTTCCAGGAGAATTCGTGGATCCTTCATCCTCTTCAATGAGCATGGATCTAACCTCTTACACGAACAGGCTTACAAACGCAGTGCGTTCAGTTAAACCTGCTTCCACTCGACCTCAATCAACTGATGTTTTCGTTCAACCTGACTTACAATATAGTACACACGTTTTCGTTCGTCGAGATTCGCATCGACGACCTTTCGAATCAGCATACGAAGGACCTTTCAAAGCTCTTCAACGCGAACCGAAGTACTATATAATCGATAAGAACGGAACCAACGATAGCATCAGCATCGATCGCCTCAAAGCAGCATATTTAGAAGGAAATCCTATCTACGTGGATGTTCCTTCGGTACAATTGAACGACACGACTCCGACACTTATAATACCTCATCCGACAACCAACACACACGATGATACTTCGACAGAATCCGAAAATAAACTTAAAACGACGCGTTCTGGAAGAAGAGTGAGATTTCCAGAACATTTGAACGACTATTGCACATAAGGCACTTCTCGACATTTTCTATATTATTAAAAATTTTTTTGTTTTAATAGGCTTATATATTTTCATTTCTATTTCAAAAAAACAAAAAAAACAATTTTTTAACGCTGTTACGTGTTCATGAGTTTATTTTCCCTTTTTTACGCACATACGAGTGTATTTTCGACATGCACTTACATTTTCTTTCTTTTTTTCCAGGACGGCTGGAAAAGAACGATGACATTTATGAGGATCCGAAATTTTCATTGTACATTTCTTTTTTTACTATGTTGTACACCGGTCCCATATAGTAAGGAAAGGCGACCAGACGCTGCTAAATTTAGTAAGCTATCAGAAAAGTGTTTACCAACGACAAACTCGTTGGGTTTAAACTTCTGGCTGGCCACGTCTTAGGGTCATCACTGCCCCACTAGGGGGGGAGTGATCTGTAGCGGTAAATAAATCCCCAAGCTAAATAGCTCTGTAGGTTTTCGACATTGGATGCTGACCGTATGTTTTAGTGGACTCATCTAGCTGAAGGCGCTCGGTCATGCATCCGCACCAGATCACGTGTTGTAACGCCGTGCTCAACTTCAACCGCAATCACTAGCCAGATTAGATCAGAGATTCCCGATATATTGGTTATCGCCAAATACACTCTTCCGATCTCCTCGACTCTGTCTTTTGATTTCTCTCAGTGGGAACAAAGTATATTAGAAGGTGTTACTGGTAGAAGCGTTGTCAAACACTGAATACCTGTATCATCCTCAAACACATTATGTCGGATAATAGAAGCAGATATGAAAAGAAAGAATGGGAACTGGAAGGAGCTGGAAAGGATTGCCGAGGACAGGGTTGAATGGAGAATGCTGGTGGTTGGCCTATGCTCCTTCACGAGGAGTAACAGGCGTAAGTAAGTAGTAAGTAAAAACGTCTCAAACTGATGGCTATCTGGACTCAATATCTAGATATATAATTTGATGGTACTTGAAACAAACCCTACTGGGTTCGAGTCGCACAGTGAATATCAACTGTAGAATGCAGGTACATCTACTGACAAGTCCAAAATAAAACGAAATGCGCATTCTTGATTCCAATGCTAACCACCATCTATCCGTGCTTATAATACTTGTGACTTGAGACAATATCGAGGCAATCTGCATAGGCTGCACATATGCCAATAAGAGACTGGTCTCTTCTAGTTCTAAATATCAATGAGAAGATTCAAATAAGAAAATCAAATGAAGTGTCAAGCGTTAAAATAATAGGACTATATTACCATAGCGACAACTAATTGTTTTAATTTAGTTTACTTAATAGTTAGATTTAAAATTTATCTATTTATTTTGAAATACATTGGACCATCCAAGTTTAGTCTAGATTAATGTTTTTTGAATGATTGTTACTTGATTAGTTTATTATATTTGTACTGCAGTAAACGAGAACACAAGTGGGGACAATAGAATTGTACATGAACACAAATTGACAGAACATCTTAGTAAAATCTGAGAACCATACAGTAAATACTTTATTTACAAAATGTCAATCAATTGTTTCACACTTGACGGTCCCCTTTGCAAATACCAATCAATCATTTCATATCACTGTTCCTTTGTTTCCATAACAATCATTTACTGTTCTCATCATCTTTTCTTTGATCTTCATAACCTTCTGCTGCAAAGCATTTCACTTTCGATTGATGATATATACAACTTATACCGATTGACATCAGTAGCATACACCACAGTACTGCTGCTGAATTACAATCATTCTTTGTTAGAACATTTGAGAAGTTTTCACTTAACTAATCGACAGAGTACAAGTAATTTTCACGATTTGTTTTTGATGAATAACTATATATATACTTTCATAGAATAATAATGAAATTAGAACTGATGCATCATTGAGTTGAGTCGGTACTTGAATTTTCATCTTTGATGAATCAGTTTCCTTCTGAAAATGTATATTATTGTATGTTAAATATATGAAGGGTTACACGAGATCGGTTGAAGTTAGATAATAACATTGTTGGATATCGGTTCAGTGATCTAAAGGTTAAGCGTTTGCGCGTGAAACCGAAGGTCCTAGATTCGAGTCCTCTGAGCTGGATTGTGGATGCGCATTGATTAGGAATCATGTACTAGGACGAAACGGCCATCCAGTGCTTCCAGATTTTCAATGGTTGTCTTGCTTACATCGACTCATGAATTAAACTAATAATATGGTAATTGTGTTCAATCTTTTGTTGGAAGGTATCTTTTGAGAGATTGTTTATCTGCTTACTGTTTCTAAATTGTAAACAATGAAACAGATGATCATCGCTCAGCTCCATATCAAAACTATCTCATTCCACTGCTAACCACCATCCATACATGCTTATCTTATTCATATACATATGGAATTCGGTAAATTGTGGTATATTGTTTTCTTGTTTCTTTATGACATGATCATATCACTGATGAATCTAACTAATGACAAGTACATGAGACCACTTCTCTAGGTTTTTTACGCTCTAACTGGCAGCCCGAGTGTTGGGGACGTTAGATCCACAGAACTCACTTGGGAAAGGACCTAATTTTTAAATTTCATTTAGAAAATTTGAATTTCCTTGTTGTTGCACCAAAAGCGCTCTTGTCACCTTCATGTCGTATTTCCCACTGGGAAATATATTAAATGCTATTGGTCCGTTGCATCTTTTAGCATGCTATTTGGTAATTTTTCCCAAGGACGGATTTGTACTGTATATAAACGTTTTGAATTATGTTTGTTGTTATCGCTTGTTTCTGGCTGTTTGCAGAATATACTTCCTCATTCCAAGCTTGGATTTCTCCATCTAGTTAGCAGGGCTGGGACGCATCAACAGCTAGCTTACTGGTCTTTAGTCACCGAGTCTTGTTTCTCGTTCGCAGATTAAGTGAACTCGTGATAGCTTCAAAACAAGCACTAAGAATCTGACCTAAATAATCGTGTGAATGAATTCATTGTTAATAATACTGGTTAAATCATAGAAGCTTTATTAGTCATACGAATACTTGATCTAATTGAGTGTTATCCAAATGAACCATTTACTACATAATGTAAATATACAATACATAATGAAATAATGATCACATATTGCTTATGAATTTAATGAAGCTAAAAATTGTACATGATTACAAATTATATTCAACTTAACATGTGAGTACTTTAAGTATAAAGTTACATATTATTGAAGAGATTTAATTCGGGACAATGACAATTCAATAAGATACTTTATGTTTCTTTTGCTCAACTTCACATGACACTTCGGTTACAATTTAATTTAATGATGAGAAACTAATTTGTCAAGTAAGCTTTGATCACCGAAAAACAAGAATAGAAATGTATAACAAAGATATTCGGCGAGACTCTAATTTAGGGACGAGCCAATCAGAAGCGTTTGAGCGATTTCAAGGTCGTGAAGCCAAGTTCAACACGCGATGCTAACATACGATCGATTCACAGCGGATTTTAGAGAGTAGGTGATTAATGAGAGGTTACAACAGATGGGACGGCGAGAGTCTAATTTAGGGGCAAGGCAATCAGAAGTGTTTGAGCAATTTCAAGTATTAGCCAATCAGAAGACAATATAAAGTAAAAATATATTTCAAAAAAGTAATGAATTACAGTGAATATTCTTCTTTTACACGATTTAAAAACTTGTTAAAGTTTGATAAATGCTCAGAAGTTCTGAATTCATAATGCATATGGTATGGAAACTCGTCCATAGGGTTAGGTTTAGGTTTAAGATTAGGGTTAAGGTTAGGGTTATGTTAGGGTTTAGGGTTAGGTTAGAGTTAGGGTTAGGTTTAAGATTAGGGTTAAGGTTAGGGTTTAGAGTTAAGATTAGGGTTAGGTTAGAGTTTAGGGTTAGGTTCGGGGTTAGGGTGCTAACATGCGATCGGTTTACATCGGAGGATTTAGAAGGGGTGTTTATGGAGATACTACAACCCTAACCTAAACCCTAATCTTATGGACGAGTTTCTATACCATATGCATTATGAATTTAGAACCTCTGAACCTTTATCAAACTTTAACAAGTTTTTAAATCGTGTAAAAGAAGAATATTCACTGTAATTCATTACTTACTTACAATATATGTTCACTTTATAGTTACTGTCTCCTGATTCGCTAATAATTGTCAAGGTCATTTAAGAATCGTTCAAAGGTCGTCCCTAAATTAGAGTCTCGCCAGATATTCTTACCATTAAAAACGGATCATTACTATGCGAAAAATGTTTGCCGACATTTTTACAAAAAAAGAACGCCGACATTTTAATAGGATTGTTTTGTTTTTTTACATGTAGTGGATATTGCTCGATGAGATCGAAGAAAAAAAAGTTTAATAATTTACAAAAGGTTGAAAACTATACAACTCATTGATAGATTATTCAATTAGTCTCATGAATAGATGTTCAATATTCAGAGTTTGATAATATGTGAAATTCAAAATCTTTTGCGATTCATTCATTGAAACTTAATTTATTCTAGATCATTGATGAACAGGGTGGAACTGATGCAAATGTGAAGGCGTGGATCGGCAAATCACCAGCAACTTATCTACAATTGATGAACATCTGGAAATCAAAACAACACCAAATTCAGAATTTTCAATACAAATGTCAAGACAGTTCTACTGTATGGGGCAAAAACTTGGAGAACTACGAAGGCGATCATCCAGAAGGTACAAGTGTTTACTAACAGTTGTCTACGCAAAATACTTTGGATCATTTGGCCGGACATTATTAGCAACAACCTACTATGGGAGAGAACAAACCAGATCCCAGCGGAGGAAGAAATCAGGTAGAAGCGCTGGAAGTGGACAGGACACACATTGAAGAAATCACCCAACTTTGTCACGAGGCAAGCCTTTGTGTGGAATCCTCAAGGTAAAAAAGGACAGGGAGACGAAAGAACACATTATGCCGAGAAATTCAGACAGACATGAAGAGAATGAACCACAACTGAATAGAACTAGAAAGGGAGGCCGAAGATAGAGTGGGTTGAAGAATGCTGGTTGGCAGCCTATGCTCCAGTGGGAGTAAAAGGAATAAGTAAGTAAATAGGATTTTTGTTAGTAATTAGGGATAATCCGTTCAGAAACAACCATTTTCTTGACTCGGCCAATAATTTTACATTTACTGATGAGAAATTAATGCTGGATTAATGATGTGTGTTTTTATTACTCATTATTTATTCACTATCACTAAATAATGTAGTTTAACGGAGATTTTGTGTAATTTATTCACTTTAAAGAAGTGTATAGTAGTGGGATTAGATCCAATACCTGAAAATCTTTGCGCAGTCCAATAGTCTTAGACCATTTATTTAGAATCTAGTAGTTCATAGTTTTAATCTCAGTCAATCTTGATCATAATGTTATTATTACAAGTAATAAACCTAATAAGAGACCTGAAGTGCACATTTTAAAGCCCTTATAACATAAAGTATCCTTGGTTCCTTGGTTTTCAGGCAAACCGAGTTCTTTGTAAGCATTAATTTCTAAGCTTACATACTCTTTTAGATTGTGTTTCGTTTTACTAAACTGAATCATTTAAACATAATTCGGAAATCCTTGTATTAAGCCATAAATGCTATCCATTATTCCAGATATTATGATCTGCCAGTCCAAGTTATTGAATAATTTACATTTCCTAAATCTCAAACTAACCAATGTGCAAGAGGAGGACAGGATCAAGGTGTATGTGTTTCTGTGTTGTTAACATTGAATAAATGTATGAACAAATCATGTCTATTTTATGATACTGATCTAATCATGACTAGATTATGTGAACTATGACTTAGTCCAAACTCATAACAAACTCATTCACAATAGGTCTCCTTATTATTAACCTAATGTTATATTTTTTATTTTCCATCTAGGATCACAATAACATGTAATCTGTCTGGTGATATAGGTGTGTAAAATACAAAACTTCTTGTCAGTTCTATGGTGTTGTTCAATTAATTCGTCATTGCTTTCTATTTTTATAACATTTTGATGACGTTAGCTTAAATAAAGTCAGTTTATAAAGTCAACTACAAATTGTTAACAATCTGTACTAGTAGTAAGGTATTTTATGTACATATTACCAAGAATATGTATTATAAATACTACGTCACAACCCATAACATAAACTGTATATTCAGTTAGACTACATAGATAGATTTTAAATATGTTTCACAGGCATTTTCAGTTTGTGGTGTGGTGTCGAGTTGCGTTTGACTATGATGACCACTACAAAACGAGCGCGTACCACAAAATCAGAAGGCGAATGGAGATTTTAACCAGATTTATTCTTTGGAAATCTCGTGGTATCGAAAGTATATCAAGATCGTGCCAAAGGAAATACAAGTGGAATCAATGGGCGGACGTGCGAGCGTACAAGGTCACAGTCAACGGAAGAATAATGGAGGAGTAATGGATATCTTTAATACAGCTAAACAAACAAGCATAGTAAAACAATCACCGGTACAATTGGTTATAATAATGATTGTTTCCATTAAACTAATCGCGTTCACTTGATAAAAGTAGGTCACTACAAGTTCGAATTTCGAGGTGTTGAACATTTCTCATCTTATTTTAAAGTAATGTTGAGTAAACAAGAAATATTCATTTCAGAACATTTTTATCAGCTTTCCAAAGTATAAATCAATCATTAAAATCAAATAGCCAGCTTCAATGAATCTATTGCAATACATATATAAAATATAGTGTGATGAGACCATAATTTATGAATGACCTTTCAACGACACCAAAGTGACATTGAGAGTGTCCACCTAAAAACTACAACCAAAGTAGTGTTGTGAAACATTGAAGGCGATTAGAATTATGAAATTTCAGTTGGTGGTTATGGTTAGGAATAAGATATTTAGGGTTTTCATCACGAACTGACAACAGCTATATTGTCAAGACTGAATTTATCCAAATGGATGAGTGAATTTCACGCCAAAATTCATGAATTGTTATCCTATACCTGATCGGTTCGTTCATAAATTATATTCTCACCTTCAGATTTTATTGACTAAATAAAATACGTCCTGGGTTCAAATCTCGAGAGGCAGGATCGTGGATGCGTAATAATGAGGAGTTCCACAACAGGATGAAACGGCCAGTCTAGTTACTTACTTACTTCAGTCAGTCAGTCAGTCAATAACAACGTAGAACTTCGTAAGTATGTACATCAGTTTGAGTTGCCACACCACCTTAACACATAGGTGCAGTTGTCGGTCCAAATCCCGTAGTCGTAGAGGTAATAAGAGTATAAGCAGTAATCGGAAAGATTAGTGTTTGGAAATGTTATTTAAAGAGTATAATTCAGTGAAATAAATTTGGAAAAAGGAAAAAAAAGGGGCATGAAGAATTCAGAAGATTAGAATTTGGGAGAACACAAAGAGTGGATGCACCTGCGCCATCGCAAACGATTTTGAGCCATGTCATTCAGGGTCTCTAACCAACGGTTGCTATCATCTCGCGTTCACCAATCAGGTAGTCTACACCTACCAACATGACTCAGACCACTTGTCAGTGACTTCATGGACTTGTGCCATGTTTTGGTCTGGCCGCCCCCAGCTTTCTTCCAACCTACTCCTATACCACTGAACATCGCACGTCGAGGCAGTCGGTCGTTGGACATACGTAACACATGTCCCAGCCATCTCAACTGATGAAGTTTCACCACTTCATCAGTTGATTTGCCATCATTACCTAGTACCCGTTTCCTAACAACTGCGTTGCTTACTCGATAGTCCCAGGATATACGAGCAATGTTTCGAAGACACCTATGATCAAATACTAGTAACCTACTAATATCCTCTACTCTTAACGGCCATGTTTCACTTCCATAAAGCAGGACGGAACGAACTGCTGCGCAGTAAACACGTCCTTTGGTTGATAGACGGATATCTCGCCCACGCCATAAATGACGCAAGTTAGCAAAAGCTAGTCGAGCCTTCTGTATCCGTGCTGAGATTTCGTCACACACCAGACCACAGGGGCTGATGAGACTTCCAAGATAAGTGAAGCGGTCGACACACTCAACTACTTCACTCCTTACCACTAGTTCGGGTGTCGATGTAACCCAATCCTGAAGCAACATTTTGCATTTCGAGGGAGAGAATCGCATCCCGAACATGCTTGCATTGTTGCTTAGAGTGGTCAGAAAACTCTGCATTTTGTCAGCGTCTTCACCAAATAAAACTATGTCATCTGCATATTCTAAGTCAACAAGTGAACCTCCTGGTAGAAGTTCAACCCCTGGAAATTTAGATGAGGAGAGTGTTATCTCTAAAAGTACGTCAACCACAAAGTTGAAGAAGAATGGAGAGAGTGGACAGCCCTGACGAACACCACTTGGGGTAATCGATTCTGATGACAGTTCGCCATAAGCTCTCACTCTACCAGTTGTGTTCGAGTAGAGAGCCTGAATAAGGTTAATGTACTTCTTCGGTACTCCTTTCAGTGACAAACACTGCCATAGAACCTTACGATCAACAGAGTCGAATGCCGCCTTAAGGTCGAGAAATACTACCATTGTGGGGCGTCTAAACGTGTGTCTGTGTTCTAGAACCTGACGTAGTGTGAATATCTGATCTATACAACTACGTCCAGTTCGAAAACCAGCTTGATTTTCTCTAGTCTGCTCTTCACGAGTTTTCGTTAGTCGTCGAAATATTATTGAAGCTAATATTTTAGACACTATATTAGACAAACTGATTCCTCTATGATTGTCACAAGAGGACTTTTGTCCTTTCTTAAAAACTGGCACAATCAGTGATTGAGACCAGTCAGATGGGATTACGTCCAGTTCCCAAATTCTACCTAAGAACTCAGTTAATCTCATTGCTAATACAGGACCACCATCCTTGAAAATCTCAGGAGTAAATCTGTCAGGGCCTGCTGCTCTCCCTCACTTCAGATTTCCTATGGCTTTTTCAGCTTCGTAAAGAGACGGAGGACTTACATTAACTTGCCATTCAGGTTGACTGGAGATCGTGGGAAACCGAAGTGTGGCTGAAGGCCAGTTGAACTGATCCCTAAAGTGTTCTGCCCATTGATCCAATCTGCTGGTTTAAGAGTGTATAATATGTCCATCTTTCTCTGAGTGTTTCGCTAACAGTCGGGTTCCTAATTCCGGTTTTCTTAACGAGTCTAAACAATTGACTGCTATTACCTATTGCCGCTGCCTTTTCCATCTCTCTTGCTTTCGCTACCCACCACTGTTCACGATCATTGCGTAAACTTCTTGTCAGCTTGCGCTTAAGCTGACTCCGCTCTTCATTATGTTCAGAGCCAGGTGAAACGAGTTTCCGAGCATCTATCAGTGCGATAGATGGTGCTGAAATCCAGTGTTGCTCTCTAACCTTCTGGTTTACCATACTAGCAGATATCACTGCTGTTTCCACAGCTTTACGGATATCATTCCATGCTGCCTCGGGGTGGGCATCACATACATGGCTGCCTAACTGTTTTCCTAGTTGTTCCTGAAATATACTCTTAGCTTGACTATCATTAAATAGGGCCCTAAGAGATTTACTTGCAGCGTCTTTCCTACGTCCAGTAAGACGCAGACAGATACGCGCTCGTACTAGAGCATGATCTGAATCTAATCATGTGCTCCAGAATGAGCGGCAGTCTTCTATCGAGCCCCTCAATCGGTGGCTGATAGCGATGTGATCTATTTGGGTCCAACGTTGGGACGAATTAGGGGATCTCCATGTTACTACATCTGAGCGCCTAGTTTTTCGGAGAATGTCGGAAAGCTTTCTGTAAAACTCATCTTTTACATCATCTGCGCTGCAGTCATTGGGAGAATAGGCAGAAACGACGAGTGTCCTCATCTTTTCGGATCCTTACTGTTCCGTTTAGTCGGACAGCGCACAAACGACTGTCTACTGGAATCCACTCTAAGAGAACTAGTTCTGCCCTAGGACTCAATGCTATGCCTACGCCGGCGAGGCCACGGGAAGCAGAATCAGGGCTTCCAGATACACAAAGTGTGGATCGAGTCGGTTCTTTATTTTGGCATGGTGAGGTCAGATGAATGACGCTACTCGGATCCTGTATGTGCGTTTCGGAGACGCAGCACACATCGATGGCGCGGGATTCTAAAGTCCTAGCTAAGGAAGCCTGCTGTCCTATTTCGCACAGTGTTCAGACGTTAAAAGCTCCTACGTGTAGTTTAGAGCGTGGTTTCAGGAGACCAGGAATAGCGTTCCGCGTACTCGAATCGTTTGCCCTACCGTTGTGGGGTGATAAAGAAACGTGAGGAGAGTTAGTCATGGAGATAAGAGAGGTATTAGGAGGTGTAGGAAGGATTTGAATGTGACCAACTTGGTTTTGTGTGCTGTTACGGGTATGAGGGCTGATGTCACTTACCGGTTGCCCACACCGTGGAAGGGTATTTCTTGAGGAACCTGAAAAGAATTCGGTGTAGGAGGAATAATAGGAATTGGAGAGGATGGTTGATTATGAATACAGTGGTCTTGGGTGCTGTTAGAGTTATGAGGGCGGTTATCACTTCCCGGTTGCCCCTTACCGTGGAAGGGTTCTTCTGGAGGTACCTGAAAAGGAAATTAGATTAGAGGCGGTCTCAGCGACCTGAGAGCGTGACTTTAGAGCCCAAGGGACAACTGCTTGAGGCCGGTCACGCACGGCCTTTTCGTAGAAGGTTTTTGACGTGATAGCTCCGTTCTTCAAAGGGCCTTACCGCCGGAGACGGAAATCTGTGAGGCAAGGTGAGGTGTGACATTTTTAGGGTCGACCTTTACTAACCCCACCCCTCCTTGTGGGAGGGCAGCATCGCTGTCATGCTGGTTGTCTGAGGGAAACACCTTACTCCTTTTCCATTTTCATCCAATTCCTGTTCATTTTTCTCATGTCTATTTCCATTTCCCGGCGTAATGTGTTCTTTGGACTTTCTCTTCTCCCTTGGCATTGAGGATTCAAAGTAAGGGCTTGATTTATGACGCAGTGGGTTGCTTTCCTCAATGTTTGTCCTACCCACTTCCAGCACTTCTTCCTGATTTCTTTCTCCGATGGAATCTGGTTCGTTCTCTCCCATAGTAGGTTGTTGCTGGTATTGTCTGGCCAACGAATCCCAATTATTTTGCGTGTCATTTATTATAGATTGATTTCAGCTGAAGAATAAAACAGTCATCGTTATTTCAAATGAATGATCATCATATTGTATTATGAATTGGTTAAAGTTGGAAACATGTGTTATTAAACGTTGGTCCAGTGATTTAATGAGTTTTAGTGGCTGTTGCTGACTGCATTATGGTCAAGTAATAATAATAATAATAATAATAATAATAATAATAATAATAATGTCAATGATATAGTTAAAATCTATATCTTATCTACTTCATATATGTTTTGTCAATTAATCATGCTCATAAAAAAGTAGGTACAAATCGATGTATACGAAAGGTTTTGAAGAACATTTTTGGTGAAGTTTCGTTCTTTGAGCTGGATGATTTAGTCGTAAAGCTTTCATTGTTCGTCTGAACAACATCATCAGCGAAAAATTCGGGTAGAAGTGAAATATTCAAATTTATCCACACAGAACTCACAGCTTGCCCTATCGACCTCTATATTCACTTGTTGTTGCTAACCTTCAGCCTGTCATTATCTGCCTCTTTACCTTGATTGTATCTCCCTTTGATCTGATTCTTGGTCCAATATATGTCCATTTTAGCAACAAATCTTCTGCATCATCGCATTTGAGGAAGGTATATTTCAAACATTCGGTAATCATGATGAACGATAAGAGACGAAGCGAGATGGATAGGAATTGAGGAAGCAAAAATGATCAACTCCTCGAATGATATGTGGCTCAGTATTTATCAAAATTAAAACAATACTAGCAAGTAAATAGACTTAAGTACTATCATACACACTTAGCGAAAGTTAAATATATAAATAACAAAATGACTGGAAACGTTACACGTATTCATCTGTCCAAACATTAGAACAGATTACGTAGGCGGGTAACAGTACCAGATATTACAGATTAAGAGCTTGTCACGAGACCCAAGATTCCTAGCTTCAATCTTAGCCGACTCGTGGTTACGTATTACCAAAAGATCTTAGAGTAACTGGAAATAGTTGTTCACAATTTTCTGGTTTCTCATGATATCGTAATTAAGGCTTACCTGTAATGAATATCAAATTTCAAATTTAACCAATCTTTACAAAATTCTCTCAATACTACTAAATTCTAACAGATGGTTTATTAAAACATATTATAGTTGTTATGCTCGCTATTTGATGAATGTAGAATACCGTATACAACTACGGCACTCGAATGTCTAGAACCCCACAGTCGCAAAATCAGAAGACAGAAGAATACTGGAGAAGTGTTTGTTGGTTAAGGATGAATATGTACAGAAAATCATGATTATTTATAGATATTAGCGTTTGTTATAACATCATTATAATTCAGCTAATCCACAAGGATGTAAGTTATGCTACCATTTAATTGTAGCATGTCACATTGATATTCCAGAAATCTCCATCACGTTCTGATTGAATGGAAACTCTTCAGCTCCTTTAAGGTCTCTGGAAACTACGTCGTAATTCTCGGAAGCCTTCCCAGCAATAGTAATTATTTTTAAAAAAATGTTTATTCATTACTGTTATATCTAGAGCTTGTGTTCTTAAAATACCACGTATAACTTGAGCACTCGAATGCTAAAATCCTCCCAAGTCACAAATGAGAAGACAGAAGACAAGTGAAATGAATATTATTCCAAAACAGTGTCAATTATGGTATAAAACTGTCAGGTAATTATAGTTTTTAATAAAAGCAAAATTATCATTATAGGCAAGGTACATATAGTAATTCTAGAATATTCTTCCAAAAGCTAATTGGATGAAATATGTTCAGCTCTTTCTGATCTTCTTAGACCTTCCTCAAGTTCACTCGTGGACTATCCTCATAGTTACTGTATTTGAGAACTTTCAATAATAAAAAATATAACATCTTTATTCTAAAAAATCAAATGAAAATCATGTTTAGTTGTTATGAGAAAAAAATGAATTTTTGTTTCAAAATGAGAAAAAATCCACGGCATTTTAGTCTTTGCATTAACCTTAACATCATGTTTACTGTGTTGGTTTGTTTATGAAAGGTTCATTATTGTTTGTTTTGTTTTTTAAAATTTAAAGTCATCCAAAACCAAATAAATTAGGTTGTCTAATCTGAAATTATTAAATGTCAATGTTTTTTTGTTGTAAAACCGAATAGTAAATTATAATAATGAGGTGTATATACTGACTAGATTAAAACTTTGTAATGCATAATTGAATTATAAAACTTAGGTTCTCACCAATTGTTGTGTAGCTCATTGCTGAGAATTCAATCGAAATTGGTCGTATCAGAATGGGTTTTGTAGATATTATAATCATTTCAATAGTTGAGATCATGAGTCAATTGAAACTAGATCAACATGGCAAACCTGGAAGCAATGAACGGCTGTCTCATCTTAGTATGTGACTCCTCAGCAGTGCGAATCCACGATCGCGCTCCACGAGATTTGAACCCAGGACCTACTGGTCTCGGGCGCGAGCATTTAACCACTAGACCACTGAGCTGGCCGGCATCCAACAGTGTTTACGTCTAACTCCAACCAATCCACGAAATTGAGTGACACATTCACCATTGTCTTCAGTGAGTTACTATCTCACAACAGACCAGGTCGAACTCCACAGATCACTAATTCTCACTAGAACTCCAGGATATACATCTTGAAGCCAGTCACCAGTGAGCATATATTGATCGGTATCAGAAGAGGTTTTGTGGATATTATGGTAATTTCAATAGTTGCGATCATGAGTCAATTGAGGTTAGATCAACATGGAAAACCTGGAACGGCTGTTTCGTTCTATTGTGGGACTCATCAGTAGTGCGCATCTACGATCCCGACTTGCGAGGTTTTCAACCCAGGACCTATCAGTCTTGCGCGCGAGCACTTAACCACTAGATCCAACGATGTTAATGTTAAACTTCAACCATTCCACGAAATTGAGCAACACATCCATCATTGTCTTTGGTGAGTTACTATCTCACAACAGACCCGACTGAACTTTACTGGCCTCTGCTTCTCACTAGAACTCCAGGAAATCGGTAGTGTTCATCAGAGACATGAAGAAAACAAATTTTTAAATAATAACATTAATAGATATTATTATTGGCTAAACAAGTTGGTAAATGTCTTGATTTAATAGATTAATTAATGATATGTTACGAAATAGAGATACATCTGTGTGAAAAGTCTCAAATAGTTTGAAACACTCGTTCTAGCTTTCATAGATAGTTATTATTAAATCTTCTGACTAAACGCTTTAATCGGTTTTCTGTACTGCTCTAATAACCGCAGGCAAAATCTACACGACAACTTGAACACGAGAGAAATGGTGCGAAGTGTGAAAATAACACTTAACTTCAAGGATAGTTTATGTACAAAATGTTGAGTGTATTTATAACATTTCAAGTGGTCTTGGTTTTCTGGAAAATTCTAGAACCATAGTGAACATAGTAGTGAGGTAGGTAATCACCAAATCAGAAATGTGACACAAGACTCTTCACTTTCTAGATGTTTCTGAGGAACTTCTATTGAATATTGATTAGATAAGATGTTCTCCAGCGTTTTTAGTGCCCCTCAGGCTATTTTACAGGGAATACTCGGGATCTCCTCAATAGTTACTATTAGAGGGATTGTGTATACGTTGAAAATTCTGACCTTGGTGTTGGTTGACAGACGGTTGTTTTGATTTCCAGATGTTCTTCATTTGTAGATATGCTACTCTTGCTTTGCCGGTCTGCATCAGATCCACCATTCTCATAAATGACGCTGCCCAGATATGTAAAGGTTTTTACATCATACAAATCTCCTCCGTCAAGTATGATTGGATTGGTGAGTGCTGTGTTGTATCGGAGAATCTTGCTTTTTACTTTGTGTATATTGAAATGTACTTCTGCTGAGGCTGCTGCTACATTGGTCATCTTCTCCTGCATTTGTTGTTGTGTGTGAAATAGAAGGGCGAGATCATCTGCGAAGTCTAGATTGTCCAGCTGCATTCTAGCTGTCCATTGTATCCCATGCTTCCCCTCAGGTGTTTACTTCTTCATGATCCAGTCGATCACCAGGAGAAAGGGAAATGGTGATAGTAAGCAACCTTGCCTGACACTGGTCCTTAATTCTAATGAGTCTGTGAGCTGTCCTTCATGGACGATTTCTCAGTTGGATCCATCATAGGAATTCCGTATCCTATTGAGTATCTTCTCAGTCACGCCATAGTGTCAAAGATGCCTTCAAAGTGTTGTCTTATCCCAGTTATATCATGACTTCTTTATATATATATAAATCTATCCTAACACAGAAAAAATCTATTGTCGTAACAGAATAAAATGAATTCATTTATTTTAAAAGTTCTCCTCAAGTTGTTACAACATAAAAACAAAGAAATTCAAATTTTCCAAATGAAATTACAAAATCAGGTCCTTTTCCAAGTGAGTTTTGAGGATCTAGCATCCCCAAAATGATTCAACTTACTTAGCGAAGACACATTGCAGTAATAAGTTATCCACCTATACAATCCTAAGCTAGTCTCTGAGCTATCGTAACTTGGCTAAAATCAAAACAAGTGAGTTATTTAGCTTGACAAATTTTATCGCTTTTTAAAACAAATTAACACCGTTACTATCCAAAACGCAGAAATCCATATGGTCTTTTAAAGGGAGAAGAAAGATGCAAATGAAGTACTGGATAGTGGCTAAATGATAGCAAAAACGAATAGGCAAGACCTAACATCGTTTACGAAGAATGTTTAAGATTTTGGTTGGCTGAAAACAAAGCTTAGTCATACAAGATCAAAGCTAGTCAAGGTGGTGAGCATTTTATGCTGTCATTGGTGAACTCATTGATCGCATCACATTATTTTATTATCCAAATTAATATCTTTTGCTTTAATATCACTCCTCAAACTGATTATCTTATCTTCACTAACGCATTTTAAGCAGAAAGCATACTCAGGTTATAGTGATATTCCTGGCTCATTACTTTCTTCTTGAAAAACTTTGTTTACACCTTTGGAACCCGAAATCTGACCTACCTTAGGCACTGAACCCCTTGATTTCTACTGCACTGGCATTTTGAATGAATAGAGTTAGTCATAGTTTCCTAACCTTACAGTGGTATTGATCTCAGCCACATGATCCTTGGCGGCTAATGTGCGATTAGTGAAAAGACTCCGATTTAACACTTAACTCAATAAATGAGGTCAGAAAAGAGTAGGGCAAGGACTTTTGATTGGGATGGCATGGCTTGGAGTGGTTATTTTGTATGGGTCTTTCCTTTTTATATTAAATGTATTATTTTGTCTCCATCCCAAGTGTGTTCTTTAGTAGGGCTAAATAACATACTACCGACTATCACCATAGAACGCATCAGTATGTGACTTCGATGTCAGATCTTATCGATTAGTAGTCATACCAAGGTAAATCTACAATTTCGGGATTAGGCCTATTATTCTTATGGCAAAGATAAATGCACTTAATACTGACCTAGAACATAATCTTGAAACTTTCGTCGAACACTCGACAGACCACAGTGACAGTATATTCAAGTAGCATGTGGATCTTCTCATCCTTGACATACTCACAATCTTCAGATGCAAGAAGGTTTGTAGAATTATGGTCTATTTCGATATTAATACTGCTCTAATAATCGATGTAGTCCTAAGATTGTAGATTCGTTATGATGTAGCTGCCTTATTTATAAGATCTTACGTGGAAGTCACATCGTTTTCTACCTCGATTCATTGGATTGTAGCAATCATCAATATATGGTGAAGAGCACACTCGGATTAGAGATAGAACAGTATATTTCATACGAATAAAAGATGTATGGTAACATTTAACAGGGACCACGCCTGCAAGCCCGAGCCATGCCATCCGATCAACTCCAGTTGATTCAACTCATTGTTCCCGCCTTCTTCATCGTTGGGTTTTTCTACGCGGTAAATGTTGAACATCTAGTTCTCCAATTGTTTCATGTTCAGATTTGATGATTATGTGGTTAGGGCCCAGTGCCACTACAGGCTAACCGATAACTCGTTCGCTAGAAAGCTCACTCGTCCCACGGATTAGCACTGACCATCATAACTCGTTTTCATTTCTACAACCATATCATTCGAAAAAATTTAACTTCGAAGAAAACCCTTCCATTTCGAGATTCGGTACCACATTTATGTTAGAGGAGGCAAGTTATCTCCCACTCCTACGTTGTTCATTTCCTTCGCTAAACTAGCATTAGTCAGAGTATAGTCTGACCTGTTATCTAATATGACACAAGCATCATTGTAGTGTTTGTATGAACTATCGCTTCCTATGTACTTGTTGAATGCTTGATTTCGAGTTACAAATGCAGTACATTTGTTCGTGTTTATCTATTACTTCTTGGTTCTATCGCGTTATTACTGGGATTTTTAGTTTGTATTATAATTCAAATATTCCTAATTATCATATTTATCACACAGTTTACGGCTTCATATCGTAAGATAACATCTAGAAACACACAATTTCATACTCCCTCACTTATTAGATGACTGGTTTGAATTCCGTCAGGAACTAACCTTTCAGCCTTTAAGAGTGAGTGATTTAATTACCATTCAACCCACAATTCCTGTTTGTGCTCAATTCAGAATCACGGACAAATTGTGAACATATTTACAATCCAAAATCAGATAATGCCACAATAAAAAAATTTGAGGATCATGTAGATAGTTTGTGTTTTTGTTTAAAAATCATCCAAGATGTTTTTGTCGACTGTTATGAACACATAATTTTTTAAATAATCCAAAACACAGGTTACACAGAGTCTAGAAACAAAGCAATAGTCTCAACAGTAAGAATAAAACCACAAAACCACGGTTAGGAAGGTTAATATAGAAAGATTAAAACCTGAGCATGATAAAAATATCAAGGGAACAATTTGCACAGTAATAATTAACTATAAGTGAGATACTTCAATATTCAATAGCAGGAAACATGACTAAAATGTTTCACGGCTAATACACAGACAACCAACGTTGTCTAAATACGCTTTTGCAACTTATTCTTCAACTTATAAAGCCAAGAATAACCAACGATGTTAAAGTAGTCCAAGGTTTTTATCTCGTTAATTTTCGCCAAACGGTAAGTCGCAGAATTTTATTAATTATTGTTACTCGGTAACCGTATAATATATTCAGTAGTTTCCTCTTTTGCTCTTCTCTGAGTGTAAAACAAGTGTGTATGGTACATCATACACAAAAAATAGAATATTCGGAAGACTCAGTCATAGGAGAACTCATCGCGAGTGTTGAAGGTCTCACAGTGACTGATGCGAAAATGGTAATAGGAGAAGATCACAACAACGATCAATTTCTAGGTTTCAGAGCAGGTCATAAAATTCCAAACAATTTGGTTTGGTGCCGAATCAACCAGGTGCAGTCAAACATGTTCCAGGCCTGAACAGGCTCTTAAGAATATGGAAATTGAATAACCCCTTCACAGGTCCAGACTACTGAAGAGGTTTGCCTAAACGGTTAGTTGCTTTGTGTTAGAAACAGAAATTCGGCCCCGAACGTTTTGATGGATAAAGCTGTAGTACTTTGTGTCATGCATGCGAACAAAACTAAGCTGTGTCCAAAAACTTCCCTAGTTATAATCCAAGCTACCAATAAAAATAAAATTGCGACGCTTGAACAAAAGCGTTGAAGCTAGACTTACGGTTCCGAGAATAATTCCTCTGGTTTCTCATTGTAGCGGATTGAGATCTGGAAATATTTGAAATAGACATTTCAGGGAGATATGAATTTCTGGTCTACGCTAAGAAAGGACTTTTAACGCTTAAATAAACTCTGAATCATACAAAAAGGAAATAAAGTCACATCATTTTTCTAAATTATTTAGAATTTCAAACAGTAACAACTACCGAAACCCGGGATATACTCGCGGAATCGCCTGGCCTTACTAAATCAAACTCACAAATTTCCAAAAGTAGGCTAAATGTAAACCACATTATCATCAGTTAATGTTCACTTATTTTTGTTAGCCCCAGTAAACTAGCACCAGATAAGCCTAAAATCGCTAGAGCCGAATTCGATTACATGTTACAGCTGGTAACTCAATGTCTGTCTGATAGCTAATGGTAACCCCTACACCAAAGCTTGCAATCCCTCATGGGTTAGCATAAGTCGAACACCAGCATTCTCCATCCACCTCTGTCCTGAACAATCCTTACCAGTTCTTTTCTGTTACTATTAGTTCTTTCCATGTCCGCTTCCAATTTTCGACACAATTTATTCTTTATTCTTCCTCTTTTCCGTTTTCCTTCAGGATTACAAGTTTGCGCTTGCCTCGTGATGTAGTTTGATGACTTCCTCAACATGTGTCCTATCCACTTCCAACGTCCTTTCCTAGTTTCTTCTTCAGACAGAAGTGGATTTGTCTTATCCAACAGCAGGCTGTTGCTGATGATATCCGGACAACGGACACTGAGTAACTTTTCTAGACAATTGTTTATAAGTACTTGTACTACTTTGATGATGGCTGTCCATTGCATTCCGTGCTTTCCGTTAGATGTCGAAGTCTTCATAATCCAGTCAGCCTACAGCGGAAAGAGGAACGAGGAGAGTAAGCAGCCTTATCTGACTCTGATCCCCACTTAAAAAGCGTCTGTCAGTTGTGCTCCATGCATCACTTTTCAGTGCAGTCCGTTGTATGAATTCCGGATGATGTTGACGATTTCTTAGGTGCTCTATAGGGCCGAAGAAAATTTTCATAATGTTCTTCTACCCACACTGTTAAATTCTTTCTCATAATCAAGGAAGTTGATGTATGGTGACGAGTTCCACTCATCTGATTGTTCAACAATGATCCGTAATGTCGCGTGTCGGTCTGCACACAACCGATCCTAACGGAATCCAACCTGTTTATCTCAAAGTTGGACAGTCACTTAGTCTTTCATCCGGTTCGGTAACACTTGAAAACGTCTCCTGGTAATGAAAGTGGTTTGAATCCTCTGTAGTTTACAATTGCTCAGATCTCTTTTCTTTAGCATTTTGATGAGGTGTCCTTCCTTCCAGTCCGTTGGCACTTGTTTTCCTCCAAAATATTCTTGAATAGAACATGAGGCATGTTTGCAGTTGCTCCTATGCATGGCTTCAGTGCTTCGGCTGGTATATTGTCAGATCTCGCTGCTTTCCCACTTTTGATTCATCTGATGGAAATCCAGATTTCTTCCGTCGTTGGTAGAGTGACATGTATAGGAACGTCTGTAGGTACTTCTTCAATATCCGGTGGATTCAATGGATCCGATCTATTTAAGTGTTCCTCAAAGTATTAAACACATCCGTTCATCTGTCCTTGAATTTCAGTGATTGGCTTGTCTTCCTCGTCCATGACTGGTCTCTCTGGTTCACTGTATTTCCCTGCCAGCTTCTTCGTCGTGTCATATAGTCGTCTGATAGTTTGATCTCCTGAGGCGTTTTTCATTGTCGATGCTAGTTCTTCCACGTATTTCTGCTTGTTCGCTCCAATGCACTACTTCTTTGTGTGGGGATATTATGTTGTCTATAACTAATTTGTTGAGTGCACATGGGCATACAAAGAGTTTAAATTTCTCTTTCTTGTTAGTGTTTTTCTTAGGCTGGTTGGTATATACAGACTGAGATTTTTGACCCCCTTTCCAATTCTACTCATTTTCGCGACTTCGTTGTTCACAATAACCCACGAAGAGCTACAAGATGAGTGATTTTTACATTAGTATCTAATAAATATTCAAAGCTTTTAGCCACGATGATGTCAGGATCTTTTCAGCTTAACATCCAGTTCTTTTTTGTCACAAACTCCGTAATTGCATACGATCGGCCGGCCCTAGTCTCGAAAGAGATATTTTCATGTTTGAAAGTTTAGATAGTTCAGATCTAGTTTGCCACTGGAACCTCAAAGTCTATTTCATTTGTCAGTAAAAAGGCTTAGAGGTAACTTGAACATGCTTTACGTAGGGTAGTAACAATTTTTCATCCGTGTGTTTATTTTTCTCGTTCTCTTGAGCGAAAGCCCACGAAGATGGTTGAGAAATCTACGCAAGTTTAGGGTCAGTTTCTCGACAGATGACTATCGATATCCCCATAAAAACTTTAACCAGTATGAGCTTTAATTTGGTTGCGGTTTTATGCAGTAGACGTTTTAAAAGATAATTGTCAAGTTTAACTAATGCTAATAAGCCTCTGGTCGTTCCGAAACTGATATTGAAACCCCAAATAATTGTTTGGTAAATTTTTGTTTCTATAATATAATCTCACTGGTTGAAATCATGACTCAATTGAAGCTAGACCACCATGGAAAACCTGGAAGCACTGAACGGCCGTTTCATTCTAGTATGGAACTCCTCAACATAGCACATCCACGATCACACACCGCGTGATATTCGAACACAGGATTTACCGGTCTCGGGCCATGCACTTAACAAATTTGACAACTGAGTTGACCAGCATCCAACTGTGTTAATGTCTAACTACAAACAATCCACGAAGTTGCACCACCGTACACCATTGTCTTCAGTGAGTTTACGAAACGGCCGTCCTGTGCTTCCAGTTTTTCTATGGTGGTCTAGCTTCGATCGACTCATGATTTCAATCAGCGAAATTTCTAAAAAATCTCCACAAAACCATTTTAAGAATATGATATATTCGCTAAATCGAAAAAATAAATAAAAAGACTGAAGGTTCTCGCTTTACCATGAATGTTTATAGTATTGGACATTGTCACGCTTTTAAATGATTTAACTTTTCAATATTTCATTTGCATGCATTAAAGCACGTGGACGTTTTGAATATTGTGTACTTGTTTTCGTGCTACATAGGAATATGGGGAAATCCAAGAAAGAAAACAAAAATAGTAACGCTAATGAATCAGTTACACTGAAGAAGGAGGTTTCAGTGTTACAAGGTGTGAGTATTGTTGTCGGTGTTATCATTGGTTCCGGTATATTTGTTTCACCTGTTGGAGTTCTGAAACACACTAAATCCGTCGGATTGTCATTTATTATGTGGACTATCACTGGATTATTCAGTGCATTAGGTAATCTATCACACTTATTGATCTTATGGAGACCAAGGTGCCATCGTGTACGCTGAACTAGGTGTTACTATTCCTCGATCTGGTGGAGAATATATTTACATACTCCAGACTTTCGGACCTTTACTTGGCTTCCTATCTTTCTGGATTACATTTGTCGTAATTGGATCTGCAAGTTGTGCAGCAAATGCGCTTATTTTCGCCCAATATATCCTTCGACCTGTTTATATGGACTGTGTTACTCCTCCTATCGCGATACGCACGGTTGCAGTGTTAGGACTGCGTAAGTGTTACATAATTTTATTTCCGAATCAAGTTCTTCTTTGCTTTGTGCACTGTTTCAGCGTTAAACTGGCAACGAAAGTCGCTGTTGTCTTCACTGCTTGCAAGGTTACAGCTTTACTTATCATAATTGGTTTCGGCCTCTACTATCTGGGGAAAGGTAAAGTTAACTTCCATATATAACTTATATAAGTATTTTCTTCGTTTCCTGACTGCCCCTTATTGTTTAAATAGGCAATGTTGAGAGTTTCAAAGAACCCTTTGAAGATAGCGAAATATCACCCGGTGAACTTGCATTGGGTTTTTACCAAGGGTTTTGGGCTTTTTCTGGTTGGTAAGTTGTTTGAATGTCCCGTTTTATTCAGTAACTAAGTGCAACCATGTAAAACTTGTTTATTGTGTTAACTGTAGACTGGCAATAGTTTTGACATCCTTAAATACCAAACTTTGTCTTAGTAAATTGTGAATCGCATCTTTTTGCTATAAAATTCAGAAAAGTACTTCGTGTATCAGAAAACGTTTTCTGAATTAATTCTGTCATATAATTTACTATGCTTCGATATAATTATATACTAACTCTATCTACAAGGCTCCAAAATATTGGCAATATTAAATCTACAATATATTAGGCCCCTGAATACTATTGCTCTACATGGGGAATGTTTTGAATTTGTGGTTATTTCGTTCCCATTATATTTCTTAAGTAAATTAGTAATTTCAATTCATTGATAGCTAGGTGATGATAACCTGTTTCCGTCTATTACCTTTACTGTTCTACATAAACTTGAGCACAAACTGTCTTAAGCAGACATAAATTCATCCCTTTAGGCAATAAAGATACATGGTTCCCAACCCACTTATGTTGTGTCATCAGAAAGCAAAGTCGGACAACAACAATAAATTCCCATTTGTCTTTCGTGAATTCACGCGTACTGTAGGCATAATTATAAATAAGAGTTACGGGTGTTTTGGCTTTGGTATCGCACCGGTTGATTGGGTCTCCAGTATTAGTCGGTCACGTGCTGTTAAATTAGAAAGTCCGATCAAAGTGCGAAGAAATCGGTGTGAGGAATGATGTCTTTCCTTCATCGTTTACGCTCCGACAGGATCCAGCCCGGATAGGTATGCTCAGGTCAGGCGTTTAGGCAAAGAAGAGAGTCGGTTAGGTGGCTGATGGGGACTTGTTGGTCGCATGTCAGATAATGGTGACCGTCTACTGCAACTTTGCGCAGACTACAAACGGTTTCTGGCTACCACTAACTATCAGAACAGTCATCGCTGATGTGCCGACTGGCGTCCTCCTCCGTATCTCAAGCCAGGACTCAGAGTGATCACATCGCAATCAGCTACGACTGGCGTTGGTATGTACAAAACTACCGCTCTTTTTGGGGTACCTATCTGGACTCTGAGCATGCTCTTGTTTGCGTTTCAGTGACCAGCAAATTCATCGTTTTAAACGGATCGATGTCAGCAAATCGGTTGAAAATTCTGTTGCAACTAAATATCATACTGAGCTTGGTTCAAGGCTGGTTGTCAACCAATCGAAACGTATTGGTGAGCATTGCCTGCAGTTGTATGACCCCATGAAAATCACGAGCAAAGTCGCTTGCGGCTTTGCGAAACGTCCCGCTTATAAGCACTGTCTTTTTTTCAGGCTCCTTACAACTTGTTGAAGTACGTCGGTTTATTTCGGGTAATGTGAATATATGAAGAATGTTACGCAACTAATTTGTGCAAAGTTCGAGTAAGGAATGAGAGGTCTGGTGATCGTAGCACTACAAATCACCAGCTCAAGGTGACGTACCTCCGGCCTTTTGTAAAGTTGGTGGCGACCTTCTGGTTATGGAATTGACTGAGTTATTTTAAAAGGTCTGGCAATTAGAGAGTGTTCCAACATCGTGGAATGATTCGACATTTCTTCCTATTTTCTAAAAGGATTCATGTCGTTTCTGTAACAACCATCGGGGGATAACTCTTCATCCGGTCGCTTTTACAAACAGTTGGCTTCCGTCATACTTCGTAGATTTTTCAAAACCCGAGAAAGATTGACTCGCGTGGAGTAGGCTGGTTTTTGCTGTGGTCAAAGATGTATTGATCACATCTTCACCCTCTGGGGTCTTAGAGATAGTGCAATATAATAGCTAGAGACATTATCAGACATGACCCAAAATAGAAGCCAGTTGCGATCCTGTTGTAACTTTCTTTTACTTTCTTGATAAGAAATGAACATAACTTCCTTAACTGAAAGAATTTTTTCTAGTCGTATTTTTGCTAACTGAACTCTTTCTCCTATTATTATTATTATTATTATTATTATTATTATTATTATTATTATTATTATTATTATTATTCCATTCTCATACACTAATTTCTGTTCATTATTGTTATTTTTTATTATGCTCACTTTACATTCTCTACCTTTTAAAAACCACATTGTTATTGGATGGGGCATGTATTTGTTTCCCCCCTTGTACCAATGTTAATGTGTCCAAATAAATAAATAAATAAAGTCTGATATCTGTTCTGAATTTCACCCAAGTAAGTTGGAAAAGAGATAGCCTTCCAAATCCATGATAAGTCCACAACATATTTTTCTGAGTTATTGATAAAGTATGTTCATATAAGTTTCCCCCCAAGAAACAGATATTTGAGGAGTATTTAGTTTAAATATTTCAATTTATTTTGCACTTTATTTCTCGTTGAACATGACTGGAAAATGAGACATCAGGTTGTTTGATCCTTTTGGATTGTATTCTTATTTGTTTTGTAGGAATTATCTCAACTTTTTGACAGGAGAAGTAAAAAATCCAGGAAGGTAAGTAATGATATTTTATTTATCCTTATTTATCTGATCATATGTATAACTATCAATCTAAATAAAACAAAAGGGGTGGTTTGAAAATAAAAAAATGGTTTGACAGTAAACACTGAAATACCTCAGTTATTCGTAAAGTAGTAAATCTATAAATGCTTGATATTTCCTCTACGAGTTGAAGTTTTTATATTTTCGTTTCTATCTACATATCGTGCTATGTTGCAAAGTTGAAACTCTGGCCACGTGTTCAAAACATCATACCTCGAACATGTAAAAAGTGTTCGAACCCATTACATACTTTTATCCGAATTTGCGAGTAGTTCCTGTTCCCATAATATTAGTTGTGCATAGACTAGTATGTAAACCTGTGTTAAAAAGTGTGGATCTTCTTATTAAACAACGATAGTTCATCGACCATTCTAAATGAAGTGACTTACAAAGGCAAACAGAAAATAAATGAAATCGAAGACGTTATGTATACTGAGAAAGTTGAGTGTGAAAAGTTCTGTTATTTTTACCGGTAAAATATATTGTTTTCTGACCAAAACTCCTGCAAATTACAACTGTATAAAATAGCTTGCAGCATCCATACTAAATAATTGGATGATGTCAAGCATTATGGTACTCAGATTACTTCAGTAACATAAATGAAGTCAAATTAGTTACCGTAAAGGCACTTGAGATCTACATTCTAAGTTATTAACATCATATAGTGAAGATATTTGTAATAAATACCAAGCCTTCGCTAGTTGTAAAACTGATTACTTAAACAAGTTAATTCGACTTTTTATACACAGGACACTACCGATCGTAATTATACTCTCACTCACAACAGTAACGCTCATCTACATTTTGACCAATGTGGCCTACCTTGCAGTTTTATCACCATTAGAAGTTCTTGCCTCAGAAGGTTCTACTGCAATAGCTGTGGTGAGTATTTCCTCAATATTTCACGAGTCTATTATAAATATTCCATAAGTTAAATACTACATAAATTCATGTTCTTTAATATTTTATGGAAAAGTAAACTTTTTTGAAGTGCTTCACTATTATTTGATCGTTCGAATAGAAACAGGTAGTTTTTTCTATAATTTTAAAGTCCCATCCACAAAGCTCCAAGGCAATACAGCGATTCGTATTCATATTGTACTGGGTATTCAGTGGTATTATATATGCCTTTTTATTTAGTCCCAAAGTATACGTTTGACATTTATTTTAAATCAGGATTTTGTAGTGTCTAATGCAAAACTGCAACGACATCCATCGTAAGTCTGAAGTAAACACCAACGTTGCAAAAATAAAATGATCAGGTGTTCCTCGGTAAAGGACATGCTAGGTCGCTATATGACAGTTATTTGAGTGACAGGTTGGTGTTCTTAGTGACTCGTGGCATAGAACGAATATTATCAAAATGATTGGATTCTTTGTCTCATCAGGATTGTAGAGCAAAGTGCTTTACGTAAAGCTCAAGCGACCTCCGCCTTTGACAACCATTTATATTGTACAAATTCTTTGTGTTGTTACCTGGCATATATCCAACTTGCCAGACTGTATGCCTGAGGATAAGCCCCCTAAATTTGAAACACAACTAACCATTAATAATAAATACCATTAGTGGAGTACGCAGTTGTTCACTCATTATGTAGAATTTCTGAACACTACATACATCGATAGGGGAATATCTGGGATTTTTTCCCCATATAAATGTGTATATTTGAATGTTTATTCCAACTATGGGGAAGTAACCTAATTGAGTATCCTGACCACTTAACTGAACTTAGAAGTTTTATAAACCCTAGTGGGTTGGTAGCTGACGGATTTTTGTTATGAATACAACAAGCCTTGCTTAACATCTGCCGACTTGTATTACTGTTTTTGCGGCAAGATATCTGTCTAGTTATCAGAGAGCGAGTAAACCGTATAACAATTCACCCTAAATCAACTATTAGCACTTCTTTAATTTTCACCACATTGGTTTAGTTTCCCTATAGTTTACAGTGAATCGAACTGATGCACTCTTACACCATGATCCACTTTGATAATGACTGACTAAGTTAAGAATATATGTATACTGTAATGATCAAAATAATCCCTGATTATGTGTAGCTCCGTTCTCAACGAAAATAATTGTCCTTAATTGTGCAAAGCCCAAACAGATTTATAAGATGTCTGTTCTTCACTGTTCTCAAAAATTCTGGTCAAATATCCTGGTTAGAAAAATAAAAGACTTCATTTATGTGGATAGTTAATTTTTTTGCAGTATCCATGATTTATTTTGTTTTCATACCAGTTCTTCTACTTTCCTTTGAACAAAACATGTAATTTTTTTGTAAATACACTTACACACTAGTTTACACAACTCAAAAGTTTTCATATATCCCCGTATATCTTCTAAACTTCGTATAGAGCTTTGCATCAAGAACTATGGGGGTTGTGGGTTTGGTAATGCCAGCTCTTGTGGGTGCTTCAGTCTTTGGCAGCATAAATGGTGAGGTATTCTCTATTTCCCGGTAAGCGTTCTACCACTTTTGTTCTCGTTTTTTTTTAATTCACTGTGAACTATTATTCTATAAACATTCCACAGTTTATTGGAACACTTGCTTCATTATCAATAATCTCCATTTGTCACTGTATCTGCATAATAATATGCCCTAGTAAACAAAGTTCCTTACGAAACCAATTTGGCGAGTTTGCGCTGTAAATACCGAATATTTTAGGAAATTTTGGCAATTCGAAAAGATCTTAGCCAGATTAAACGTAACTGGAATTAGGACGCTGGTAAGGAACTATTTTTTTCTGACTAGAAGTGATTGGGGTCAACGACAATGCAGGAATTTGGTGAACTTGACATCAAGTAGTGGGAAACATTACTTTCAATGACCAAGTTTTCCTTTTTCTTCACATTTTACTCGGCTTTAAATGCTTAATTAAATATCAGTAATAATAAAACCATTAAGAACGAACATAGATGTTTTTATGGGATTTATTTAGTCATTTATTGTTATTTTCAGCTGAACGCAGTTACCTCCCGAACCTATTTTAGCAATAGAAAACAATTTAGTTGAAAGCAACGAATTCTGAGATCAATACTTTACGTCAGCTTTCCGGTTAACACTTATACGAATACCGAAAGCTCAGATGTCATTTGATGAACTAACCTAACTATCACCTTAGAGATGCCTGTGAAGTGACAAACATTTTATGTATTTGTAAATTACTGAAACGGTCTTTATGGCATTAATTATAGTAATAACAATCTCCCTCTTGAGTAAATCTTGAGGACAGTAAACACGACAAACTGAAACAGATTGTAGGCCTGGTACCAAGGACTCGTATAAGAAATTATAATTAGATATCATCAGGGGTAAATTTGTCATGGTATATCTACTCTTTATCTTTTCAACCTTGTCGATGACTTCTGCATGTAAGTACGTCAGATATTTCTGACTGACTTCCTACTTGGATATATTCTAATGAATATACTGTGCACAATCCATTCCACATCTCAAATACAGTGTTGCTTACTAGCTGACCTTTACTTACGCTTAAGTCCAGTCACAGATAATAACAGTTAATGGCACAAATCACTTCATTTAGCAGCTCCACCAGTTCTAGTGACTACTGAAATACTAGTATACATGTGATGAAAGGCGTTATTACATCTACCAAATTTGTGTATGGGTATTGAATTAAAAAGGAAGACAAAGCTGATTTGTGAAGTGTTTAACAGTAAATCTCTCATTATGTGACAATGATAAGTGACCGTTCATTTAGTATAATTTATTGTGGTTAAGAATGTTTAATCACTTATTTCTTTGACACATTTGTCGCTTCTGAATTCATAATTGGTTGAGGTTGTTTATATTACGAGTGAGTTATTGTGTCCTCAATGTTCATCCCAATATTCCAAACGTTTTTATTATCTATCTTTCTCGAGATTTTAAATATTTAATAACTCTCATTCATGAAAACTTTTTGATATCTTGTTTATCTCACTTTGCTTCTTTCCCATTTACTTAACTTAAGCTTTATCACAATGTTGCAATGGATACTAATTAAAATCTGTGATGTTATTAATAATCACACAAAGACTTATCAAGTTTATTTAATACCTATCGGGGAATTTTTAACTTTTCATTGAATTACTCCACAGTCAAATAGTGACATTTTTTAAATCTTGTTCAAACTTCTAAATAAATGGTTGCTCTGGTTGTGAGAAGGGGCATCGGCCTCGTGGCTTCCGAAGGAACTCGTCTTTCATCATGAGGCGTCATAGTTCTTCTAAATGAAGACCTTCTGACTCCCAGGGCAGAGTTTAAAAGGTTTGAATATTTTTTTCTGGTTAGCATTTTTTAGCGAGTTAGTTTTCTACGGGATGTGGTCGCTAACCCCTTGCCCAACCCTCCTCCTTTGTCCGGGCTTGGGACCGGCAGTAGCCTCCAGAGGGACTCCAGGCGGAGTTTTGAATAAACATTTAATTGTCCAATTTGAATTCGACAAGTGTATATAATACATACAAATTAATCGAGATAATTAAGACTAAGCAAATGAGTCATTCTTGTTATAGTTCAAAATATTTAGTTTAACTTTTGTTAAAAACTTGAAACATCTATGTTTATTCAATTTTATTAAATATTTTGGTTTTAATTTTAGACTAGCATTTACTGCTGGTGAAGAAGGACATATGCCTGCTCTTCTTTCAATGGTTAATATTGACCGTTTAACTCCAATTCCATCTATATTAATTGTAGTAAGTTAGTTTTTGAAATTATCACTTTCTTCATAACACCAATATTTCATACTGTTGTGATAATAGATTTCAAAAATTTTTCCAAGATTATTTCCCTAGATTAATAAGATTTCTATCCTGTTTAAGACGACAGCCTTTAAGATTATTCATTTAGGTATTTTTCTTGTGATAAAGCCTCAATATATACCCTACTACTATGTTTTCACATTCTATTTGCTTCCTATAGTTGTGAAGGTAAAATATCATCCGACCGTATTATCAAATGCTTCAGAAAATTATATACATATATATATATAGTTTAGGTCAACTGTTATTAGACTTATTTGTAAACGGCCTAAGATCAGTTTTATTCATTGATCTTTTACCCTTCCAAGAGTTTCTAATGTAATATTATTCTATACGTTTTATCTCCTGATTTTTTTGTTTTTTTGGATTTTCTTTCTATACTGACACAAAACTAGACAACTTTAACTGACACATATTTGTGCAAACCGTTAAGTAATTTACGTTGAATATCCATGTATCTGGTTTTGGGGTACTAGTATGGCTGTACTATAAGTAAATGCTTTGATGTCCATGTTAGTTAAGATTTGATATCAAGTCTGCTAAGCAATATTTTTTTACTGTTCTCTGTACACTGTATGTAAAATTTGTCGTCAGTTGAATATTCTGCCCAAAAATCAAGTATTTATATCTTCATTTGTTTTCATAGGTAACTCTATCTGTAATTTTTCAACAGTTCGATGACATACTTTATTTGATCGAGTTAACGGGTTTTGCTTTCTCTGTAATGTCTGCGATGGCTGTTTGCAGCTTACTCTACATTCGTCGTACAAATCCTCAAATGAATACATCAGGATTTAAAGTAATTCATTTCTTTGTTCGTAAATGTAACTCAGCAATTATTCAGTTGCTTGACAACTTATTACTTCTAAATGCTGAACTGTCTTTTAATCACTGCAGGTACTAGGTTTTATATTATTTATTATCTTACCATAACACTAAAATATCCCCAACTATATTATATCATACTTATCCTGTACAAATTAACATTTAAAGGATAATCTTTGTGAAATGCTACAATAATGGCTATCAACTAAGTTGTGATGAATTAAGAGAATGGAAGGAGTGTATAATTAGAGCAAATAAATGTAAAGTAAACTTTTATCAGGCGCCTTTCAGCAACTATCTGTAAGATATGCGGAATGCTTATCATGGTTTAATTATTTCTTGTTAATAAGGTTAATATTTATGTAAATGTGAAACCATGCTATCTAAGGTAATAGTCCACAATGCATTGATTATTTAAAAGTACTATCTGAAATAAAATCAAATTATGTTTCCCTTATTATCATTGATTATTAACATTGATTAAACAGTATTATAAAGGATAGTATGAGAACAAGCGATTTTGCAAAACTATTAGGATGATTTAAATAATCGAGCTGATTATGGACTCACTAAAGTAAATCCTAAAATTTAAGGCAAACTAATTTAGAAAAGCGATTAACTAAAACTCGTCTGTATGCAAACTATTCAATCATTGTAATATGACTTATTAGCAGGAAAATAATGAATTTAGTACAGAACTAAACATCTCGAAACAACCAAATACATCATCACTTCAGCTTATATATCATAATGATTATGCATCATTTTGAAAGGCGTTACCCGGCATTTTATATTCTAAAATGTAAAAATTACTATTTATATGCTAGTTTGTGTTATATTTCTAAAATGTATTTTGGTTTATTCAAACATTTAACCAATTATTCTCGATTATTTATCATTTAAATTTTTTCAGTTACCAATCTTTTTTCCTGTGTTGTATTTAATTGTGGACATTGCGATTGGAATCCTTGCAATCTATCAAAAGCCGACAGATTGTGCAATTAGTATTGGAGTAATGTTACTAGGTGTTCCAGTTTACATTTTTGGGGTGGTATGGAAGAATAAACCAAGATCAATTAGATCTTTAATATGTATGTTACTTTCTTTGACTTGATAATAACTTAGTATTTACTAGGTACGCTTTACATTGTAAAGTTTTTTTAAAAAAAATGAATTTAAACCCACTGTTTTTGTATAATTTTTATCACGAAACTAACATTTCTCCAGTAGTGTAAATCAATAAAAGTATTCATATGTATTTCAGAGAGCTGAATTTGTCAATTTAGTTTTTGTTGTTTGGTTATATGAATAACTAACCTGAGTCCCAGTATAAATATAAAAAATCTTTTACTATCAAATAATTACCCTGATGTTAGGAAAAGGATTTCACGGCGTTTTTGTAACAACCATGGGGGATAGGTTTACATCCGATCGCATCCAAACCGTTGGTTTCCGTCATACTTCGAAGATCGTTCAGAACCCGAGAAAGATTGACTCTCGAGGAGTAGCCTGATTTTCGTTGTGATTGAGGATGTATTGATCATATCTTCACGCTCTGCCAAATATTAGAGCACCGTAATACTTATCAAAGGCCAACAATCGTAGTGTTTCTTGACATCAGGGCTGTCTTCGATTCGTTGGACAGGACTGTTCTCTGAAGTTGTTTAATGAAGAAGGGTGTGTCTGTGAGGTTTATTAACATCTTAAGAGCCCTATATACAAACACCTCGGGTAGAGTGAGGGCATGCAACCACCTCTTTCCACTATTCCATTCAACCAGTGGGGTTAATTATGGTTGCCCAATCTCACCATTCCTCTTCAACTCTGCCATTGATGACGTTCTGGATACAGCTCTGATGGATGTAGGTAATGGTGGTATGAATCTGTTGACATCCAGTGGCAACATCATGTTAGTCATGCAAGAGGTTCGGCATTGTGTGTTTGGGCACAGCGACGATAATTTAGTTGGTGTTACTATCTTGAAACATCGACTTCGGTGGCTTGGACATGTTCTACGAAGGTCATCCCGGAAAATTCCGCATTATGAATTATTCGCCGACGCTGGGACCGATCCTGTTGTAACTTTCTTTTACTTTCTTAATAAGAAATGAACGGAACTTCTTTAACTGAAATAACTCTTTCTGGCTGTATTTTTGCTAACTGGATTGCCTCTACCATTATTATTATTTCACTCTCATATACTAATTTCTGTTCGCTATTGATCCCCTTTTTATTATATGCTTTTTACTTTATCTCTTCACATTCTCATTGTTATTATGTGGGGCGTATGTATTTGGTGCATCTTTGTACCAATACTCATGTGTTAAAACGAATAAATAAGGAAAACTTACACATATCTACATAATGATGATCGTATATTCCAACTCTGTTTCAAATTAGAAAAGTCTTTTTTCTGGTTTTCCTCATTTTAGTTTGCTTATAACGTTGACTCGACTACGTTTTTGCGAACCCCTACAATTTTATCGAGTAAAAGCAACGTTATCTTTAACTAATCAACCGCTAACATCCTAACTGGTTATACGTAGAGTAGCAAGTACTCACTAATTTAAGCTTTACTATTCGCGAGGATTTCAGGCATTATCATCATTTGGCGCTTACGTGATAAAGTGTATTTTAGCAGATAATTGATTGCTTGAGTAAACTAAAGATCACTATATATTTTGAAGCTTCACTTATTAAACTGATAAAGAATCTAAAGGTCTACCCAACTAGACGTAACATCTTTGTATACTATTAACTTAATCAGACAGAAAATTACAAAGTAAAAATTCAAGAAAAACATATGCGGCTATTCCTATTGTATAAGCTACGAATACTACCTAATAGTATTTGACTGGATTTCCACCGTTTACACTCAAATGGATATCTGAATAAGTAAGAATATTTCTTGTTCCTCGGTGGTCAATTCTCAAAAATTTTAAATTTCTCTTTAATAAATGATATGTCGTTGCGTGTAGTCTAACTTTGTAACATCATTGTGTGCTTTATTGGACTAGGTGTTCTGTAAATAATAATTATAACTTTTCTTCAGTCAGACTAGTGGATTTGAGTCTTTCGATTGAGACTTTTAGCTTGCAGATGAATATCTAACAACTGGTATCCGACAGCAACAAAGCTGCATTGGATATGAAAACTTATTACTATAATTATCAAATAAGCTTATATACTTGTTAAAAACCTGACTAATTCAAGTTTAATTCATATTATTATTGGCATATAGATCAATACTACTTGCTATTAAAAAACTCACTTATGCAACAATTTAAAAAAAATACTCCAATACAAATAAATAGGATTTATCCATTAATTTCTTTGACAACTTTCTAAAGACAATTATCCTATTAGAATTACGAAGTCGAGAGGACAAGAAGCGAATGTCTGGCGCTTTTACAAGGTTAGTGGATATCCCTGATTCCAAACCAACGGTGCACATCGGCTCCAGAATCCTGAAGGAACAAATGGAACAAATCGTTGGTCACCGGTTATCATGAGAATGAATCTCCTGACGTGTTGCCCCACTGTCCTGTAGATTTGACGTTTAGGTCGAAGGCTTCAAGCCTGGTCTCCACAGAAAACCAACTGCAATATCCCAGGTCTCACACAAATCGAGTGATTTATATGGTGTATATCTATTTGGTTACCTCCTTGTACCAATGTTTATATGTTCAAATAAATAAAATAAAATTTGAATGACAAGTTTTCGTACCTTAATACAATTTTATTTTTATTCTCCATTATGTTGTAGATGGTGTCACAGTCACTTTCCAAAAAGTTTTAAAAGTTGTTGAACAAGAAAAAGTCTCTGAAATATTAGAATTAGATGGTCATTTAAAATCTGTTGGTGATCAACTAGAAATATCATAAAAATATGATGATAATAAACAATAAATAAAAAGCTGCGCTTTATTCCTGTTGCCATTCAACAACAAAAAGTACATTTTATTTCTATATCTATAAACTTTTTATTATTATGAACATTTTTTTTAGAAAGAAAATTTATTTATTAAAACCTATTGACAATGAAATCTTATTTATTAAATTATTCCCATTATTCTTTATCATTATTACTACCTTAATTATTTCTGTTGATGAATATCATTGCTTCTTTTCTTGTTTATTTTTCTTTTCTTTCTTTTTAAAAAAGAAAAAGAAAAGAAAAACAATACCGCGCCTAAAATTACACTTGAAATTCATTCAATCAAAATAATGTTTCTATCATTTGTAAATTGAAGGTAACATTTTGTTTTAGTTGTTTGTTTGTTTTAATTTTTCCATAGGTTGCAGTATAAAACATTGAGCTGATTCATTTGATGTTGTATTGTGAAGAGATTTCTTTCTTTGTTTGTTTTTAAAGACATTGTATTCAATTTGCTAACATCTTCTTTGCCAGTTTTATTATTATTTTATCTTTGCGACTTCTTATTTTTTTATTCTAGATAGGTACGTTTTTTCTTATTCTTTAAGTGATTCACTTTATATGATCAGTAGAATAATCATCTTTTCTTTTTTCTTTTTCTAAGAAAACCTTTTTTGTATATCCTGAATTGTTTTGATATAGATCCTTTTTAAATAGATTGCAAGTTCATGTGTATGTACATAGTTTATACACAAAATTCTTGATAATGTTGAATAAATAAATAAATATATTTGGCTGTTTGTAAAGATTTATTCAAGTTTATGATTGGCTAATGATTGATTAGTAACTAACGACTTGTTTGTCTTTCCCTCGAATCTTCTGGTACAGTCGGGGGTGGGCAGAGTTAGCTCTCCATCTTGAAATACTCTCACATGGTCACACGTCTACAGCCACTTGCAGAGATGACCTACTCATTGCTTTCTCGTGGCATTACTGTTGTTTACGAAATTGAGAGGACACAAAGCGAATGTCTGACACTTTAACAGAGTTGGTGGACACTGAGGAACCAGATAGTGGAGTTGGAAATCCCCGTTTCTGAAGTAACATTTCACATGGGCTCCAGGATGCTGAAAGAACAAATAACGTATGAATCAAGAGTTGATCACCGTCTATCATGGGATCGCATCTGCTGACGTTGCTCCACTGCCTTATGGATCAGACATTTAGGTCGAAGTCTCTGAGTGTGCCCCACAGAAAACCATCTGCATCGGTCTGGGCACTCGGGTAGTATCTCATCCCACACACAAATCAAGATATTTGTGTGAAGCATATATATTCGTTGTCCCTTTGTACCAACACTTGTGTTCAAATAAACAATTTTCTGTTTTTTACTTACTACCGCATGTTACCCCTAATGGTGGATTACAGGTCGAACAACAGCATTTTTCATCCAACTCTGTCCTGGACAATCCTTTCCAGTTATTCCCAGTAGCTATTCATCCTTTTCATGTTTGCTTCCGATTCCCAACGCAATGTGTTCTTTGTTCTTTCTCTTTTCTGTTTTCCTTCAGGAGTACAAGTTTGCGCATGCCTTATGATGCAGATTAATGGTTTCCACAATGTATGTCCTATCCACTTCCAACGTCTTTTCCTAGTTTCTTCTTCAGACAGAAGTTGGTTTGTTCTCTCCCACAGTAGGCCGTTGCTGATGTTATCTGGACAGCGGACATTGAGTATCTTGCGTAGACAATTGTTTATAAATACCTGTACTCTTTTGATGATACTTGTGGTAGTTCTCCACGTTTCAGCTCCATACACTCGAACTATCTTGACATTCGTAGTGAAGATTCTGATTTTGATATTGGTTGATAGTTGCTTAGATCTCCATATGTACTTCAATTGTGGCAATGTGGCCATTGCTTCGTCAATCCTCGCCTTTACTTCTGCATTGCAACATCCATGATAATGATGCCCAACTACTTGAAAGATTCCACCTGGACCAGAGTTTGTCGGCCCGACAGAGTTTAGTTCTGTTGTAATAAAGGCATAGAAATGACGAATCTTCAGTTATATTTTCCTAAACATTTCATTGAAACATGAACAGTTAGTTCAAAGGCGAATAACATACATACATATACATATTTTAAGCTTTACCTGATCCATTAAAAAATCATTTAATCACAATAAAAAAATTAACTTACACTTTTGACTTCGTCCTAGCAATAACTCCTGTTAAAATATCCACTAATCATCAAAAGTAATCTGACAGTAAATGTTTGCTTTAGGATGTTTCTTCGTTCTCGGTATGTTACCTTCTAGTAGCTACAGCAGAACTGCTACGCTTCATAAAATCGAACTGTGTTATAATAATGTTTAACAAGTTGTTAATCTTTAAATCCATAACTTGTTTTTTTAGTAAGTAGTAAAGCCTAGCATAAATGTCCTATGCCGATTTATTTTTGCCATACATTTCATTTGTTATGAAGCTACCATCACAAAGGATAAATATCTGAAAATCCTGTTGTTCAATTTCAAGTTTTAAATTTTCAATCTTACTTGTCAATACCAAATCATAAGCCTAGGACTCCTATCACTAACATTGAAATTCTTCAGTTTACAGGTTGTGGAGATTGTTAAGTTTTCTTGACTGAGATCATGAACCGATTGATGTTAGACCACCATTGGAAACCTGGAAGAACTGGACGGCCGTTTCGTCCTATGTTCTCATGGATTTAGTCACTAGTGAGAACATGATAATTATGAGTTTAGAAGTTGTGGAGAAAATTCTCGGAGTTCTAGTGAGAAGGCATGACCAGTGGAGCTAATCTGTGTTGTATAGAAACAGGTGTCTACCTCAGTACAATGGAAGATGGTTGCGCAACTTCCTGGAGCCCATGTGAACCATTAGTTTGATATAGGGATTTCCAACTCCACTAGGTGGCTCCTCAGTATCCACCAACTCTGTTAAAGTGTCAGACATCAATCGGTTCATGATCTTAATTTTTAAAAAATGAAATCTTTCTTTCACTACTGGTCACATTGTCTCTTAATGTTATTTCGTTTCAATTGTTCTTAAGTTTGTTTGTAAACAACCTTTATAAACGAGAATTACATTAGTAATAGTTTTCTCAAAGAAAAATCAAGGTTTGTATTAATTTTATTGCATAAGTGTATAAAGGACAATTGAAATGTTATTACCTGTATTTACTTAGTTCAGCTATGATTCATATAAATCGTATAGGTAAAATTCAATCTCTACTGAATCATTACGTTACTCATCTTTAACTGGTTATAATTATAAATTAATGAAAGTCATTATTACTAACTTCAATTATTATAATCTCATAAAACATTTTGATTCATTGTCATGACCTTCGACATTAAAAAAACACACTAGTAATCGAATACAGATAACATAGAGTACGTGTTTAGAAGAAAGAAAATGAAATCAGTATAGAAAAAAAAGCGTCTTAACGACAAATAGTGAATTTCATAATTATGAACCTAACTGGACAGTTTTGCAAATGTAATAATAATGGTTAGTAGTGAAATGGTAGACATGAGTTTCATCTTATACAGAACTTGTAAGGTCAATGTTCCTGATTTGCAGATTACGTATATTAAATATGTTATTAGATTGCTGTAATTATTCAAACTATTTTGAATATTTTTTTGATTGAAATCATGAACCGATTGATGTTAGATCACCGTTGGAAACGTAGAAGTCGTGACCAGTGGGGCTAATCCATGTCGGGTAGAGGATGGTCATGCAATTTCGTGGATTGGTTGAGGTTAGACACTAACATCATTGGATGCCTACTCAGTGGTCTAGTAGGTTTAGCGTTCGCGAGCGAGACTGAAGGACCTGGGTTGGAATCCCGCGAGCACGATCGTGGATGCGCACTGTTGAGGAGTCCCAAAATAGGACGAAACGCCCGTCCAGTGCTTCCAAGTTTCCAACGGTGGTCTAACATCAATCGGTTCATTATCTCAATCAAAACTCAATAATCTCGACAACCCCTATACTGATATTTTGAATATGACAGATTCTTGACTAAAATAAAATCCATTAGCAAAGATTAACTGAATTATTTAAAAAACCGATAATCAATTAGATTTCGTACGAAAAAATGTCACTACAGTCTAATGAGGCTCGACATAAAATTACTAATAATAGACATCATAATGAAAATGTTTTAAAAAATAACAATCATATAGGATAAATAAGATTATATATAAGAATTATGCTTAGAATAATCAGTTACTTCAGTGAAGAAGCTTAAACCAGATTTTATTTGAACACATAAATATTGGTACAAAGGGACAACGAATATATATGATTCACACAAGTAACTTGATTTGCGTGTGCGATGGGATACTACCGGAGTGCCCAAATCAAAGCAGGTGGTTTGCTGTGGGGGCCACACTCGACATAAATGACTGATCCACAAGACAGTGGAGCAACGTCAGGAGATGTGATCGCATGACAGACGGTGATCAACTCCTGATTCATACGTTATTTGTTCCCTCAGGATCCTGGAGCCCATGTGAACCATTCGTTTAGAAATAGGGATTTCCAACTCCACTAGGTGGTTCCTCAGTGTCCACCAACTCTGTTAAAGTGTCAGACATTCACTTTGTGTCCTCTTAATTTCGTAAACAACAGTAACGCTACGAGAAAGCAATGAGTAGGACGTCTCTGGAATTGACCATATGAAAGTATTTCAGAAGTGAGAGCTAACTCTCCCCTACCTCGTCTATACCAGATCATTTGGAAGCCGGGAGAAAAGTTAGAATTATTTGGATTTAAATACAATTTTGACAGAACGTTTTCTACATGTATGGTGCTTAATTTCTATCAAATGGTTTATTCGAACTTTGATGAACATTTCATATAAAGTATTATACAATTGAATTCAATTATTAATTGAAATGCACACGTATCATAATTAACGACTATTTAATCTACATTATTTAAAACAAAATATCTGTCGTAGAATAGATATTATGTTTTCATCAATATAGACTTATTAGATAATGTGACTGATTTATTTATTTAATTTAGTATTTTTGTGGTTGTTTATTGTCTGTTTCGTACCATTTTCAATTTCGTATGTTGCTAATAATAATAATAATCATAACAGCCCTTCAAGAATGAACACTATAAATTGAATCTTTTAAATGTTTTACAGACTGTTTAGAAGTCAATAAAGTAATCGTTCAATGGCTTACTTAAGAGTATACAAATATACCCTGTTCAAGATTATTATGTCTGTCAGTGTTTGCTGATAGTTAAGGACATTAAGAATACGGCAAAGAAGTATATACAATGAGTTGAAGCAGCAAAACTACCATCGTAGGTTTGGCTATCCCCATGGCTCAGTTCATGAAAGTCATGGTCATGTGTTCATGCTGATTTTTCTGGATCAATAAATGATCAGAACATCTTAATCATCGTCAAGTTGTTTACAAAATATCATCAATAATCATGGTTCTGAATTTGAGTTTCTGGAAACCCTCCTTATGGAAAACGGGCCTCATTAACACTTGAAATCTTAGATTTCTGTTTAAAGAATGCGTTTGCACACGATCGATCATCACTCTATGACCCTCAGTCAAAAGGCCACCTTAAGTATTTTGTTAATGCGCTGAAACAAGTTCTCATCATAACATAAGGGGACGATATGATGAAGGAAGCCATCCAGAATTTCCTGGAAGCACAAAGAATAACTCCCAAAAGTGCCTAGACATAAGGAAGCAATGTTCGCGAGGAAAATTCGCACTTCATTTAACGCCATGTATTCACAGTAAGTAATACGAAACTATAAATTCTATGTCAGGGATAATTAATGTAAATTCCAAGATAGGTTACCAATGTATGCAAGAGACTCAACAGTGGAGCCATGCCTTGGCAACTGGTGTAGTTGTAAAAAGAATAGGTGATTTACGAAACTCATATTCAAGGAATATATCTAACATGGTACGTCAACCATATACAACCCAAAGCATTTACATCGATCAAGAAACCCTCTAGTTTTAAACCATAATAGGACTATCTTGCTGATAGAGTTAATCAGAAGCAATCAAGCCAGAGCATCAGAAACAATAACAAGACCTTAAGAATATAATCAAGATAAATAGTCGCCTTCCTCATCAACTTAAGTTGATTCCCAAAAGTGGACCTATCGTCAGGAAAGGAAGGAGATATGACAGAATTTAAAGAGCAAAATTTAATCAATTTGACATTTTATCAGTATGATATTATAAGTATATATTCACATAGGAAGTTATTAGTTAACTGATCTTAAATACTACTCAGCTTTAATTATATACATTTATATTTCTATCTGACTAAAATAATCACACACAAGGTATTGCATTCAGACATCGGATATTTGTTACCGGGATCAGATAAATCCATATCGACAGTTATTCTCTTTCCAATACGTGTTATCGGATTAGAAGTTATTAGTGTGAAGGACAATTCGGTTTATCATTTCGGTGGGTATAACAATGATAGACATATCAACAGTATATATCTGGTGATTATTTATCAACTGACTATAATAAATCAGTATACTCAAACAATCGGAATGGTCCTGCATAAAAAGCTTTTATACAAATAATGATCAATAGATTAACTAGATTGTAAAGCTTCAAATCTATTGGTTCGTAAACGATACACGAAATTTGAATCCAATAATCCTTTAAATTTTAGATGGATTTGAATCATGTTTACTTTATGCTAAATATTCTGTATAGTAATATACCATATTGTTATATGAAATGCCTTATTTTGCTGACCAGTCATTCTATCTTCCTATATTCCCTAATTTGGGCATTGTATCAACATTTTTGATTTGGGAGAAATTATTACTCGGATTCAATTTATTCAGATCATCAATAGAATCCGACCGGCACCAAAAAACCAGATAAGCACGACGTTAGCTACTACACAGTGACCAGTCAATGGAAATAATTTTCGATTCTACAGGTGATCACTTGCTACCTGAACAGCTCAGTGGTAATATCTCAGACCTATGCTTCTCCACAAGGGATAACAGGCGTAAGTAAGTAGGATCTCAGACTAGGAAACTCAGTGATTCAGGTTAGAATCTTCTAGAAATTGTTAATCCCCTCAACATTGTAGACATCTCTTTCTGACGAGTCCCAAGAAGTTCGAAACTCGGTTACATAGCTTCATACCGACTATCTCCATCTATCTAACAATCAGACAATCAATTGCATATATTTCCAAATTCATATAATATTTTTGTTCTCAACAATAGCTTGTAAAATACATATTTTAACAGAGATTTAGATTATTCTTTTGAATTAAACCATTTTATTATAATAAAATCTTTGATAATATCTAGTGGTTTTAAGGATTCGCCTAATAGATATATCCATCTCTCAGTACACATTTAGGCAAAACATAAATTCAGTATTCAACACCGTAAATGTAAACACATAATCTACTAACCTAAGATGTTCGTGATTTTTGAAATCCAGTTGTACTGAAGTACCTGTTCAAGAAGTCAATAAATCAACAGAATTCAGTTTCATTATGAATAGCAACAATAGAAGAGTATCAATCCTTAGAAAATATAGGAAGTATTTTAATATATGAATCTGTCATTTTCAATTATAATCTTAGGTTGATTCATGATCTCACTGTGATTCTCCACAGCTAAATGCTGACATTTTAACTTAGTTTGTAGTTTAAAATCCTGTCAACGATGAATTTGACATATGATTACTCAAAATACTTGATTCCTTATTTAAATAATGAATTTCAGAAAGTGAATAGGCATGATAAAGATTCTGGTTTGAATCTTCTAATTTACAATAAATTCATTTTGCTAGGGGATATTACATCAGTATTTTGTAATTCTGACTCCGCCTGGAGTCCCTCCGGGGGCTACTGCCGGTTTCAAGCCCGGATAAAGGAGGGTTTGGAATGGGGTTAGCGACCCCATCCCGTAAAAAATTAACTCGCTAAAAAAACGCTAACCAGTAAAAACGTTTGTAATTCTAAGATAATTTCAATATTAAACTGACGTTTTTTATTTCATTTATGTATTTCATGACACTTTTCACTTTTAGTGACACTTTTTGTTTGATGGATTGTGTGAGTCTACACATATCACGTGCCTGTGTAAACCATTATGCTATCTCACGGTCAAATGAAATCTCATATGAAGCACACTTCTGGAGAAAATCAGTTAAGCACCTAATCATTATCGCAGACCATATGTGATTACCCAGAGCCAATGTATGAATGCACACGATTTGTGTTCAATTCACTTCTCAGTCTTTTTAGTTCTGTTGCTGGTTCGGTAAGTGTATATTAAGTGTGTGCGCATTTCCTGTAGGTGAGATGAAATCAATACATAACTTAGTTTTATCTCCATTGATCTATATTGATCAGTATTGACTAGATCGCTGATAGGTATACACTATTTTTCCACCATATATTTTTTTCAAACAACTGCAGCCTCAGCAGTAGTAGGTCTCAACATACACAAAGGAAAAAGCATGATTCTCCAATACAACTCAACATGCACCAATCGAATCACAATTGACAGAGAAGATTTGGAGCATGTAAAATCCTAAACATATCTGGGCAGCATCATGGATGAGCATGGTGGATATGATGCAAATATGAAGGCGTGGATCGACAAAGCAAGAGTAGCATATCTACAGCTGAAGAACATTTGGAAATCAAAACAGCTGTCTGTCAACCAACACCACAGTCAGAATTTTCAATACAAATTTCGAAGCCGTCCTATTGTGTGGTGCGGAAACTTGGAGAACTACAAAATCCATCATCCAGAGAAATGGAGAGAGACATGAGAAGAATGAAGAACAATTGGATAGAACTAGCAAGGAAGGCCGAGGATAGAGTGGGTTAGAGAATGTTGGTCGGTGGCCTATGCTCTATCGGGAATAACAGGCTTAAGTAAGTAAGTACGTAAGTAAGATATAATATAACTGACAAGAATTGAACTAGAAATTCTTTTCAACGTTTATTATCAATACTGTCAACTGAATAGAATAACCTAAATTTGAAAAAAAATTTGCCACTTACAGCAAAGTATCACATTCAAAATCAACTAGTTAGCATCAAATTTCCCTAACTTTCTAATTTTTTTTTTGATAATATTAAGTCAAACTACAACGTGCTTCCAATAGATACATCCATATTATAATTTACTAGGATTTGTACCTTATAGATAAGGTGAACCCTCACATGGAATCCTCAACGTCAAAAGAGAAGAGGAAGATGAAAGAACACATTATGCAGAGAAATGGAAATAGACATGTGAATAATGAACAACAGTTAAATAGAACTAAAAAGGAAGGCTCATGACAGAGTGGATTGGAGAATGCTAGTCGGCAACATATGCTTCATTGAGGGTAACAGGCGTAAGTAAGTAAGTAACATTTAAATTAGTAGTCTCTCATTCCAAATTGACACAAATAAGAATTAACAATTGAAATCTTAATAAACAATCTAAGTTAACTTCTTTTCTTTCTCCCTCCCTCCCTCTCTTTTCATTGTGTAATCTAGGAAAGTATAAACTATACATAAAATCAAAAGAGATTACCTAACTCATTATACATTCTAATAATTAAATCTATACACAATTTACACAGATATCATTGATTGATAATACTTCCATGCATATTATTCATTCTCTGATTATAATAAGTTTCCTTGTAATAATAATAATAATAATAATAATAATAATAATAATAATAATAATAATAATAATAATAATAATAATAATAATGAATAGTAAAGTATTCAAATAGACTGTATAAATAAATATATCATAAGCCAGACATTGTACATGAATACCATTGTACAATAGATTTACCATAGTTGATTACGTAATCCAAGTTAAAATTTTAAAAAAATGTTTGTTTGTCAATCAGCAACAAAATATACAAACATTATAAAAAAGGGGGATTTTTTTGTTTTTTTTATGTAACTATAGCATATACAATAGAACAATTAGCATATTTCTTTATTTGAATGACATAAGAAATGACGTCATGTTTGAAATTTACATTTTATAAATAGAAATATTTCCCTGATTGAAATCACGAGTCAATTGAAGTTAGACCACCATGGGAAACTTGGCAGGACTGGACGGCCGTTTTTGTCCTAGTACTGGACTTCTCAGCAGTGCGCATCCACGATCCCACCACCCGCGAGATTCGAACCCAGGATCTACCAGTCTCACGCCAGGCGCTTAACCTCTAGACCACTGAGCTGGCCAGCATTCGACGGTGTTAATGTCTTACTTTAACCAATCCAAGGAGTTGCGCCACTGTACACCATTGTCTTCAGTGAGTTGACGAAACGGCTGTCCAGTGCTTCCAGGTTTTCCATGGTGATCTAGCTTCAATTGACTCATGATTTCAATCAGTGAAATTTCTAAAATCTCCACAAAACCCCTTCTAATAGAAATATCTCCCCAAGTTTATTGTGCAAACTTAATGAATTTTAAGGTGTCTTATTATAAATTTTATTTAACTCAATCAAAGAACGGGAACTATAGTTTTTCAACTCGTTTTCTTTTCTTAAAAAACTGTCAACAGAACGTTTTTAAAATAAACAAAAAAATTTTTATCAGAAGGGGTTTTGTGGATATTATGGTGATTTCAATGGTTAAGATCATGAGTCAATTGAAGCTAGACCATCATGGAAAACCTGGAAGCACTGCGTCTTTTTAAACATTTTTATAATATTCTAATTCTTTCTTCCAGTACTACATCCTCATATGTAATCTTTATTTTATATATTACCACCTCTGAATTAACTACTTTTATGAATCCGGTGTTCATCTTCTTGTGTTAATGAGGTATGGCAACTTGAACCGATGCACATATGTGCCTGGTCCTACGTTGTAGCTGACTGACTGATTGGTCTGATAATTCACATCCACAAGAAATGCGACATCTTTGATATTATATCCATCTTCAATAAATTTTGTTTTAAAAAGGCATTATCTTCTCTCATTTGGGATTCAATTCTTTTCTTTTTTCTTTTCTGTTCATCTCTGTCATGTAAGTAATATGAAAATTTGAATGTTACACAATTTTGTGCACGTTTTTCTCCTCCTCAGAAATCATACGATGGGATAAACCAAATAGTATATCGAGCCATTTCATTCAATGAAAAGTTCTTTCATCTTCTATAGAGAATGGGCAGTCTGCGCTATATTCTCTTAAGATTAAAACAAAACATACTATGGGAAAGAAAACCTGTCGATTGAACGTATTTAATATTAAAACATGAGTATTCTGTGTTAGAATAATGAAGTGATTATTTTTGTTTTTGTTTTTATGTAACTGTAGCGTTTATTTATTTATTTGAATGACAGTAGAAGTGACGTCATTTTTTGAAATTTACATTTTATAAATAGAAATATTTCCCCAAGTTTATTGTCTCTTATTATAAACTTTATCTAACTAAAGTCAGTCAAAGAATGGGAACTATTTGTTTTTGTTTTTAATATTTCACTACAAATCTCTTATTTTAGCATTCAATAATAAAATAAAATTTTTTTAGCGAGTTAGCTTTCTACAGGATTGGTTCGCTAACCTCCATTTATCCAATCTTAGAACTGGTAATAGCCCAAGAACAGCTTCAGATGGAATTGAAGAATACTGATCAGCGGCCTACGCTCCACTGGGAGTAACAGGCGTAAGTAAGAAATTAAGTACTTACTTACTTACTTACGCCTGTTACTCCTCATGAAGGAGCATAGGCCGCTCACCAGAATTCTCCATCCAACTCTGTCCTGGGCAATCCTTTCTAGCTCCGTCCAGTTGTAATTCATCGTTTTAATATCTGCTTCTATTATCCGACGCAATGTGTTCTTTGGCCTTCCTCTTTTTCGCTTCCCTTCAGGATTCCAAGTTAGCGCTTGCCTCGTGATGCAGTTTGACGATTTGCGTAATGTATGTCCTATCCATTTCCATCGTTTTTTCCTAATTTCTTCTTCAGCTGGAAGTTGGTTTGTTCTCTCCCACAAAAGGCTGTTGCTGATGGTATCCGGCCAATGGATGTTGAGTATTTTGCGTAGACAGCTATTTATAAATACTTGTACTTTCTTGATTGTGGTTGTTGTAGTTCTCCAAGTTTCAGCTCCATACAGTAGAACTGCCTTGACGTTGGTATTGAAAATTCTCACTTTGATATTGGTTGAAAGTTGTTTTGAGTTCCATATGTTCTTTAACTGTAGAAATGCCGTTCTTGCTTTGCCAATCCTTGCCTTTACGTCTGCATCTGAACCTCCTTGTTCATCGATGATGCTTCCTAGGTATGTGAAGGACTCTACATTTTCCAGAGTTTCGCCATCAAGAGTGATTGGATTGTTGTTTTCCGCTTTGAATTTGAGGACTTTGGTTTTCCCTTTGTGTATGCTGAGGCCTACTGATGCAGAGACTGCTGCCACACTGGCTTTCTTTGTCTTCATCTGTTCGTGTGTATGCGATAGGAGGGCTAGGTCGTCTGCGAAGTCCAAATCGTCTAATTGATTTTGAGCTGTCCATTGAATTCCGTGTTTACCTTCAGATGTCGAGGTCTTCATAATCCAGTCGACCACCAGAAGAAAGAGGAAGGGAGAGAGTAAACAGCCTTGTCTGACTCCGGTCCTTACTTGGAATGCATCTGTCAGCTGTCCTCCATGCACGACTTTGCACTGTAGTCCGTCGTATGAGTTCCGGATAATATTGACAATCTTCTCAGGAACTCCGTAGTGTCGAAGAAGTTTCCACGATGTCCTCCTATCTACACTGTCGAATGCTTTTTCATAATCAATGAAGTTGATGTATAGTGATGAGTTCCACTCAACTGATTGTTCGACGATGATCCGTAGTGTTGCGATTTAGTCTGTGCATGATCGATCCTTACGGAATCCAGCTTGTTGATCTCGAAGTTGGGCGTCTACTGCGTCTTTCATCCGGTTCAGCAACACTCTGTTAAAGACCTTCCCTGGTATTGACAGCAGTGTAATGCCTCTGTAGTTTTCACATTTGCTCAGATCTCCTTTCTTTGGAATCTTGACGAGGTGTCCTTCTTTCCAGTCTATCAGCACTTGTTCCTTATCCCAAATCTTTTTGAATAGAAGGTGAAGCATGTTTGTAGTTGCTTCGATGTCTGACTTCAGTGCTTCAGCTGGTATGTTGTCCGGACCCGCTGCTTTCCCGTTCTTGATTTGTCTGACGGCCATTCTGATTTCTTCCTTCGTTGGTGGGTTGACGTCTATGGGAAGATCTGTGTGTGCCGCTTCGATGTCCGGTGGATTCGTTGGAGCCGGCCTATTCAGGAGTTCCTCGAAGTATTCTACCCATCTGTTCCGCTGTTGTTGAATTTCGGTGATTGGCTTGCCTTCTTTGTCTTTGACCGGCCTCTCTGATTGACTGTATTTCCCTGTTAGTTTCTTCGTTGTATCGTAAAGCTGTTTCATATTTCCTTCTCTAGCAGCTTTTTCTGCTGTCGTTGCTAGTTCTTCCACGTATTTCTTCTTGTCGGCTCTAATGCTTCTCTTCACTTGTTTGTTTTCTTCTATGTATTCAGCTTGTGCTTGGACTTTCTCTGCTCGTGTTCGGCTGTTGTTAATTGCTGCTTTCTTGTTCTTCCTTTCTTTGATCTTGTCCAGTGTTTCTGTAGAGATCCATTCCTTATGATGGTATTTCTTTAGACCCAGAACCTCTTGACACGTTAAAGTTAATGCTTCCTTGATGTCTTTCCAGTTGTCCTCCATACTAGTCTCTTCTTCCTTCTGTAGATCTTGTAAGGCTTGGAACCTGTTGTTGAGAGCTATCTTGAATTCATTGAGTTTGTCAGTATCTCGAAGGAAGGCTGTATTGAACCTTTGTATTGCTATTTGTCCAGTTGTCCAGTTCTTCTTTATCTTCAATTTGAAATTCGCTACAACTAGGTGGTGATCTGAAGCTACGTCAGCACCTATCCTGGTTCTCACATCTTCCATTGTCCTTCGGAATTTTTTGTTGATGCAAATATGATCTATTTGGTTCTCTGTAGTGTGGTCCGGTGAGATCCATGTAGCCTTGTGTATACGCTTGTGTGGAAATATTGTGTCTCCTATGACCAATTTGTTGAATGCACATAGATTTGCAAATCTTTCTCCATTTTCGTTTCTTTCTCCCAGTCCATGTCGTCCCATAATATCTTCATATCCAGTGTTGTATATCCCAACTTTGGCATTTAGATCTCCCATCAGAATAGTTGTCCTTTCTTGGGCATTTCTCAATGATTGACTGCAGCCGCTCGTAGAACTGATCTTTGATGTCGTCGTTGCTGTCATTTGTGGGTGCATAACATTGGATAATATTCATTAAGATCCCCTCCTTTGTTTTGAATGATGCTTTGATGATTCTGGATCCGTGAGATTCCCATCCTACAAGTGCATTTCGTGCTACTTTGGACAGCATAAGAGCGACTCACTGAGTGTGTGGAGCATTTTCGTTTTCGTGACCGGAGTATAGCAGCATCTCTCCCGTAGCTAGCCTTTTCTGTCCATCTTGGGTCCAGTGGGTTTCGCTAATTCCCAGTACTGCTAAGTTGTATCTCCTCATTTCCATTGCTATTTGACTGGTCTTCCCGGTTTCCCACATTGTTCGAACGTTCCATGTACCTATAAAAAATTTTGCTCTGGTTGTTAGAAGGGGCATCGGCCTCGTGGCTTCCGAAGGAACTCGGCTTTCACCATGAAGCGTCATAATTCTTCTAAATGAAGACCTTCTAACTCCCAGGGCAGAGTTTAAATGGTTTGGATTATTTTTCCGGTAAGCGTTTTTTTAGCGAGTTAGTTTTCTACGGGATGGGGACGCTAACCCCATGCCCAACCCTCCTCCTTTACCCGGGCTTGGGACCGGCAGTAACCCCATAAGAGCTACAGGCGGAGTTAAGAAATTAAGTAAGTAAAAATAATTAAGAACTCAATATTTGAACAATTTGTCTTATTTTAGTATTTCTAACTACTTCATGTATATCATTCGAATTGAAATAGAATTGAAGATTTCGAGGTTTACAACTGACTACTATAACTTAAAGAATGAAAAAAGCTCATTACCTTTTAGAGATAATAATTGAAAGTATTTAAAATTTCTTGTCCTGGGTTCGAATCCCGCGGGGTAAGGCATCGTGGATGCGCACTGCTGAGGAGTTCCATTCTAGGACGGAACGGCCGTCCAGTGCTTCCAGGTACGCGTTGCTATGCGAGAGCATTTCAAGAAGGAGGGCGGATTCTCCTCACCCTCGACCGTACCAGGGCTTTCGGCGGCCAGGGCATTGAACAAAATCTCTGAAAATCATTCATCTAGATAAGATGTACATAGTCAATGAAATAGTAACTATTCAAACTATCTATTATTCGGTAAACTTTAATACACAAAATTATTGATTGTAAATATTTATCATTCTTTCATTTTATTATTATTTATTACAAATATATAACAGTAAAGTAGTATGCATATTTTATGTTGGCATGAAATGTATCATCCACTATTAAAAAAAAAGAAGAATGAATAAATAACTTTTATTGTGAATCAAAATACACTCAAGTAAACGGTATTAGAATAAGGCTACATTTCATTCTTTCTTTTTACAATGAACAATGATTCCTGTCTGCTTCTGTCAATAACTCTTTTCATTAAACTCTGTTGACATTACCATAAAATGAATGATTTTTACATTGTTGAAATGTTATTTTAGTAGAAAGTTCTGTATATATATACAGAAGTTTTTAAATATTACATTCATTTTGATTTTATGAGTATTAAACATTAATATTAACACCATGGGATGCCGGCTCAGTGGTCTATTTGGTTAAGCGCCTTGCGCGAGACTGATAGGTCCTGGGTTCGGATCTCGCGGGGTGCGGGATCGTGGTGCACACTACTGGGGAGTCCCATTCTAGGACGAGACGGCCGTCCAGTGTTTCCAGGATTTCCATGGTAATCTAGCTTCAATTGACTCATGATTTCAATCAAAAACTTAACAATCTCCACAAACCCTAAACTGATAATAAATTCATTTTTATATTGGTTGTTTGGATCGTCCTATTGATGTTTAGAACTGTACGGATTGCCTTGAGATTATCTTCAGACATAACCATTATGAGATGATGGTGGATAGCAGTGGAATTCAGGATACTTGTTTCATCTTATTTGGAACTTTTCAGCTGGATATAATTGAATCTCAGAGTGAATATCAACCCTGTAGTACAGGTCTATCCTGCCGACAAGTCCCCAGTAGGATTCCACCGCTAGCCACCATTATCTCAACTAATCAATAGAGTTACAAAAGTCACATACATCTAACACAAAAACTATTTTCCCTAAAGATTACAGTTACTAATGAACAATAATCAAGTTATTTTGGTTTCAACTTGATCTCTAACCAAAATCAAGAATTTATTGTCAACAAAATTATGGTCACAGCTATAATCATTGAAACATAATAATATATTTACAATAAATAGAAGACGAAAATTCTGACGTTACACAACTTATATCTATTTTATATAACAGTCTCGAAAATAAAACAAATTTATGACCTATTATTCTTTCATATTAAATAAATACCAAATATGAAAAAGTTCACCGAATATATTTGTCTTTTTTGTTGTCGTTATTATTGTTGTCGTCGTTTTTGTCGTTATTGTTGTTGTCGTGGTGGTGGTGGTGGTGGTTGTCAACTTCATTCATCTTAACCCAGATCTAACTATGCTAACTAGAAGTAATCATAAATATAAAACTAATGTTACCTTTAAAACAAAACAAAACAAAATAAAATAAATACAGATTGTTTTTATTATTATTTTATTAGCATGTGATTATGTAATCTAGTACTGTACAAATGTGAAATTGATGACATTGATGTATATCGCTAACCCGTATAACACAGACTACTACTAATACCTTTCAACTATGAAATAGTATGAAAATTCTTTCACGTTTTTTTCTAGACAAATGATTTCTTTGTTTTTTAAGTTCAAAATTTATTATGACCGTTAATCTTGTTTAATAATGAACCTGATACATTTTGTCGAATCTATGTTTAGTAGTTACTCTATAATATGAGATTAGAATTAATATAAATAAAACTTAAGGGATAGTGGTGAAGATTTGTAGCTTAAATGAATGATTTTGATGGAGTTTTATTCTCAGAGCTGGATAGTTTGGTCGTGAAGCTTTCATCGTTCTTTTGAACGACATCATCACCAGCACAAACTTAAAGTAGAAATGAAGTGTTTGAATTTCTCCTTGTGTGGTTCACAGCTTGTCCTGTAGACCTTGCACACATTATTCACATTTGTAGGGCCAGCGAAATGTCACTGAACCCTATTCAAATCATCTGGCGTTTGGGCCACTGAATGTTCGAAAGTTCATCAACTCCGCCGAGGTCAAGGACAGCTAACACACACTAGATAATCGTACGCCATGAACTGGCCCATGTGGTGGTCGTCACAGTATGTTCTCCGTGCCCAGTCTCACTAATATATTTCCGCAATAACGCCCTTTATGTTATACAGTCTTCAAAGCAGCCATAGTACCTTGATACAACGATAGGATAATCCACGTTAGGTGCTGATCGCGAAGTGTGACTTCGAAGTCCGCTGGTTCGTCACACCATTTCCGTCTAACTCGAGAAGGCCCTCAATCATTTGACATAAATCATTTACGTTAATGATCTATACATCCATATGCAACAATGTCTTAGATAATCACTGCCAAATAAGACGAAAACCAATGGATTAATTTCAACATTAGGCTCAGATAGTGACTTTCAAAGTAGCTTAATTATGAAAATATCATACAAGTCAATCAAATGTAGGGTTATCACACACAACAACCTGTTATAAAGTTGTTGATCTATGTTGATGGTGGCGTAGTGTTCCAGCCAGACTGCTTGGTAAAGCCATATGCTGGTGGAGTCTTAGACCATTCTGGAATGGATTCCGCGTTTTCAAGGCACACAAACCCACAGCGTGGATATGTTTTTGTGGGGAACCGTGGACCCACAGGTCGTAGCGTGTGTGGATGTCACAACAAGAAGAGTAAGTAAAGGAATTTCTAGGTTTTACTTACTCTGGATAAATATAGTCTATATATAAATTGTGTGACACACAGACTTTCATCCGCAGTCATACCATTTGTATATAACTATATACATGATCTTAATAGACCAGACGACTTCTGCAATTCTTATACATAAGCAAACACATCAAGTAACCCATTGCAATTAAGTGTACCCCGTGTTGAAACCTGAGTTAGTCAGAGATACAACGTAGTGGATGATTAGTCCTATCTCCGTCGACTGCCTAAGTTGGGTAGCAAGGTTGCCCCTACTATCTAGTAGCGCCTCAAGGAAGCCTTAGGTCGTTTTTTGCTACGTTAATTACCACAAAACCAGATCATATAGTCATTCATCGTACTCACTCACACAATCATTCCACATACACATATACAAATATTTTACAAATACTATTATCAAACAATAGTTCTAGACAATTAAACAACATTTAGTGTGATAAACAACTCGTCATATGATAAACATACAGATTGATGAAATGTAAAATCTTATGACCCAATAATCAGATTTTAGTATTTCTAACACAAATATTCAATGAATTTCTTTTTCAATTTATCTTGTTTACATTTATTTATATTAAAAAAAAGGTAAATGAGAATGAATATTACCCAGAATAAATGATTGTTTCAAATCAATATTACATTGTTTATTTTACTGAAAGGAAGTCTATAGTGATGATGTTGTTTAGAAAGATAATAAAAGCTCATTTCATTGATTTAGACATTGATTAATTATTGTCTATAAATGTACTACTGTAATTTTTATACACATTTTCAAATGACCTCTCTCTCTCTCTTTCTCTCACTCTGTCTTAATCTTGTGATAAAGTTTGTTTATTTTCATTTATCGGTCAATTTAGAAGTACATTGATGACCATTTCTCTAAGTTGATGAAACTCATCTGTCAGATAATATTTATCAGAAAGGGTTTTGTAGAGATTTTAAAAATTTCACTGATTGTAATCATGAGTCAATTGAAGCTAGACTATTATGGAAAACCTGGAAACACTGGACGGCCGTTTCGTCCTAGAATGGTACTCCCCAGCAGTGTACATCCACGATCCCGTACCCCGTGAGATTCGAACCCAGTACCTATCAGTCTCGCGTCAGGCGTTTAACTAACTAGACTACTGAACTGGCCGGCATCCAACGGTGTTAATCCCGCGGGGTGCGAGATCGTGGATGCGCACTGCTGAGGAGTCCCATACTAGGATGAAACGGCCATCTAGTGCTTCCAAGTTTTCCATGGTGATCTAGTTTTAATTGACCGATGATTTTAATCAGTGGGATAATATTTATCTTATCTTCTTTCATTATTGTGTTACATAATATTGACTGGTATGATTTTAAGAGTTACAACTATTCCTGAAAGTCTTAATAATCTCGATTGTGTTCTTTGATGTGTTTTTTTTCATGTAGAGTAGGATAAGTTGCTTGTTGATCTTGTAATTATAAGTAATCCTTGGTGAAATCTCGTGATCAATTATTTTTTTGTTTTTGGAAATAGATTCATAAAGTATTACTTTTCATTTGTCCCTTTAGTGAGGTATGCTGAAATATATTTTTATTAACTGGGCTAAAGAGTAGCTGATGCCTATCAACGCGGCAAAATGTGTCTACATGCACTTTGGGGATACAAAGGTTAATAAGTACAGCATAGGGGAAGTGCCTTTAACCGTGGTCCGGTCTCATAAGGATCTTGGGGTGATAGTGAGTCGTGATGTTAAAACCACGGCCCATAGCCAGGAGGTGACTGCTAAGGGGTTTAGATGTAGGTTCACCACGTTAGATACTACCATGTTCACTACAGTATTCACAACCTTAGTGAAAACTAAGCTTGAGAACTGCGTTCAGGCTGCTAGCCCCTGTTTAAAAGGTGACTTGGATATCCCGGAAAAAGTACATAGGGCGGCTACCCGTGCAATTCTAGAACTCTGGGGTTTACCATACAAAGAGAGGGTTGAAGAGCTGGACCTCTTTACTCTGTCCTATTGCAGACTAAGAAGTGATCTCATTTTGATGTATAGAACACTAAGAAATGATTTTGGACATAATATATTCTCTCTTTTTCTTCCCACTAGATAGGGAGATCTCAGAGGACATAGCAAGCGAATAGAAAAACCAAGAACGAGAAAAATACCCATGGCATACAGGTTTTCACATGGAGTCATTAATTCTTGGAACCTGTTACCCGAAGCAGTGATGCTCGCACTTTCAATTAACTCATTCAAGAGAAGACCGGACACTCATAAAAGCATACAAGAACAGGAATAACATAGGCCGTAGGTCTTCTATTTTTACTACACAAATCTGAAATCTTAATCTGAAAATAAATTTTGAAGCAATTCATTTTCAGTCAATTGGTTAGTTCTTTCATAGTTGACACTTTGATCATTCGAAGTTGGGTTCTCATATAAATAAATTATAGAATTTTCCAAAATAATTCTAATGATCAGTAGACTAAAGAATAGTAGCTTACTACTTACTTCTATTTCCGTTTCTATCTCATACTTGAATATCTTAACATTTCCTAATATTTACATACTTCTCTTACATAAATTTCATATTTCAAGTTTCAATCCATTTAATTTCAAACTTGTACTTTTAATTGAGTTTGTTTATTTCCACATTTTCAGATGTGATATTAAGCTGGAACAATCAGGCTAATACCATCGGCAATAGCCATATGTGGGAGGGAAAAAACCAGATTCCAGATGAAGAGGAAATTAGGAAAAGACAATAGAAATGGATAGGACATACATTACACAAATCATCGAACTGCATCATGAGGTTAGTCCTAACTTGGAATCGTGAAGGGAAACGGAATAAGAGGAAGACCAAATAACGCATTATGTTTGAAAATTGAATCAGATATGAAAAGGATGAATAAGAAGTGAAAAGAACTGGAAAAAATTGTCTATGACAGGATAGGATGGAGATTAGTAATCGGCGGGCTATGCTCCTCCACGAGGAGTAACAGGCGTAAGTCAAGTGAAATTGAAACAATCATCTATTCTGGGTAAAATTCATTCTCATTTACCTTTTTTTATATAAATAAATGTAAACAAGATAAATTGAAAAAGAAATTCATTGAATATTTGTGTTAGAAATACTAAAATCTGATTATTGGGTCATAAGATTTTACATTTCATCAATCTGTATGTTTATCATATGACGAGTTGTTTATCACACTAAATGTTGTTTAATTGTCTAGAACTATTGTTTGTAATACTATTTGTAAAATATTTGTATATGTGTATGTGGAATGATTGTGTGAGTGAATACGATGAATGACTATATGATCTGGTTTTGTGCCAATTAACATAGATCAACAGCCTCATGATGATTTGCGTCGCTGTTCGAACCTGTATACATACTAACGAAGCTTATAATGATCAAATATATTATTCTGAGGGATGGTTCTGATTAGCTGAACCATCAGTTTAATTCTAGTTACTCGAACGTTCTACTGATAAATATAAAGATATACAGAACCCTGATCACATGTTAATTTCACATCAATTCTTTCTATCCATGAATAGCTAATTTTCTGAGCTTGTATACTCAGAACCTTAGTGATTACACCGACTGTCTCTCAACATGTACGCTCGAAATTCTATTGATCAACCACGGTCTAGGCAATAGTGTAGAACAAAGAGCCCCCATATAAACAGTATCGTTCAAAATTACATATGAAAAACCGGGAATGTGTTATTTCTAAACACAGTCTATAAACTTCTGTCACATATTCACGACAGATCAGATGATTTTAATTGTTTACATTTCAAGAACCAATTAGCATAGTCCTAATACATCAAATGATCAGCTAAGTTTTCGAATATTAACATTTAATGATCATTATATGATAACAATAACACTAAATAAACTAATTACAATTGTGTACTAGGCAGTTGTTACAGTATATTATTATTATTGAGATTTAGATGGTGATTGGAGGTAGTCAACAGGAAACCCTGGGCCAAGGTTTCGTGCTACTTGGCACTCGTCAGCAAGGTGTACCTGTAATCTTGAGGGAACTGGTGCTCCCTGGCGGATTCGATCTCGTGTCACCCAGCTTCACAGTCAGAGACGTTACCACTGAGCTATCCGAGCCGTGACTAACCTCCACCTAGACTGGTGGCCACATTGCAGCATGATCGATAGCATTCGATCTGCACTGATAAGGACTAGACAAGCATGACATTGATCACCACCCAGTGATCAATCAATTGTGATATTATTATTAATATTTTAACACATAGATTTTGGTACAAGGAGGCACCAAATACATATGCGCCACACAAATCTCATTCGATATGTGTGAGGGCTGTGATACTGCCTGGGTGCCCAAACCAAAGCAAGTGGTTTTCTTAGGGGTCCACTCCCCGAGCCTTCGACTTGAAGGTCTGATCCACAAGGCAGTGGAGCATCGTGAGGAGATGCAGTCCCATGGAAGCCGGTGACCAACAACTGGTTCATACGCCATTTGTTCCCGCAGGATACCGGAGTGCATGTGCAACATCGGTTTGGAATCCGGTTAAAGCACCGGACATTCGCTTTTCGTCCTCTCATTTTCTTAAACAACACCCCCGCCACGAGAAGGCAGTGAGTAGGACTTCCCTGGCAGTGGCTGTATATGTATGGTCATGTGAGAGCATTTGGCGAGGGAGAGCTGCCTCTCCCTACTCTCGGCCGTACCAGGGCATTTGCGAGCATTAAGTTGTTACAGATTCGAACATCAGAATTAAATTTAATAATCCAATTTAACTTTCACCAGTAATCACAGTAATTCATCATTTATCAATCAATAATTAAATCATACTATATAATGAATACTTCATTATCAATCAATAATCTCAATACTGACTACCTTAACTATTAACATTGATAATAGTGCTACATGATTAATTCAATTATGAATGGTTTTTCATGATTAGAGTTAATTATTGAATTTCAGTTCTCGGTCAATTTACCATAAGATTATTCACAGTATCTATTTCTTATGAGTAGTTTTACCATATTCTATACATTGATGATTTATATTAGTTCATGTGATTATAATTTACAATATAAGTAAGAATACAATGAAACTGATCCAGATTTATTATGGTACAATTATAAATTGTGGATAGAAGCCCATTAAAATGTACACATATTATATATAACATTATCATGTAAATTCATGTTTATTGAATAGGTTAAATAAGGTCATATACACAAAATGTGTATAAATATCAAATGTCATCTTCTCACTCAATTAAATAATCAACCAACTAAAAGAATATATGAATGAACAATAAGGGTTTTATTTTATAAATTGTACTTTAGAATGATCCAGGTTTAAGGTCACTAAGTTAGGAAATTTCTATACATGTTTAAACAAAAATAAAACTTGATTTGAAAAATTTTTTTTTATTTGTATTCACTACCCTTTTAACCCATTTATATTTCTTATCGAAAAAAAAATATCTTTGGAAATGGAAATATATCTGAAATATGACATTTATTACCCCTAAAATTGAATATAGGTGGTGTTATATTTTGAATAGATTATGATTAGAACTATTGATTAATTGTGTTACTACCGAAACACAGAATTCATTTTAACCAACCAATAAAAAAAAAGATAAATAACATGATTTTAATAGCTAGTTGATAATTGATCGATATTTCCTAGTTGCTGCCCCCAAATATCCTGGTACGGCCGAGAGTAGGGAGAGGCAGCTCTCCCTCGCCAAATGCTCTCACATGACCATACATATACAGCCACTGCCAGGGAAGTCCTACTCACTGCCTTCTCCTACCATGAGTGTTGTTTACGAAAATGAGAGGACGAAAAGCGAATGTCCGGTGCTTCAACTGGATTCCAAACCGATGTTGCACATGGGCTCCAGTATCCTGTGGGAACAAATGGCGTATGAAGCAATTGTTGGTTACCGGCTTCCATGGGACTGCATCTCCTCACGATGCTCCACTGCCTTGTGGATCAGACCTTCAGGTCGAAGGCTTGGGGAGTGGATCCCACAGAAAACCACCTGCTTCGGTTTGTGAACCCGGGTAGTATCACAGCCCTCACCCATATCAAATGAGATTTGTGTGTTGCATATGTATTTAGTACCTCCTTGTGCCAATACCTTTGTGTTAAAATAAATAAATTTATCGATGTCTATGATTGGATACCTTTTATGAAATGGCTTGCAACTAGTCCTAGTTATTTAGATGTAGTTATCATTTACTTCCTTATAAATTCGAAGTTTTTTGCGTGAATGCATGACTCAATATCAAAGAGGCTCAAAATCTAAGTAATTACTTTTAAGTTCAAATCTTGCTTTTCCTAGTTCTGATTTAAGCGACTATGCAGTATCAATAGCCGAATCATAAAGTATGGACTTAATTTAAGCATATATACCTAAAGTTGTTGAATAAATTGCAGTTAAACAAATAATAAACATTAAGTTTTGAAATTATATCATTCATCTCTTTAGATAATATTGTTTATGTGTGGTCCTTCTTTATTAATGGTCTCGCTTTATTACATCTCTGAGTTGATCAAAGTCTAGCAACTAAGTTGTAATTTACCCACTTTTTGAAATAATCCGTAATCTTGATTAACCTGTTCCCACATAGATAAAGACTACTCGGGTATAGTCTGAACTTGGGTTACAGGCAATAGCTAACTTGCTACATACACAATTTACAAGAAACTAAGATTGTTTGAAAAATTTAGACTCAGTTCGCCGAATGTCACTATCTAAAGTGTGGCATTAAGTTTTAGTCAATTCCCACCAATCATCTATCATATCCAATAATGTTTTATCAACCTACTTTTAGGAATGATTGGATATGTATAACGTATACCCAGACTTGTGCAAGTAAGAAACCTAAAGGGCATCCCTGAATGGTTTCAACAGAAAATTAAGCCATTTGACCTTATTGAGAATGTGATACGAAATTTTCAACTTCCTTTATTGTGATCAGCTAATTGAGATACTACTCTCAGTACCAATAACTTATTGTGACACACAACAAACCAACTTCCAGTTGAAGAGGAAATTAGTAAAGGATAGTGTAATCAAATAGAAAATACGTTGCAGAAATCATCAAATTACTTTACGAAGCAAGTCCTAACTTTGAATCCTGAATTTAAAAGAGAAAGAAGAAGACCGAAACACATATTGTGTCAAGAATCGGAGACAGATATCAAAGAATGAATATCACTAGGAAACAAAGCTAAAGGAGAATACAGGACAGAGTCAGTTGTAGGATTCTAGTCAGTGGCCTATGCTCCCACGAAGGGTAACAGATGGAAGTAAGTAATTGAGATGGTAATAAAAACCCTTCAAATTTGTTAAGTATTTTCAGTAGTTGAAATCATGAGTCGATTGAAGCTAGACCACCATTAAAAACCTGGAAGCACTGAACGGCTGTCTCATCTTACTATGGGACTCCTCAGCAGTGCACATCCACGATCCCGCTCCACGGGATTCGAATCCAGGACCTACTGGTCTCGCGCGCGAGCATTTAACCACTAGACCACTGAGCTGGCCGGCATCCAACAGTGTTAATGTCTAACTCCAACCAATCCACGAAATTGAATGACACATTCACCATTGTCTTCATTTAGTTACTATCTCACAACAGACCCGGTTGAACTCCACTGATCACTGCTTCTCGCTAGAACTCCAGGATATACATCTTGAAGCCAATCACCATTGAGCACATATTGATTGGTATCAGAAGAGGTTTTGTGAATATTATGGTAATTTCAATAGTTGAGATCATGAGTCAATTGAAGCTAGATCACCATGGGAAACCTGAAAACACTGGACGGCCGTTTCGTTCTATTGTGGGACACCTCAGTAGTATGCATTCGGTTAAGTATTGTTTAATAGTTGGGATATTCAAGCTTCATTTTTGTAACCAAAAAGAACAACAGTCTGCCACTTATTCTATAAACATTTACTGATGAATTTATTAGATTCCTTTGTATCGTGTATTGTAAGATTATCATCATCATATTATTGTTATTTTTATAATTACCAAGAGAAATTGACTATTGAAATTTCATGATTTCATCATCTTTATTATGATTGGTTGATTCATAAAGTATAACGCCTACACAAATATTCACTTTGACATATCAAATGTATTCATATATTGGGAAATATATAGATTCTGACTGTTAACTGCGACTGAATGATGAAATTGATGGGATAGATTTATTATTTTGTTAATCTATTGATCAATCAATTCCGTGCTTTTTCTTTATCCAAACTGTTTGTTGTTTAGCCTTAGTTCAACAATAAATTTATTTAAAAAAAACTAATCAAAGAAAACACTTACTTTAGTAATGAAGATTCAATTTATATACACAACAGTCACTAATATATGGGGTACATGATGAATTATGGATTTTATATTTTTCAAGTTTGATAAACCATTCAGCTCAGAGAACAAAACTCCATCAAGATCATTCACCTGAGCTACAAATCTTCTCCACCATCTCAAAATAAAACGTAGTGAATGTACTAAAAGCAAAACAACTTCCTATAAACACTTAATATCAATAGTCCACTTATAAAGTAGGACTCAATATGTATATACATCTGTACTTGTTTAATAAGAAATGGGAGTTGGGGAAATTCTAGGTAGAAATCAATACATTCAGAAAGATCATTTAGATTATGGTTCGGCTCATGTGTTTTGTACGTAAGTCACAGTTGTTGTATTAGTCTCGTTAAAGATAGGGATGACCGATAGGTTGAATTGAATGTAGTTTTGTCTACATTAAGGGATAACAATTATCCCCGAAGAGTTTTAAAGGAAGATTATTAGAAATGAAAGAAAAACTAAACTAGAGAGTACAGAAATATTGGATGTCTACCGTGGTCATCCCATACCGTAATGAAACATCGGAAGAAATCAAGAGGATTCTGAGAAAACACGATATAAGAGTGTAATTTCGGACTTGCGACACCATAAAATCAGCACTATTGAATGTTAGGGATAGGTTCCCAAAGGGTGAACAATATAATGTTGTCTATGAGATGAACTGTTATGATTGTAATGCAGTGTATGTCTGAGAAACTTCCAGACAATTGAATGTGGGGTTAAAGGAACACAAACAATGTTTGAAAAATGTCCCCAAATCCGTGGTTGATCTGAAGAAAATTGAGAATAGGTCGGCAATAACGTTACACGAGTTATAAACAGAGCACAATATCATTTTCGAAGGGTTCAAAATATTTCAGAAAGGTTTTAACATATAAAAAAGATTGACAACAGAAGCTCTGTATATATGGGAGAACAAGAACAGCCTAAACAGAAAAGATGATATTCAACTAGCAACTACTTGACAAATATTCTTTGACAATTACTTGGACTCATTCTCTATCCAACTTGTTTATTTCACATGCATCATTATTCTGACTGAAATTAATGTGGGATATTTTAGCAATACAATTATATACTTGATGATTCTCATTTTTATATACACATTGATGACTCAGAAACAATTTTTTCCAACCTTCAACTTGCACTTTTAATTTTTCCTTCATATATCAAAGCATATTAACACCGCATATCAACTATTAATAACTGAACTTTACAGATACATACATGTATACACACGCATACACAATTCATTCATTTATTTGTTTTCACATGATGAGCATTCTATTTACTAAAGTCAACATCTAAATATGATTGGATTAACATAGTATAGATTTGATCTGATTTGATTATTGAACTCTCCATATTTCTTTGATGATTTTGATTATTACCCTGAAGAAGTCTAGACAAATTAACTGGACGAAACAATGGAATTATTAAAAAATTTCAAATACGACTCGGCAGCCAATTTTTGTCAAACTATTCGTTCTAATATTGACAAATATTCGTATATGATGTTTTTAATATTATTTTATTCGTTCATTTGTATTGTAGCGGTAAATAAATGGCTGTAGTCGAATTGTATTTGTTGGCGATCTCGTGGTATCGAAAGAATACCGATATCTTCCCAGGTTACACATGTGGTTACTGAGCAAATGTAAGTTCGTGCAAGGTCACAATCAATGAAAGAATGTATGTATTCTTGTACAGTTAAACAAACAAATACAGTAAAACAATCACTAGTACAATTGGTGATAATTTAGTGGTTCGTGGTTCTGACTCCTATTTAGATCGTATAAATGTTTGCTATCGCCTATTCTCGTATATAATCGTCGACTTAAATCACGTTATCCAATAACGGAATTAAATAAGTAAAATAACGGGAATGGGATTTTGAATACATATATTTTGTATATGAGGTGAATGAAATAGAGAGAAGAGAAACGACGCACAGTGGAGATGGAGGGTAAGCCAACTACTCTTTAGTCAAGCGTTGATCAATATTTATAGTCACACAAAAGTAAGTTACAGACATGTGATGAGTAATGGGATAAGAAGTGTACACACAGGTTTACTCATATAAAAACAGTCAAGGCTAATAAGCGAATAATCAACAAGGTCAACATATGACTCAAGTAGAATGAATAGATTGGTTGGTCCGAAAACTAGAATAAGGTATATGGGCTTAAAATAATGACCGACACTGCAATAATAATAATTGTTTCCATTTCACCAATCGCGTTCTCTTGATAAAAGTAAGTCACTACAGTCCGTTATAGTAAGGAACGATGACCAGACTTTGTTAAACCTAGAAAGCCATCAAAAGAGTATTTGTCAAAAAGAAACTCGTTGGGTTTAAAGTTCTGGCTGGCTACATTTTAGGGTCATCACTACCCCACTAGGGAGGGAGTGATCTGCAGTGGTAAATAAATCCCCAAAATAAATAACTCTGTAAGTTTTCGACATTGGATGCTGACCACATGTTTTAATGGACTCACCTAGTTGAAGGCGTCCGGTCATGCATCCGCACCAGATCAGGAGTGGGAACGCCGTGCTCAACATCTACTGCAATCGCTAACCAGATTAGATCAGACGATTCTCTATATATTGATAGCCTATCAAATACATCTTCGAACCTCCTTACTTCTGTCTTTTGATTTCACTTGGTGGGTACGCTTCATATTAGAAGGTGTTACTGGTTAAAGCGTTGTCAAACCCCGAATACCTGTGGCATCTTCTGTATTTTGTCTCTTCACAACTAATCACTTCGACTAGTAGAAGTAAACTGAAATTGTGATATATTTCTAATTGGTCAATAGAATATCCTGGTCACGTTGTGGAGTTCAAAATTCAATGACGAATTGCTTGTATCTTATCAAAAGTTAGAAAAATACTATTAACATTTAGTGATTAAAGTCCTTAAAATTTCTAAAGATGGGTAAACTAAAAAATGAGAATCATTATTATTATCAGAATGGGTCTTGTGGAGATTTTTTATAGAAATTTCACTGGTTGAAATCACGAGTCAATTGACGCTAGACCACCATGGAAAACCTGAAAGCACTGGATGGCCGTTTCGTCCCATTGTGGGACTCCTCAGCAGTGCGCATCCACGATCCCGCGCCCTGCGACACTCGAATCCAGGACCTATCAGTCTCGCGCCAGGCACTCAACCAACTGAGTTGGCCGGCATCCAACGGTGTTAATGTCTAACTTCAACCAATCCACGAAGTTGCTCCATCGTACATCATTGTCTTCAGTGAGTTACTATCTCATTATTAACAAATTTTCTTGATAAAAGTTTTAATATTTCAGATCAACGAATCGACTGTATTAGTATTCATCTATACGGAGCTATGAACTATATGTCAACTCGATTTTTTAACATCATTCTTAACTACTAACACTATATTCTAACCCTAACTGTAATTTTTGAGCCTAAAGCATACTCCTTACCATGCATCCTAATCTCATTTTTTGATACTAATCCAACTTTCATTCACAAATCGTACCGCAAATTCCCGGCCTATTTTGAAATTTTATACAATACATTATTTACCCATATCAGCTACCTTCTGACTAGCTGAACATTGAATTTACAATTCGTAATCATTTAAAAGTCTCTGAAGGCTATCAGTACATAAGTTTACTAATATTTTTCTAAATATTCTTTGAGAAAACGAACATTTCACTGGACATAATTTCCTCGGCCGACACTTAATACATTCTTCAACTGCACTAGTAAGTATCATCTGATAGATTATGAAACTTAGATGAAATGTTTGTTCTGATATGAATGTACATTGTTTTCATTACTACATATGATTGTCAATCTATTATTAAACATTTTACGTATTGTAATATCACAAAGTGGTCCAACAGGATGGTTGGTACCTGTGTGGTTGCGCCACAGGATTGAGCTGTACTATTCAGATTGTAGCGTTAAAGCCTATACGGTGTCTGGTTCCCCTGAAAATCAATGTAAAATTACTTTGGCCCACAAGGGTATATTATATAACTGAATGTCATAAACTGGACAAGCCTGAAGAATGTTTTAATCATAGTATGGAAGATCAGAAATATAACCTTTAAATAAAGTTTCCAGTATCACCAACATAATATTTACTAATTTCTCAGCTCGGTTTAGTAAAATGTGTTTAATCAGGAAGGGTGACAGTTTCTTTTCATGATGATCAATCTAGTGACAAGTTATATCTATTACTGGAATACTGTAACATAAGAATTTGGGATTAAATTTAAAACATGTTAATTACTAGACTTTTCTTTAATCATTCGAAAAAGTGTCTGAAACTCAATAAACATTTCGCGTCTTAACTTTATAAGTAATGAAATTATTCCTTTGAAACTGTACTAAAAAGCATGTTTGCAATTATTAATAACTTCAGTTGTACAAAATGTATTATATATCATATATAATCCAACTAATTTACTTTCCCTTATACACCAACATACATATGTTCCACATCTGCAGAGTTACGAAAACTCAGTCGATCCATGAAATTACTATAGAGAATGGTAAAAAAGATCTACTCGTCATTTTGTTCAGAGTACAATCAATGAAATCACGACTGAATAGATTTTAGAGGACAGGTCCATTTCTCATCGAGCGATTGGATAAGTATAAAGAAACTACTGATCAGAGATACAGCATAAATATCATAAAACCACTCATCTGTATTCAATTCTACCCATTGTGGAAGATTTACTAATGCATCAGTCACAGACATTAGCATAAAAAATGCAAACAAAACTACTTAGATTCAAAGACAATTTAAAATCGAATAAAGAATTGATATTATAAAACTGTGGATGTTAAATGTATAATACCTACTTGAAATATCAAAGTCATCCATCTACACTAATTACTTAATTACTTACGACTGATACTCCTCGTGGAGGAGCATAGGGCAACCACTAGCAATTTCTATCCAATCCTATCCTGGCCAATCCTTTACAGATCTTAACAGTTGTCATTCATCCTTTTCATATCCGCTTCTATTTCCCGACATAATGTGTTGTTTGGCCTTCCTCTTTTTCGTTTCCCTTCAGGATACCAAGTTAGAGCTTTCCTCGTGATGCAGTTTGATGATTTGCGTAATGTATGTTCTATCCATTTCCATCGTCTTTTTCGAATTTCCTTTTCATCTGGAACCTGGTTTGTTCTCTCCCACAGAAGGCTGTTGCTGGTTGTATCCGGCTAATGGATGTTGAGTATCTTGCGAATACAACTATTTATAAATATTTGCACCTTCTTGATGATGGTTGCAGTAGTTCTCCACGTTTTAGCTCCATACAGTGGAACGGACTGCCTTGACGTTCGTATTGAGGATTCTCACTTTGATATTATTTGAGAGACAGTTGTTTTGAGTTCCATATGTTCATCAATAATATGGATGTGGCCCTTTCTTTGCCAATCCTTGCCTTTACATCTGCATCTGATCCTCCTTGTTCATCGATGATGCTTCCCAGGTATGTGAAGGATTCTACATCTTCCAGAGTTTCACCATCAATTGTTATCGGGTTGAAATATTTCTCCTATTCTTTTATAGGATATTTTTAAAATATCATTTGTAAAATTTGCAATTTCATTATATTTCACCATAATTATTATTGTAAATGTATAGAATGTACTTGAATAACTGTTACGTTCCTAACAACTCACTAGATCGCAGTTAATGGTAACTGTTTTTTATTGTTGTTTAGATTTCAGTTAGGCTTAGTATTAAGTTTCTGAGATTTATTTTTCGAAAAAAAATATAATTACAATGATTGTCTTAATTGGCATGAAATGTTATAGATGAAATTAGTTTTTGTAAAACCTTATGGAACAAACATTAGCCCCTGTTTAGTTCTGTTATCTCATCGTACTTATGCCAAAATGTTTCAAATTACGAGAGATTTTTTCTAAAGACCAAATACACATTGATGTATATGTCAGTTGTTATTAAGAAAAAAGAAATCAGAGATTTGTAGATCAGTGACCATTGTTGATGTTATGATTTAGGAGATTATCAGTATAGGGGTTATGGAGATTATTAAGTTTTTGATTAAGGTAGATGGTCGCGCAATTTTGTGAATTGGTTGATTTTAGACACTAACACCATTGGATGCCTGCTCAGTGGTTCAGTAGGTTAAGCGTTCACGAGCGAGGCTGAAGGCCCTGGGCTGGAATCCCGCGAGCGGGATCGTGGATGCGCACTGCTGAGGAGTCCCACAATAGGACGAAACAGCAGTCCAGCGCTTCCATGTTTCCGGCGGTGGTCTGGCTTCACATGTCAGGAGGTTCTGGGCTTCAAGAAGCATCATCATAAGGAATCGATCTCTATGGAAACACTGGAAAAGATTCAAGTAAGAAAGAACAAGAAGACAGCAGTTAACAACAGCCGAACAAGAGCAGAGAATGTCATGGCACAAGTTGAATACACAGAAGCAAACAAACAAATGAAGATGAGGATTAGAACCGATAATCAGAAATACTTGGAATGGATAGCAACCGGAAAAATCTGGAAAGGGTTGTCCAGAACAGAGTTGGATTGAGAATGCTGGCGTAGGGCCTATGATCTCCACAAGGACTAACAGGTGTTAGTAAGTAGGTATAGTAAACAAAATACTAGAGTTTAATAAATTAATGTTATTAAATAAAAAGTGCTAAATTGCACATCAATATTAATTTTTCTCAAAATATTTCACGGGAATCTCCCAATTAAAATATTATGATATGTTGACGATTTGTTCAAACGTATGATAGCCTAACTATCCAAATATTGATGTAAATTTCTATTTCATAGTGTAATATTCATCTTTTAATAGATTAGTATCTGGTCCGGTAGAGTGTGGAAAGTTGTTTATGCGAGTAACTGAAAGAGAAAAAGTGTGGCGGTAACTCAATAAACACACTGGAAGCATTTGCATTTAGTAATGAAATCAATCATTCACAATAAATGATGTACATATGCAGAAGATTTAAATATAACGATCATCTTAACTAGAAATTGATATGGTAGGATTTCGATCATGTCACTCCAGATTCATTTTAACTTACTAATTATGTGTCTTAACTATGTGATGTACTCACGTGCTTCTATAGAAAATTACAATATATCACAAGAACAATTCATAAAAAATTTTGGACAAATCAATCAGATTTAAGAGAAAGTCTTGGGTTTTGGCGCGAAATTCATTCATACATTCAGTTAAAAATCATTTTGACAATATAGCTAACATTAGTTCGTAATGAAAACTCTAACTTCTGGTTTCTCACACTAATTTATAACTCTCTTTAGACCCTAATAAGTTGGTGAATTTTCTCAAGGTCACTTTGGAGTCGCTCAACGGTCGTCCATAAATTATAGTCATCCAAAATATAAGCGGAAAGGCCAGTGTAGTTATTATGCCTACCCTCTCGTCTTTCCTTTGGCGAAACGAGACGATACTGCAATAAAATCTTTGCGTCAAATATATTATATAGTAATATTATTGTGCATGTATCAAACAGTTTGGATTATCGTGACTAGTGGAGTCCAATCTTGTAGGATGGTGATAGTTATCCATCTCAAATAATGTATGAGGAGTTGCACAAAATTATGGATCGATTGTAGTTAGACTTTAATACTAGGACGAAACAGCTGTTCAGTGCTTCTAGATTTTCAATGGTGATCTAGCTTACATTGATTGATGAATTCAACTATTAAAATTACAACAATCTCCACAAATCCTCATATTGATAATATTTATAAAATAAATACAATTTTAGTTCATCAATTTAACTTGTCAAATCAATAGGATTTTCTTAGATAGTAATTTGAAACAGATTTCACTATACACATGAAAAGTTTAATGAACGGAACTCTTTTCCTAGAATTGATATTTTCGATTGTCATATTTATTCTCTTCAGTAGCTAAATTTATGTATCTTAAGTATGGAATACTTTCAATTAATCACTTTCCAACTAAAAATAGATATTGGTTAGCAGTGTAATCCATGACGCGTGTTTCGTCCTATTTGAGACTCGTCAGATGAATGTACCTGCATCTCAAAGTTGATATTCACTCTGGTATGCATATATATATACCAATAAGAGACTGATCAATTGTAGTCTTAAACATCAATGGGGAAGATTCAAGTAAAACAATACCAAGTGAATTGAATCACTTTCCAGTATTAAGAAATCAAACAACATTTACAATTCATCAGTAAGTTACAATTCTTTATTGAAAAGTCTACTGTTAATAGTATATTGAGTAAGATATTTTCCATTTCTAATATTTATTGAATTGATTGTTGATTCATGAACAATATGATACTTGTTACTATCAGATGATTTACATGTCATGTGATCATATTAATTAAATAAAAAGACTAATTAAAACAATTCATTTGAGTATACTTGATCCAAGATGAATTCTTATGAACATATTATCTCATAGGTGACATTGACTGTTATCGATCTATTGTATTGTTTGTTGCTATGTATCTATGTAATGTATATGTGTAGAAATTTATCTAATAATGTCCCGTAAATACTTGAACTATTGTTAGTTTTATCAATGTATTAGTTTATCTTCATAAGACTGATAGGTCCTGGCTTCGAATCTCGCGGGGTGCGGGATCATGGATGTGCACTGCTGAGGAGTCCTATACCAGGACGAAACGTCCGTCCAGTAATTCAAGCTTTTCCATGATGGTCTAGCTTCAATTGACTCATGATTTCAATCAAAAAAAGGAATTACAAGACTGTTTATTTATATTTTTCATGAAATGACCTACTTTTAATGTCTAAATCAATATTGAACATTAATTGTGTTATCAGAATAAGGTTGTAGAGATTGTTAGGTTTGATTGAAATCATGAACTGATCAATGTTAGATCACTATTGAAAACTTAAAAGCGTTGAACAAGCGTTTTGTTCTAATGTAGCACTCTTTAGTAGTTTAATAGACTGGATTAGGATCTGTAACGTTTACAATCCAACTACCTATTAAACATATACACAAACGTTTTAGACTGACCGTACTAACCATAGGCATCTACTACTATCAAAACTAGAATTATGAAATTGAATTCTTTCTATCATTATTTTCTAGTTTTTCCATAGTTTTCAGTCATTTACTAATTTCAGTCAGTCAGTTAGTCAGTAACAACGTAGAAATTCGTACGTACGTACGTACATCAGTTCGAGTTGCCATACCGCATTAACACAGAGATGCTAATATTTATTTATTAATTATTTACAATAATTTTTACTGTCTTGGCTTTAATATATTTTAATATGCATTAGTGATTACAACTTGTGCTCTTATCATTCAATTATCACTTTCTGTTTAAAAAAATATCAATCGTTCAGATAATTAGAATAATCCATTGTGTCCTTGAATGAGAATTCAATCCTCTCTTGGCTGATTATTTCATGGCCAATGTGGAGAATATGGTACTTCGATCAATAATTGAGAGATATCATTTATATAAGAGATATATGTATAATACTTTCATTATTTGTAAAGAAGATATGAACCTCAATGAAATTTTGAATCGTTTCAATAATTGTCATCATTCACTTCAATTTAATTTGGAGGGAGAGGCGAATGAGGAATTTCATTTTCTTGATGTTCGGTTGAAAAGAAGGTCAGATGGTTCTTTACAGGGATCTATATACAGAAATGGAATGGACGGTATACGGATATCCATAGCTGTTTCCCATTGAGTATAAAAAGAAACTTAATTCACTCTTTATCCTCAATGATTAGGAAAATGTGTCCTGATGACACAACAGATGACAGACTCCTTCAACATTAACAGATACTCAACAGAAATCGTTATCCACCTAGATTCTTCTATGGGAACTTAACACTTAGACAACATCCTGAAGAAACACCAAAAGTTCAGAAGAAAACTCTTTCTATGAATGTCGAATTTAGAGGTGATACAGCATTCTAATGGTCAAGTGCTCGCGCGAGAAACCAGTAGGTCCTGGCCTCGAATCCCACGAGGTGCAAGGTCGTGGATGGGCACTACTGAAGAGTCCAATACCAGGACAAAACGGCCGTCCAGTGCTCCCAGATTTTCAATGGTTGTCTAGCTTACATCGACTCATGAATTAAACTAATAATATGGTAATTGTGTTCAATCCTTTGTTGGAAGGTATCTTTTGAAAGATTGTTTATCTGTTTACTGTTTCTAAATTGTAAACAATGAAACAGATGATCATCGCTCAGCTCCATATCAAAACTATCTCATTCCACTGCTAACTACCATCCATACATGCTTATCTTATTCATATACATATGGAATTCGGTAAATTGTGGTATATTGTTTTCTTGTTTCTTTATGACATGATCATATCACTGATGAATCTAACTAATGACAAGTACATGAGACCACTTCTCTAGGTTTTTTACGCTCTAACTGGCAGCCCAAGTGTTGGGGACGTTAGATCCACAGAACTCACTTGGGAAAGGACCAAATTTTTAAATTTTATTTAGAAAATTTGAATTTCTTTGTTTCTGCACCAAAGGCGCTCTTGTCACCTTCATTTCATATTTCCCACTGGGAAATATATTAAATGCTATTGGTCTGTTGCGTCTTTTAATATGCTATTTGGTGACTCTTCCCAAGGACGGGTTTGTACTGTATATATACATTTTGAATTATGTTTGTTGTTATCGCTTGTTTCTGGATGTTTGCAGAATATACTTCCTCATTCCAAGCTTGGATTTCTTCATCTAGTTAGCGGGGCTGGGACGCATCAACAGCTAGCTTACTGGTCTTTAGTCACTGAGTCTTGTTTCTCGTTCACAGATTAAGTGAACTCGTGATATCTTCAAACCTAGCACTAAGAATCTGACCTAAATAATCGTGTGAATGAATTCATTGTTAATAATACTGGTTAAATCATAGAAGCTTTATTAGTCATACGAATACTTAATCTAATTGAGTGTTATCCAAATGAACCATTTACTACATAATGTAAATATACAATACATAATGAAATAATGATCACACATTGCTTATGAATTTAATGAAGCTAAAAATTGTACATGATTACAAATTATATTCAACTTAACATGTGAGTACTTTAAGTATAAAGTTACATATTATTGAAGAGATTGAATTCGGGACAATGACAATTCTATAAGATACTTTATGTTTCTTTTGCTCAACTTCACATGATACTTCGGTTACAATTTAATTTAATAATGAGAAACTAATATGTCAAGTAAGCTTTGATCACCCAACAACAACAACAACGAAAAACAAGTATAGAAATGTATAACAAAGATATTCTTACCATTAAAAACGGATCATTACCATGTGAAAAATGATTGCCGACATTTTTACAAAAAAAAGAACGCCGACGTTTCAATAGGATTGTTTTGTTTTTTTACATGTAGTGGATATTGCTCGATGACATCGAAGAAAAAAAGTGTAATAATTTACAAAAGATCAAAAACTATACAACTCATTGATAGATTATTCAATTAGTCTCATGAATAGATGTTCAATATTCAGAGTTAGGTAATATGTGAAATTCAAAATCTTTTGCGATTCATTCATTGAAACTTAATTTATTCTAGATCATTGATGAACAGGGTGGAACTGATGCAAATGTGAAGGCGTGGATCAGCGAATCAGCGGCAGCGCATCTGCAATTGTAGAACATCTGGAAATCAAAACAACTGTCTGTCAACCAACACCAAATTCAGAATTTTCAATACAAATGTCAAGACAGTTCTACTGTATGGGGCAAAAACTTGGAGAATTACGAAAGCAATAATCCAGAAGATATAAGTGTTTACTAACAGTTGTCTACGCAAAATTCTTCGGATCCATTGGCCTGACACTATTAGACACTGATAACCTACTGTGTGAGAGAACAAACCAGATTGCAGTGGAGGAAGCAATCAGGAATAAGTGCTGGAAGTGGGTAGGACATACATTGAGGAACGCACCCAACTGTGTCACGAGGCAAGCCCTCGCGTGGAATCCTCAAGGTGAAAAAGGAGAGGGAGACGAAAGAACTTATTACGCCGTGAAATGGAGACAGACATGAGAAGAATGAATAACAATTGAATAGAACTAGAAAGAGAGGACGGGGACAGAGTGGGTTGGAGAATGCTGGTCGGCAGCCTATGCTCCATCAGGAATAACAGGCCTACGTAAGTAAGTAGGAAATGATTAAATCCGTGAGGTAATCGCCTACTTTATGATTGGAACAAGTATTCCAAATTATTTGAAAATATTTCTAAATTGATTTATAGTTGTTAAATATAAGTCATTATTACAATGAGAGATAACTCAAGTGGGGATAACCAATTCGTCATTGTATACAAAATTACAGAGTTCTTTCATAAATTGTGAAAACCATACGCCTGTTACTCCATTGGGAGTCGATAGTCTTAAACCATTTATTTAAAATCTAGTAGTTCATGATTGTAATCTCAGTCAATTTTGATCATAATGTTATTATTACAAGTAATAAACCTAATAAGAGACCTGAAGTGTACATTTTAAATCCCTTATAACATAAAGTATCCATCCAATGCTCCTTGTTTTTCAGGTAAACCAAGTACTTTGTAAGCATTAATTTCTAAGCTTACATACTCTTTTAGATTGTGTTTCGTTTTACTAAACTGAATCGTTTAAACATAATTCGGAAATCCTTGTATTAAGCCATAAATGCTATCCATTATTCCAGATATTATGATCTGCCAGTTCAAGTTATTGAATAATTTACATTTCTTAAATCTCAAACTATCCAGTTTGCAAGAGGAGGACAGGATCAAGGTGTATGGGTATCTGTGTTGTTAACATTGAATAAATGTATGAATAAATCATGGCTATTTTATGATACTGATCTAATCATGACTAGATTATGTGAACTATGACTTAGTCCAAACTCATAACAAACTCATTCACAATAGGTCTCCTTATTATTAACATGATGTTATATTTTTTATTTTTCATCTAGGATCACAATAACATGTAATCTGTCTGGTGATATAGGTGTGTAAAATACAAAACTTCCTGTCACTTCTATGGTGTTGTTCAATCAAGTCGTCATTGCTGTCTATTTTTATAACATTTTGATGACGTGAGCTTAAATAAAGTCAATCTATAAAGTCAACTACAAATTATTAACAATCTGTACTAGTAGTAAGGTATTTTATGTACATATTACCAAGAATATGTATTATAAATACTACGTCACAACCCATAACATAAACTGTATATTCAGTTAGACTTCATAGATAGATTTTAAATATGTTTTACAGGCATTTTCAGTTTGTGGTGTGGTGTCGAGTTGCGTTTGACTATGATAACCAGAAAATCAGAAGGTGAATGGAGATTGTAACCAGATTTATTCTTTGGAGATCTCGTGGTATCGAAAGTATATCAAGATCGTGCCAAAGGAAATACAAGTGGAATCAATGGGCGGACGTGCGAGCGTACAGTCAACGGAAGAATAATGTATTAGTAATGGATATCTTTAGTACAGTTAAACAAACAAGCATAGTAAAACAATCACTGGTACAATTGGTCATAATAATGATTGTTTCCATTAAACTAATCGCGTTCACTTGATAAAAGTAGGTCACTACAAGTTCGAATTTCGAGGTGTTGAACATTTCTCATCTTATTTCAATGTTGAGTGAACAAGAAATATTCATTTCAGAACATTTTTATCAGCTTTCCAAAGTATAAATCAATCATTAAAATCAAATAGCCAGCTTCGATGAATCTATTGCAATACATATATAAAATATAGTGTGATGAGACTATAATTTATGAATGACCTTTCAACGACACCAAAGTAACATTGAGAGTGTCCACCTAATAACTACAACCAAAGGAGTGTTGTGAAACATTGAAGGCGATTAGAATTATGAAATTTCAGTTGGTGGTTATTGTTAGGAATTAGATATTTAGGGTTTTCATCACGAACTGACAACAGCTTTAATGTCAAGACTGAATTTATCCAAATGGATGAGTGAATTTCTAGAGATTAGGTGTTCGTGCGCGAAACTGATAGGTTTAGTATTGGAATCTCACGAGTCCAGATCGTGGATGCGCACTACTGATGAGTCCCATAAAGGGACGAAACAGCCTTTCAATGCTTCCAGGTTTTCCATGGTGATCTAGTTTCAAATGACTTGTGATCTCAACCATTAAAATTAATTTGTTAACAACGGCCGAAATTAAATTAACTTAAACTTGGATTAATTTTAATTTGGCTATATATTCTCTGAAGAACTGACTTACACTAAGTCACGAAACGTCAGAAAATCCAATTTTCTACTCATTGGGATATTACAAATATGTTATTTTTATTTATAAATTAACTACAGTTCTTTTGCACTGAATCGGTTAAAATATCACTGTTTACGGTCTTAAATACAAGTTTACTTTGTTATACTTCAAAACTTTCACTAGAAGTAAATTTCTAGTAATACTGATCTATATAACTTGATATTTTGTAATTTAGATTCAACCGTAAAATTTGTTAGGAATTAAGTGAAATGAGTAAATTTTTTTAAAAATTCACTTGGTGTTGTTTTACTTGTATCTTACCAATGTTATTTAGGACTTCAATTGATCAGTCACATATTGGCATATGCGGATCGACTCGATATAGCCTTAAGTCACAAGCTTTTTAAGCAAGGATAAATAGTGGTTAGCAGTAGAATCCAGGACGCGTGTTTCGTCTTATTTGGGACTCATCAGCTGGATGTAATTTAAAACCCAATTCATATAAATCTCATTAAGAAGACACGTTGAGAATAACGCCTGATTAGTTCAATAATGTATTATGCTCACATTATAAGTCAGAGAACAAAAACAAGTGTATACTGGGCAGATGAAATTTTGAGTAGAGAATAAAACAAGGTAAGCTATATTCTCATATGCTGATAACTAACAAAGCACTAAAACAAAGACTTGTTCTGATAATATTATTTAGCAAAATAAATATCCTTCATCATAGTTTAATTTTTATTTACTTAATTTATTTGTAAATCCCTCTCATTAAGTCAAGTAATTTAGACAGTTATTGAACCTTCAGAATTACATAACAGTTTTCGTCTAGAATAAATGAATATTAATTATTTTCATTAGAACTAGATAAAATTTCATGGAAATCATGAACCAATTCAAATTATGACATTATTGGAAACCTGTAAGAACTGGATGGTTGTTTCATCCTAGTAGAATTCATTTGCAATCCCTCACTTGAGAGTTAAACCTAGAACTTTCGACCTCGCACGCAAACACTGAGCCGACATCCAGCGGTGTTAATGCCTAACTATTGAGCAGTGCTAAACGGGATTTTTTAGTGCTTTCAAGTTTTCATTAATGTTCTACCTTAGATCAGTTCATGATTTCAATGGAATACTAATCACTTAAATTTATCAACCAGTTTTCAGATGTTCGCTTCGAACAATACGTAATTTAGTTACATAGTAAATGTGTCATATCATCTTCTACGGTAAAGATATCGAACACTGAAAAATAATCATAAATATATAGGGAATGTGTAGGTCCTTATAAATCAATTGTTTTTCTAATGTAGAATATCTATGGAGACATTAAAATTATGGTGTGTATTTGACATGTTCATTAAGTTATTGATATACCCTCAACACTATATAATAAAGGTTTCTGTGAGACTAAATGTAGAGCACTAGATTAAATAACAACACAGCACAAAGCTACATTACTTAAATTAGAATTAAAGTATGTAAAAGTGTATTTATTTAGTTAGTAACGTTAAGATACTTGAAGCTCATTCGAATCTTGAAACAGAATGAATTCGTTTGTTTTCTGTTTGTCCATGAACAGTATTCATTCATTTTTAAAATGCTGCTTTATTCATGCATGGTGACTTCAAATAAGATTACTATATTGTACTGGAGATATTTCAATAGAAGTATCGTATACTGACGTATCAATCAAACTTAAGATACGATATTTTCAGTTAGTGAACAAAATTCAGTACAGTGACTGATGGGTTATGACTTATTAGGGACTATGTAACAACTATTGAAATCACAACCGATCTAAGTTGAATCATCGTTGAAAACCGAGATGCAGTGGACGACCGTTTCTTCCTGATAAAAAAATGCATATGTCTAGTTCCTAAAATCCTGTAAATTGGTTTGAAAAATGTTGTCTGTTTAGCAACTACACAATCAATATGACATTATCCTTATGTCAAATTACAAAGAAGAATTGCTTTTAATACAGATTGTATATGAAAGTGTTCAGTGTGATCCTATACTCAGTCCAGGATGTCTGTGTACTTGAAAAGTATCCTCCTATCTTATTGCTTCTAACTCCGGCTCATATTCCTAACCTTAATTCATTACTCTAAGTCAACTCCTATTATCTAACCCTAAACCTTTTTTTCACTCACAATTATAAATGATTCAATAGGGTAAGCTAACATTAATCATGTGAAAACTGTCTATCCACTGAAACGTATTACTTTGTTTACACTTCGTTATAAAACTCAACACTTTTCTGATTAGTTGATAGGTTTCACAAACTCGTCAATATGCAATTTTATAGCCTAGATTTTGAGATGGTTACTAACAATGTATCTTTGAAAAGAGTTTAAGAAACGTTGGAATATTTATAATTTGAGTGAAAATAATTTTGGTGACTAATAGACATGTACAAACTAATAATGTATTCATAGTTGAATTGTCAAGAAAGGTGAACAATTAATTATTTTATCTCTGGAGTATCGAGTTAGAATGAGTAACAGAAGAACAGTCTGATATTCGGTAAGACTATAATTTATGGACGAACCAATCAGGTATAGGATAACAAGTCATGAATTTTGGCGTGAAATTCACACATCCATTTGTCAATTCGTGATGAAAACCCTAAATATCTAATTCCTAACCATAACCACCAACTGAAATTTCATAATTCTAATCCCCCACAATGTTTCACAACGCTCATTTGTTTGTAGTTATTAGGTGGACACTCTCAATGTCACTTTGGCGTCGTTCCATTGTATCTCTTCATTTGTATCACAGGGGGTTTTATGGAGATTGTAGTAATTTCAATATTTGAGATCATAAGTCAATTGAAGCTAGACCACCATAGAAAACCTGGAAGCAATCGACGGTCGTTTCGTCCTATTGTGGGACTCCTCAGTACTACGCATCCACGACCCCGCCTCGCGGGATTCAGACCCAAGACTTATCAGTCGCGAGCCAGGCGCGGTGACCAGTGGAGTTCAACTGGGGCAGTTGTGAGATAGTAGCTGAATGGTGGATGTTTCGGTCAATTTGGTGGATTAGATTAAGTTAAACATTATGACAGTCGTATGCCGGCTCAGTGGTCTTGTTGGTTAAGCGCCTGGTGCGAGACTGATAGGTCCAGGGTTCGGGTCCCGCCAGACGCTGTTGTGGGTGCGTACTACTGAGGAGTCCCATAGTAGGACGAAAAAGCCGTGCAGTGCTTCCAGATTCTCCATGGTCTTCTAGCTTCAGTTGACTCATGATCTCAACCAATGAAATCTCTCCATTTCCTTATAATTGTCATTAGTTCCTTATTTGGCTTCAAATCACATTGAAAATTGTATCTATTATAAAAATTATCAGAAAGCCAGGGAAATTTATAGTAAATATATAATTTGATATTCGGGGGATATTTCAAACTTCTGAATAGTGAACTATTTATCAGGAAATTTGTACAATTATGTCATGTCAATGTGAATTTGATATGAATGAATAAGCAGTCAAATGTCAAATGTATAAATGAGAACCATTCACTTTCCAATTGTATTCCATTAGACATCGATGGTAGATTAAATGATCTTTGAAAATCTTCCAATCAAATAAATAATAATAGTGGTGTATGCTACTTATATCTGTCAATTTAAGTAGTATGTAACACCATTAGAATTGGAATGCGTGGTATCAAAAGGTTTAGAAGACCGAATTGAAGAGAATGTAATTGTAAACAAAGAATAATATCAATGAAGGAAGGATGCAGTTTGAGACGATTGATGGCGGATTTACAAATGAAGTATTTATTGTATGATTTTCACAATTTATGAAAGAACTCTGTAATTTTGTATACAACGATGAATTCACAATTGATTGATCACTGGGTGGTGATCAATGTCATGCTTGTCTAGTCCTTATTAGTGCAGATCGTGTGCTATCGATCGTGTTGCAATGTGGCCACCAGTCTAGGTGACTCGACACTGCGGGCACTATGTATTGAGATTGAGATAGTGGTTGTAGGTAGTCAACAGGAAACCCTGGACCCGGGTTTCGTGCTATTTGGCACTCGTCAGCAGGGTGCACCTGTAATCTTGAGGGAACTGGTGCTCCCTGGCGGATTCGATCTCGTGTCACTCAGCTTCACAGTCAGAGACGTTACGTCTCAGTCCTACAGGAGGTTAATCACGGCTCGGATAGCTTAGCGGTAACGTCTCTGACTGTGAAGCTGGGTGACACGAGATCGAATCCTCCAGGGAGCACCAGTTCCCTCAAGATTGCAGGTACACCTTGCTGACGAGTGCCAAATAGCACGAAACCCGGGTCCAGGGTTTCCTGTTGACTACCTCCAACCACCATCTAAGCAACGATGAATTGGTTATCCTCACCTGAGTTATCGTTCATTGTAATAAATTACTTATATTTAACAACTATGAATCAATTAAGAAATATTTTCAAATAATTTGGAGTACTTGTTCCAATCATAAAGTAGGCGATTACCTCAGGGATTTAATCATTTCCTACTTACTTACTTACTTACTTACTTACTTACGCCTGTTATTCCCAATGGAGAATAGGCTGCCGACCAGCATTCTCCAACCCACTCTATCCTCGTCCTCTCTTTCTAGTTCTATTCAATTGTTATTCATTCTTCTCATGTCGGTCTCCATTTCACGGCGTAATATGTTCTTTCATCTCCCTCTCCTTTTTCACCTTGAGGATTCCACGCGAGGGCTTGCCTTGTGACGCAGTTGGGTGATTTCCTCAATGTATGTCCTACCCACTTCCAACACTTTTTACTGAATTCTTTCTGCGCTGGGATCTGGTTCGTTCTCTCCCATAGTAGGTTGTTGCTGATATTGTCTGGCCAACGAATCCCTATTATTTTGCGTGTCATTTATTTCAGCTGAAGAATAAAACAGTCATCGTTATTTCAAATGAATGATCATCATCAATGCATTATGAATTGGTTAAAGTTGGAAACGTGTGTTATTAGATGTTGGTCCAGTGATTTAATGAGTTTTAGTGGCTGTTGCTGACTGCATTATGGTCAAGTAATAATAATAATAATAATAATAATAATAATAATAATGTCAGTGATATAGTTAAAATCTACATCTTATCTACTTCATATATGTTTTGTCAATTAATCATGCTCATAAAAAAGTAGGTAGAAAACGATGTATACGAAAGGATTTGAGGAACATTTTTGGTGAAGTTTCGTTCTTTGATCTGGGTGATTTAATCGTAAAGCTTTCATTGTTCATCTGAACAACATCATCAGCGAAAAATTCGGGTAGAAGTGAAATATTCAAATTTATCCACACAGAACTCACAGCTTGCCCTATCGACCTCTATATTCACTGGTTATTGCTAACTTTCAGCCTGTTTATCTGCCTCTTTATCTTGATTGTATCTCCCTTTGATTTGATTCTTGGTCCAATATGTGTCCATTTTAGCAACAAATCTTCTGCACCATCGCATTTGAGGAATGTGTATTTCAAACGTTCGGTAATCATGATGAACGATAAGAGACGAAGAGAGATGGATAGGAATTGAGGAAGCAAAAATGATCAACTCCTCGAATGATATGTGGCTCAGTATTTATCAGAATGAAAACAATACTAGCAAGTAAATAGACTTAAGTACTATCATACACACTTAGCGAAAGTTAAATATATAAATAACAAAATGACTGGAAAGGTTACACGTATTCATCTGTCCAAACATTAGAACACATTACGTAGGCGGGTAACAGTACTAGATATTACAGATTAAGAGCTTGTCACGAGACCCGAGATTCCTAGCTTCAATCTTAGCCGAGTCGTGGTTACGTATTACCAAAAGATCTTAGAGTAACTGGAAATAGTTGTTCACAATTTTTTGGTTTCTCATGATATCCTAATTAAGGCTTACCTGTAATGAATATGAAATTTCAAATGTAACCAATCTTTACAAAATTCTCTCAATACTGCTAAATTCTAACAGATTGTTTATTAAAACATATTATAGTTGTTATGTTCGCTATTTGATGAATGCAGAATACCGTATACAACTACGGCACTCGAATGTATAGAACCCCACAGTCTCAAAATCAGAAGACAGAAAAATACGGGAGAAGTGTTTGTTGGTTAAGGATGAATATGTACAGAAAATCATGACTATTTATAGATATTAGCGTTTGTTATAACATCATTATAATTCAGCTAATCCACAGGGATGTAAGTTATGCTACCATTTAATTGTAGCATGTCACATTGATATTCCAGAAATCTCCATCACGTTCTGATTGAATGGAAACTCTTCAGCTCCTTTAAGGTCTCTGGAAACTACGTCGTAATTCTCGTAAGCCTTCCCAGCAATAGTAATTATTTAAAAAATGTTTATTCATTACTGTTATATCTAGAGATTGTATTCTTAAAATACCATGTATAACTTGAGCACTTGAATGCTAGAACCCTCCCAAGTCACAAATGAGAAGACAGAAGACAAGTGAAAGGAATGTTATACCAAAACAGTGTCAGTTATGGTATAAAACTATCAGGTAATTATAGTTTTAATAAAAGCAAAATCATCATTATAGGCAAGGTACACATAGTAATTCTAGAATATTCTTCCCAAAGTTAATTGGATGAAATATCTTCAGCTCTTTCTGATCTTCTTAGAGCTTCCTCAATTTCACTCGTTGACCATCTGTGGTGCGTGCTACTTATGGTGATATAAGTAGTGTATGATTTGAGTCAGGAATGTTATGTCTGGCAGCATAAGATGAGGAAGATCAAGAAGGGAAGAGCGGGAATAGAAAGCAATTAGTATGGAAATGCAAGAACAATGAAGTTCGAGACAATCGTTGAACATTTTGCAAATTTAGTATTATGCTTTTTCTATTTTGCCTAGTAACTCTGTAGCTTCGTACTAAATATAACTCCATTGTTCCCACCGGTGATCTTGTTCACTACATCTTTATTCTAAAAAATAAAAAAAAATCATGTCTGGTTGTTATGAGAAAAAAAACGAAACGAAATTCGCGGCATTTTAGTCATCGCAGTAACGTTTACATCATGTTTACTAACTGTGTTGGTTTGTTTATGAAAAGTTTATTCTTGTTTGTTTTTTTATAAAATTTTAAAGTCACCCAAAACTAACTAAATAAATTAGGTTGTCTAATCTGAAATTATTAAATGTCAATGTTTTTTTTTGTTGTAAAACCGAATAGTAAATTACAATAATGAGGTGTATATACTGACCAGATTAAAACTTTGTAATGCATAATTGAATTATAAAACTTAGGTTCTCACCAATTGTTGTGTAGCTTATTGCTGAGAATTCAATCGAAATTGGTTGTATCAGAATGGGTTTTGTAGATATTATAGTCATTTCAATAGTTGAGATCATGAGTCAATTGAAACTAGATCAACATGGAAAACCTGAAAGCACTGAACGGCTGTCTCATCTTAGTATGGAACTCCTCAGCAGTGCGAATCCACAATCGCGCTCCACGAGATTCGAATCCAGGTCCTACTGGTCTCGAGCGCGAGCATTTAACCACTAGAACACTGAGCTGGCCGGCATCCAATAGTGTTAATGTCTAACTCCAACCAATCCACGAAATTGAGTGACACATTCACCATTGTCTTCAGTGAGTTACTATCTCACAACAGACCCGGTTGAACTCCACTGATCACTGCTTCTCACTAGAACTTCGGGATATACATCTTGAAGCCAGTCACTAGTGAGCATATATTGATCGGTATCAGAAGAGGTTTTGTGAATATTATGGTAATTTCAATAGTTGAGATCATGAGTCTATTGAAACTAGATCAACATGGAAAACCTGGAACGGCTGTTTCGTTCTATTGTGGGACTCATCAGTAGTGCGCATCCACGATCCCGACTCGCGAGGTTTTCAACCTAGGACCTATCAGTCTTGCGCGCGAGCACTTAACCACTAGATCCAACGATGTTAATGTTAAACTTCAACCATTCCACGAAATTGTGCAACACATCCATCATTGTCTTCGGTGAGTAACTATCTCACAACAGACCCGATTGAACTTTACCGGTCTCTGCTTCTCGCTAGAACTCCAGGAAATCGGTAGTGTTCATCAGAGACATGAAGAAAACAAACTTTTAAATAATAACAATAATAGATATTATTTTTGGTTAAAAACGTTGATAACTGTCTTGACTTAATAGATTAATTGGTAATATGTTATGAAATAGAGATACATCTATGTGAAAAGTCTCAAATAGTTTGAAGCACTTGTTCTGGTTTCCACAGATAGTTATTGATAAATCTGACTAAACGCTTAAATCGGTTTTCTGTACTGGTCTAATAATCCCAGGCAAAATCTACACAACAACTTGAACACGACAGAAAGGGTGCGAGGTGTGAAAATAACACTTTACTCCAAGGATAGTTTATGTACAAAACGTTGAATGTATTTATAACATTACAAGTGGTCTTGGTTTTCTGGAAAATTCTGGAACCATAGTGAACATGGTAGTGAGGTAGGTAATCACCAAATCAGAAATGTAACACGAGACTCTTCACTTTCTAGATGTTTCTGAGGAACTTCTATTGAATACTGATTAAATAAGATGTTTTCTAGCGTTTTTAGAGCAACTCAGGCTATTTTACAGGGAATACTCGGGATCTCCTCAACAGTGGTTATTAGAGGGATCGCATATGCGTTGAAAATTCTGACCTTGGTGTTAGTTGACAGACAGTTGTTTTGACTTCCAGATGTTCTTCATTTGTAAATATGCTGCTTTTGCTTTGCCGATCCGTGCTTTCACATCTGCATCAGATCCACCCTGTTCATCAATGATGCTGCCCAGATATGTAAAGGTTTTTACATCATCCAAATCCTCTCCGTCAAGTATGATAGGATTGGTGCATGCTGTGTTGTATCGGTGAATCTTACTTTTTACTTTGTGTATATTGAAACCTACTTCTGCTGAGGCTGCTGCTACATTGGTCAACTTCTCCTGCATTTTTTGTTGCGTGTGACATAGAACGGCCAGATCATCTGTGAAGTCTAGATTGTCCAGCTGCATTCTAGCTGTCCACTGTATCCCATGCTTCCCCTCAGATGTTTACCTCTTCATGATGGAGTCGATCAGCAGGAGTAAGAGAAAGGGTGATAGTAAGCAACCTTGCCTAATACCGGTCTTTACCTCGAACGAATCTGTCAATTATCATCCATGCACGATTTTGCAGTTTGATCCATCATAGGAATTCCGTATCCTATTGACTATCTTCTCAGTCACGCCATAGTGTCAAAGATGCCTTCAAAGTGTTGTCTTATCCCAGTTATATCATGACTTCTGTATACATATATAACTCTATTCTAACAAAGAAAAAATCTATTTTCGTAACAAAATAAAATGAATTCATTTATTTTAAAAGTTCTCCTCAAGTTATTACAACCTAAAAACATAATTTTCATCCTTAAAACGAGCCATGTTTACATACTTCATATCGGAAATGTCTTGATTACATTGAGTTTACATAGTGACATAGAATTATATTAAGAGATAATAATATGGAATAATTAACATTGTTCAGTCGTTCACTTATTTGTAGGTTAAATATATGAATATTCGGAAAGAATGTTTGTCAAAATAGAAGATGGAGCATGTAATGTTGACTAGTTGAGTAAAGTTCAGAAGTAAAAATTAAAACTGATAGATTAGCATTGATCGGTTCATGATTTTGTCGCGGTAAATAAATCCCCAAAATAAATAGCTCTGTACGTTTTCGACATTGGATGATGACCATATGTTTTAGTGGACTCATCTAGCTGAAGGCGCTCGGTCATGCATCCGCACCCGATCACGTGTGGTAACGCTAAGCTCAGCATCTACCGCAATCGCTAGCCAGATTAGATAAGAGAATTCCGATGTATTGGTAATCGCCAAATACACTCTTCCGATCTCCTCGACTCTGTCTTTTGATTTCTCTCGGTGGGTACAAATTATATAAGAAGGTGTTGCTGGTAAAAGCGTTGTCAAACACTGAATACCTGTGCCATCTTCAATTTCAATAAGATGTCAGAAATCATAATTATAGTTATGGAAATAAACTTACTTAATAATCTCATGAAAACAGAGTGATCAGAACAAAATAAAATTGATAACTGTATCTTTTTTTTGGATACATAAACTCAGTTTGAAACATTTTAATTACAATAGCTTTGGTAAAATGTAATAAACTTCAGTTCTTTGAGTAATTGAATTGATGAGTCAATTGAAGTTAAACCATCATGGAAAAACCGGAAACACTGGATGGTTGTTTCTTTCTAGTGTGGGACTCCTCAGAAGTGCGCCTCGCGAGGTTCCAACCCAGGACCTAACAGTTTCACCTGCAAATGCTTAACCTTTAAACCACTGAGCCGGCATCCAGTTCTTTTGTTTAATAATTAATTTGAGAGATTTTAAAGCTTCATCACCACGTCGATTTTACCATTACATTATTAATCTGTAATGTCTTATATCAATCCGGTGCTCAAATACTGTGAATCTATTCGATCAAATTAAGATGAACGTTATTATTATTATTAGCTTTATTGAATATTATATTTTTGGTACAATATAGAATTCTCAACACAAAGTATTTCAACAAGTTTCCGTTTCTTACTTCTTGGTTGAACTTGATGATAAATATTGAGTGATCGCCAGTTAGAAGTTAGCAGTCCAGTCAATTGATATTTAAATAATGCACATTCTTTTCGCTGTATATTGACAGCAACTACATTATCTCTGATTGAGCCTTTTATAACTTGTACAATTAAAGATTGTACAATTTTCAGAAACTCACTTGATTAATAGACATAATGATATATTAAAACAAAAGAAATTTGATAACTTGTTGAGATATCAGTATGAAAAGAACTGGTAGCCCAGATTTTCAAACAGGCTGCCAATATATATGTATATATAACAAAGTCTGGAGCCTCCCAGGGGCTACTGCCGGCCCCGAGTCCGAATAAAAGAGGAGGGTTGGACATGAGGTTAGCGATCTCGTCCCGTAGAAAACTAACTTGCTTGGAAAAACGCCAACCAGAAAAAGTATATATATGGTTGGCATTACGATTAAAATTATGGAACTGATAGATAACACAAGAAATTTCATCTCGTATGATTAATAACACATGACAGATGTAGCATTTTAATGAAGCCTATTTAACTGATGTTTGAAGAAGAAAAAAATACTACAATAAATATCTCTTAGTCAATAAGCGTATTGAACCAACCAAATATACGAATATATACACATATGGAATGATATAAGGACAAGTTGATGTACCTTCACAAAACTCAAATATTTTGGCATATATTATTGTAAATTACTAGGCTATACTTTGTTGTTGTTGTTGTACGGTACTAGATAATTCATTGAATGTTACCTAATTAATCATGGTTGGTTGACAAACCAATTCTTACCTTCATTGTTAATATGAATTACATGATTATTTCTTTTAGTAGTAAAATTATTAAATAGTCTCTTTACAGAACGATAAGTTTAAATATTGGGAAAATTCCCATTTTGACATTTAGTATATAACTTAATAATCTCCACAACCCTGTATTGATAATTAACATGTACTCACTAGTGACTAAATTCGTGAGGGAATTTTCGTAGTTTTACTGAGTAGCCGTGACCAATGGAGCTAATCTATGTCGGGTAGAGATAAGTATCCAGCTCAGTACAATGAAAGATGGTCGCGCTATTTCGTGGATTGGTTGAAGTTAGACATTAACACCGTTGGATGTCGGTCAGTTCAGTGGTCTAGAGGTTAAGCGTTTACGCTTGAGATTGAAGGCCGTGGATTCGAATCCCACCCGCAGGATTCGAAACGAAACGGCCATCCAGCGCTTCCAGGTTTTCAATGGTGGTGTCACATCAGACGGTTCAAGATCTCAATCATTAAGATGAAGAAGAAACAGATCGAGCGAAGAGATTACTTTTCAATTAGTTTTTCATCATGACTCTACACTAATAAATATCTATATGATATACAATAATGAAGTAATACTCATTGAGTCGATACTTTACGTAATAATTATATAATGATAAGTCGATTATAAATTAATAATGAGTAGTTGAAAGAAAAGGATTATAATAATAATAAAGTAATTAATCGAAAATCAAGTAGTTGCTACGTTACATGATATATAAAAAGAGAAGAAGGGAATACCGAAATACTTTAATGAATGACAATGGGTTTTTTGGAGATTTTAGAAACGGCCATCCAGCGCTTCCAGGTTTTCAATGGTGGTCTAGCTTCAACTGACTCATAATTTCAATCTGTGAAACTTTAATGAATGGTCAGTAGTATGGTAGTTATGTAAGAATCAAGAGACGAATGTTGAGAATAAGTAAAATACAAACAATAGAAGAAATACGAAAATAGTTTATCAAAGTTCTGTTACAAACTCCCCTATACTGATGGCCAAGGTGGTGACAATGGTTGTACATAGTTCATTTGGATGCAAAGGTTAAGTTTGTGAACATGGATTACAATAACTTTAACAATATGCAAAAGATGCACTCGTAAACCATGTGGTAAATTTGATAGAACATCGTAGATAACCTTAAAAGTTTTATTCAGTTCAACTTAATGACCTGTATCAATTAAATGAACGAGAATAGAATAGTTTAAATATACTGAAGGATAATTCGTTCTGATTGTTTTTTTTCTTACATAAATGTACAACTGAGAGAAAGAAGGGGAAGGAAATATACAGGTTTTTTTTATGGGGTACATGTTTAGTCTTTGAAATAACTGAAGTTGATGAATCACCATATTTGTACAAAATCGATACGTTCATAGTTTCCATAATGTTACAGTTGTATAGTCTAAACCATAAACAGAGGGGGAAAAATTGTAGTTAGTCATGTAGCAAGTTTATTATCTTGACTTCATTTATTTTTGTATTGGTTATTTGAATCTTCCTATTGATGTTTAGGATTGTAATTGATCAGCCTTTTAATGACATATAAGTATCCTGTGCGAACCGCTTCGATATTACCTTAAGTCACAAACATTATAGAAAGAGATTGATGGTGATTAACAGTGGAATTCAGGATGCACGCTTCGACCTATTTTGGACTTGTCAGCTGGATGTACTTGCATTGCATAGTTGATGTTCACTGTGGGACTTGGACCCAGTATCGTTCACTTCAAATACCATCACATTGTCCGCCTGGCTATTTAGTCATATCTCTTCGCTTCTACATATATTTTTCCTCAACTTCTATAGGAAATATTCTTTATCTTAAACAATATACCTCTATTGAAAAGTAGCATTCAATCTATTTTTAACTAAAGTTCGTATTATCACTTGACAGAGCCATATTTATGTTTGGCTATTGTTAGTCTGTGTTGAAAGTTTATTTTTATCCACTTACTTGAAAAATTGTCTTTCCCTTCAGTTATGATGGTTGATTATGCTATTAATTGTATCCGAAAAGCGTACAATCCAAAAGCTCTCTATAGACAATTTTATTGTATTTTCAAGAATTTTCTTATCATCTAGAGTAATATTTCAAGCCGGTAAGGAGTACATAAGTGTTTTGTTCAAGTTTAGAAGTGCCATCAGAGAACAACCATCCTCACCACACACACACAGACATAACTAATTCACGAGCTTTAGGTCTTGAAATGATAGTTGTTATCTCGACCAAAGTGTCTAACTACATGACTGAGATACATGAGAAACCGCAATTCATAAAACAGCGATTTGTCTAAAAAGCGGTTCTTTATTGATGAATAGACACAAATTAGATACAAACCTCAACTCGTGAGGTATCTGTGGCGCTCAGCGTGTCTGTAAATTTGAAAGAATTAGGGCTTTCTGCAATCACAACACAAAGAATAATTATGAAATACGATAGTGCAAACGACGACTGATACTTGTGTCTAATCATGATAACAGTCTGTCAACAAGCAAAAAGGAACCGCAAACAAACAAATATGGAGATCGTTGTGTTTAAACAAAGATTAAACTACTAAATGAAACTGAGAATAATTGTTACAGGGATTGTGAGTAAGCAATGGTAATGATAAATACAATGTTATTAGTATAGGTAAATATTTTAGAAAATTATATGATAAACTTGCCTTACAACATACGCGTTAAAATTGCTAGGAATATAACGTTTTACTGTATTATTATAAAGTAGTATAAAACAATACACAAAAAACAGTTGACGGGAAGATAATTAGGACAAGAACATTAACAAACTTTACAGTAATAGTACCATTCGTTTGCTCAGTCTGAACCAAATTGTTCACTTATATCAACTTAAGTCCTTTTGGAACGACTGCAGTACGGAAATCAATCCTTGGAGTTATTTTCAAGGAGATCAGTTCTCATATTTTGTTCGTCTTTTATTAAACAATCGGTTTACTATAATTTCATGTCATTCTAATTGTAAACTTTCATTGGACTCATTCATTAATCCGATATCTTTTGTTATTATTATTATTATTTTATTTATTTTAACACATGAATATTGGTACAAGGAGGCACCAAATATATATGCGCCACACAAATCTCATTCGATATGTGTGAGCGCTGTGATACTACCCAGGTGCCCAAACCGAAGCAGGTGGTTTCCTTAGGAGGTCACACCCGGGGCCTTCGACCAGAAGGTCTGATTCACAAGGCAGTGGAGCATCATGAGGAGATGCAGTCCCATGGTAGCCGGTGACCAACGATAGATTCATACTCCATTTGTTCCAGAAGGTTAATGGAGCCCATGTGCACCATTGGTTTGGAATTCGGTTAAACTGCCGAACATCAGCTTTTCGTTCTCTCATTTTCGTAAGCAACAGTAATGCCAAGAGACTTCAGTGAGTAGGACTTCCCTGGCAGAGGCTATATACGCATGGCCATGAGGGAGCATTTCGAGAGGGAGAGCTGACTCTCCCCTCTCTCGGCCGTATCAGGGCATCTGGGGGCTATAAATCGTAGTTAGTAAATTATAACTCTGTCTCTCAGATTTGTACTGCAAAGTTCTATTGATGTATCTATCTCAGATTGATTGTTTAAGGTGGAATTACAGTCTTGGACTTCGTTTAGTCACATGAGTTTTTCATTTTGAATAATATAATGTATTTGACTAATTTTATTAGTATTCTGATTGGTAGTTTGAGATCAGGCAATTTTCGACAATATCAACTAACATTAATAATAGATTAAAACCAAATGATTTTCATGGAATAAGTCCTAACTTAATGTCATGAGTGATTTGCTATCTTCATGCGAAGTTTAACATTCTGATAAACGTTCATTATGTTACGTCCTTCCTGATTTTCAATCGTACTCCAAGTGAGAGTGATCTCTAACAAATATCGCCTAACAATACATATTGCTCTTAAACTTATTAATTTCAATTTGCTTCTGTTATAAATTGTGGCCTCTGTGCCCTGTTAATGTATAACGTAACGATACTACCGATTAGAGAACAGTGAATTATCGATCGGATCAATGACGCATAAAACCCATACGAGCAGTCTAGAGTCCTTATTGGTCGTGCTTTCCGCCTAACCCAGCCAGTTAAGTCCAGAACACTAATCTCAGCATCTGCAATATGAATCACTTATTTCAAACATACTGGGTTTATATGCCAACTAGGGAGACCACATCGTACCATAAAATATGAAACATTTGTACAAGAATTAGCCTAATGTGGCTGTGAACAAGGGAGACAGTAATTGATAAACCGGACATAACTCAAGAATGCTAAATCGTATAATAATAGTTCATAAGTCGAAATAAAGCTCATAATAAGAGGGATATGAATATGATTAGTTTAGTTGCATAACAATTATACGATAAAAATGTACGCATAGTATTGTCTCTCGTGAACGAAAAGCGAATGTCTGGCACTATAACAGGGTTGGTGGACACGGAGGAACCACCTAAGGGAGTTAGAAAACCCTGATTCCAAACCAATAGTTCTCATTGACTTCAATATCTTGGCATATGAACCAATCGTTGGTCACCGGCTACCATGAGAATGTATCTCCTAACGTTGCTTCACTGCTTTGTGGATTTGATATTTAGATCAAAAGCTCTCGGTGTGGCCTCCACAGAAAAACAACCTGCCTCGGTTTGGGCACTCGGGCAGTATCACAGCCCACACATAAATCAAGTGACTTGTGTGGCTCATATATTTTCGGTGCCCCCTTTATACCAATATTTATGTGTTCAAACAAATAAATAAATAAATGAACAATGTTTTTCAGTAATGTATATCAAGTTTTCATTGAGATCAGTGAATTTTTCTCAGATTCCAACCACCACTTTGAAAGTTACCTCATTGGTTAAACAGTTTACATGAGCAAACAATCAAATAACCAATAAAATAAGTCAAATTCTAAGGGCCAGACAAATTCGAAATATTTACACAAATGGCATGTATATAGTTGTTCATTTCTCTTATTAAACACAACGAAGGTTTGGTCTGATATGAACCTTATAATGAGTCTCAACCAAATATTTCACAATCGAGAAAGACTTTTGTCTACCCTGTGCTCTTCATTGACCATTGAAATCTTTTATTGTATTGTCAATTAAGTGTGTGTTCAATCACTCTTACTTTGAAGATTAAGTTGACTCCTCGTCTGTATATGTGTTCATAATCACATGTAAATTGGTATCAGAAGGGGTTTTATGGAGATTGTAGTAATTTCAACAGTTGAGATCATGATTCAATTGAAGCTAGACCACTACCATGGAAAACCTAGAAACACTGGATGCCCGTTTCGTCCTATTGTGGGACTCCTCAACAGCGCGCATCCACGAATCCACCTCGCGGAGTGAACACAATATGGTGTAATACAATAAACTACATGCCGCTTAGGTTTATTATTTACTTATTCATTTATCCAACATTAGTATTAGTCTCGTGAATCTACATAGCACTCACTCTACTTTATTATTTCTCACTGATTTCACAGTTCTAATTGCACTGTTAGTTCTTTCTAACTATTTGACTCATATTTATTTTGATCATGAATCTTATCATTTCATTTAATGTATAAGCTGCATATGAATCACCTCAGCATTAATCTAAAAAGTGACCGGGTTGAAGGTAAAGTACACTGTTTAAAGCTATAGAATAGAATAGTTGTTAATTTGGATAATATAATTGTAGAAACTGAAGTGAATTTACTGAAAAAAATATTCTTCATTTTTATATGTTTCCAATAATAACGTATTAGATTGAATGTGAAAACCATACTGATCGCTAACGTAAGTCTTTGTATCAATATAAAACTTTGTGAGTTATCAATCTTTTGGTAAAAACTTTACTTATTCCACATTTGTATCTCTAGTGCAGAGATAATTGCTCATATTCACCTGGAGTTCTATCGAGAAACAGTGACCAGTGGAATTCAACCAGGTTTATTGTAAGATAGTAACTCACTCAAGACAGTGCTGGATGTGTCGCTCAATTTCGTGGACTGGTTGAAGTTAGACATTGACACCGTTTGATGTCGGCTCAATGGTCTAGAGGTTAAGCGTTCACACACGAGGCTGATAGGTCCTGAGTTCGAGTCTTGCGGGCGCGATCGTGGATGCGCACTACTGATGAGTCCCACAGTAGGACGAAACGGCCATTTAGTGTTTCCAGGTTTTCCATGGTAGTCTAGCTTCAATTGACTCATGATTTCGACTATTGAAAATGTATGTATAACCAAACTGTTCAATACATATACGATGCTAATATGTCACATAGTTCTGATAATCTTTCTCTCCTCGCTGTATTATTCAGGATTATTTTCATCATTTTTAATCAATAGAAATAAGAATCTGTGAAATTTTCAGTCAAATTAGTTTCTAGTTTCTATGTGTGAAGTAACTGATTATATGGATAATGAGATTCATATTTCATACAAATCAGATTGAATTATATAGATATTTATTTTAGCATTTATTCAAGGTAATGGATTTACTATTCTTTGTATTAATTAGACTACTTATAAAATTTAAAGAGGAAGAATGTTTTGGTGAAAATCTCACTGAATGAATTTGAAGTAACGTTATCATTGTTAACATTGATTGGATGACCTATTCAGTATACAATGAACCAAAAAGAACCATGTACCTATTTATATTCGATAATTGTGATGTTTGATTATATTTCCTTGAAAATACTTGGACCAGATTTCCAGGTAAACCGTTGAATTTACTTCAAATTCTTTCGCTGAGATTTTACAAATACATTCTTCTTCTTTAATGTCTCACATTAAGTCGGCGCCTAAATATTGTGGAACTATTCAATTAAATTTAGACAACAGTTCGTGTTTACTTATAAAACTGTTAGTAGTACAATATATACAAACGTTTTGCTTGAATAGTTTTAAACAATTGTTCATAATTTTTAAAATTAATTGCCAAATAAGGAACTTCAAATAATTATAAAGTTAATAATTTAAACTTTATACCATAAATTTACCTAATGATTTTGATGAAATTTTGATCTCTGGGCTGGATGGTTTGATTGTAAGGGTTTTATCGTTCTGCTGAACGACATTATCAGCATAAACTTCAGGTAGAAGTGAAATGTTCGAATTTCTCCGCATGCGGTTTACAGCTTGTCCTATAGACCTCAATGTTGCACAAGATCATGGATCGACCGAATTTAGACATTAACACTGTTGTATATGTAGAAGCTAAGCGTTCGCTCGTGAGACCGAAGGTCCTGGGTGTGAGTCTCATGCACGTGAACGTTTTGCTTGAATAGTTTTAAACAATTGTTCATAATTTTTAAAATTAATTGCCAAATAAGGAACTTCAAATAATTATAAAGTTAATAATTTAAACTTTATACCATAAATTTACCTAATGATTTTGATGAAATTTTGATCTCTGGGCTGGATGGTTTGATTGTAAGGGTTTTATCGTTCTGCTGAACGACATTATCAGCATAAACTTCAGGTAGAAGTGAAATGTTCGAATTTCTCCGCATGCGGTTTACAGCTTGTCCTATAGACCTCAATGTTGCACAAGATCATGGATCGACCGAATTTAGACATTAACACTGTTGTATATGTAGAAGCTAAGCGTTCGCTCGTGAGACCGAAGGTCCTGGGTGTGAGTCTCATGCACGTGAACGTTTTGCTTGAATAGTTTTAAACAATTGTTCATAATTTTTAAAATTAATTGCCAAATAAGGAACTTCAAATAATTATAAAGTTAATAATTTAAACTTTATACCATAAATTTACCTAATGATTTTGATGAAATTTTGATCTCTGGGCTGGATGGTTTGATTGTAAGGGTTTTATCGTTCTGCTGAACGACATTATCAGCATAAACTTCAGGTAGAAGTGAAATGTTCGAATTTCTCCGCATGCGGTTTACAGCTTGTCCTATAGACCTCAATGTTGCACAAGATCATGGATCGACCGAATTTAGACATTAACACTGTTGTATATGTAGAAGCTAAGCGTTCGCTCGTGAGACCGAAGGTCCTGGGTGTGAGTCTCAAGCACGTGAACGTGGATGTTCACTGGTGAGAAAATTCATACCACAATGGAACGGCCGTCTGGTGCTTCCAAGTCTTCAAAAGTAGTCTAGCTTAGAGTAATTCGTAAACTCAATTTTGAAAATATTACAATCTCCATAAATCCCCAAATGTAATGACCATATATTTGTCAATAAATATACTAAATACAGTTAATTAAGTGAAAATAACCAAGCCATTTCTTTTGAAAACATTTTCTGACTTGAGAAAACACATATTTAAGCAGGTAAGATTTCTTCTCAAATAGATTTTGATTAAACCTTATTAAACCCTCACCCTTTCTCTTTCTCCTGATGATCGACTGGATCATGAAGACTTAAACATCTGAAGGGTAGCATGGGATACATTGAGCAGCTAGGACGCAGTTGAATGATCTAGACGAACAGTGTAGCGGCAGCATTAGGTCTCAAAATACACAAAGGGGAATGGAAGATTCTCTGTTACAACACAGCATGCAACAATCAAATCACATATGACAGCGAAGCTATGGACGATGCAAAATCCTTTACATATCTGGACAGTATCATTGATGTGCATGATGGATCTGATGCAGATATGAATGTGCGGATCGACAAAGCAAGAGTAGCATCTCTAGAATTGAAGAACATATGGAAATCAAAACAACTATCTGTCAAACAACATCAAAGTCAGAATTTTCAATACCAACGTCAACACAGTTCTACTGTATGATGCGGAAAATTGGAGAACTACGAAAGCCATCATCCAGAAGATATAAGTGTTTATTAACAGTCGTCTGCGCAAGATACTTCGAATTCGTTAGCCAAACACTATCCGACAGTGAAAACGTATTATGGGAGAGAACAAACCAAATTGCAGTGTAGGAAGAAATGAGGAAGAAACGCTGGAAGTGTATAGAACACACATTAAGGAAAGCACCGAAACGCATCACAAGGTAAGCCCTTACATGGAATCCTCAAGATGGAAAAAAGAGAGGGAGACGAAAGAACATAACACGCCATGAAATGGAGACAGACATGAGAAGAATGAACAATAATTGAATAGAACTAGAAAGGGAGGCTGAAGACTGATCGGCAGCCTATGCTCCATTGTGAGTAACAGGCGTAAGTAAGTAAGTAAGTAAGTAAGTAAGTAAGTAAGTAAGTAAGTAAGTAAGTAAGTAAGTAAGTAAGTAAGTAAGTAAGTAAGTAAGTAAGTAAGTAAGTAAGTAAGTAAGTAAGTAAGTAAGTAAGTAAGTAAGTAAGTAAGTAAGTAAGTAAGTAAGTAAGTAAGTAAGTAAGTAAGTAAGTAAGTAAGTAAGTAAGTAAGTAAGTAAGTAAGTAAGTAAGTAAGTAAGTAAGTAAGTAAGTAAGTAAGTAAGTAAGTAAGTAAGTAAGTAAGTAAGTAAGTAAGTAAGTAAGTAAGTAAGTAAGTAAGTAAGTAAGTAAGTAAGTAAGTAAGTAAGTAAGTAAGTAAGTAAGTAAGTAAGTAAGTAAGTAAGTAAGTAAGTAAGTAAGTAAGTAAGTAAGTAAGTAAGTAAGTAAGTAAGTAAGTAAGTAAGTAAGTAAGTAAGTAAGTAAGTAAGTAAGTAAGTAATATATTTATATGAATGTATGAGGAATATTAGGTCAGTCACAATTTATGGGTTAAGTATATTAATGGAATTGATTGCGCAATTACTTCTGTGTATAAGAGTAAACTATGATGAGCTAGTTGCAAACACGATTGCACGAAGAGAACTTTTAGTATTCTGTTATTAAATTAAATTTTTTATTACTATTATTATTATTATTATTATTATTATTATTATTATTATTATTATTATTATTATTATTATTATTATTCATAATGGCATAATTTATTCAATCTTGTTTATCAGTTTAAATAAACGCCCAAATAAATGCTGACACCCAAACAGAATGTACGAGACAAATAATTGTTCTTTTCAGATAAATTATTATTAAATATGTTTCTCTAAAAAACGTTTATAGAGTTTATCATAACATCTGATGTTATCTATTCAGTTAGCTATTTATTATTAGTTACGGATGTTGAGTAGGGTGGAGAACGCCAGGAATAAGCTTGCTGTCTAAATATTATGTTATTTGAATGTAATGATCAAGATGTATCTACAGTTACTGCTCATAATGCCGACTGATGAACATTAGAGTTAGGATCATGGATACCCTTTGAAGACTAACGTCAATAACCAAGAAATCTAGTACCAAACGTTTTGTCAATTAGCTCCACAGATTTAACATTAAAGACATAATAGATGTTTTGTGTTACTGTAATGAACAAGAACACCGGTCGAGAAAATAGAATGTATTTAACACAAAATTGCATCCTGTTTCTATTCTTTAATGTTTGATCCTCTTATCTCTCTTCAGCCAGAACTTCTGTTCACGACTAACATCATATACTACTTATATCAATAAAGTAGCACACACTACATTACCACTCGAATAATTTAAGGGACTGGAAACTGATAGGTAGGTAGACAGACAGATTCGTGGATAGATAGATAGGTTTCAGCCAAGTGTTTAATTACAAATTAGTGATCAATCAGTGCTCAAATATAGTCCACTACCTTAAATAATACAGTAATTAGTAGGTAAATTTATTCAACAATTTCAATGTAGATACAAGAAGTTCATATAAAATGGTGTTTATGAACAATTTATGAGTACACTCAGAATGAACATGTAAAAGTTTTTATTATTATCATTAGTATAATAAGAGGTTATTTTTCATTGAATAATCGTTACAAAATGATGGTTAAATAATTTCACTTTGTATATTCATTTGAAGAACATATGGAACTCAAAACAACTTTCAACGAATATCAAAGTGAGAATTTTCAATACGAACGTCAAGGCAGTTCTACTGTATGGACCTGAAACTTGGAGAACTACAACAACCACCATCAAGAAGGTACAAGTATTTATAAATAGCTGTCTACACAAGATACTCAACATCCGTTGGCCGGATACCATCAGAAACAGTCTATTGTGGGAGAGAACAAACCAGATTCCAGCTGAAGAAGAAATTAGGAAAAGACGATGGAAATGGATAGTACATACATTACGCAAATCATCAAACTCTGTTAAAGACTCTCCCTGGTACTGACAGTAGCGTGATTCCTCTGTAGTGTTCACATTTGCTCATATCTCCTTTCTTTGGAATCTTGACGAGGTGTCCTTCTTTCCAGTCCATCGGCACTTGTTACTCCTCCCAAATCTTTTTGACTAGAGTGAAGCATATTTGTAGTTACTTCGATATCTGACTTCAGTGCTTCAACTGGTATGTTGTCGGGTCTCGCTGCCTTCCCGTTCTTGATTTGTCTGATGGCCATCCTGATTTCTTCTGTCGTCGGTGAATTGACGTCTATGGGAAAATCTGTGTGTGCTGCTTCGATGTCCGGTGGATTGATTGGAGCCGGCCTATTCAGTAGTTCTTCGAAGCACTCTACCCATATGTTCCTCTGTTGTTGAATTTCAGTGATTGGCCTGCCTTCTTTGTCTTTGACCGGTCTCTCTGGTTTACTGTATTTCCCTGATAGTTTCTTCGTTGTATCGGAAAGCTGTTTCATATTTCCTTCTCTAGCAGCTTTCTCCATCGTTGTTGCTAGTTCTTCCACGTATTTGTACTTGTTGGCTCTAATGCTCTTTTTCACTTGCTTGTTTGCTTCTATGTATTCAGCTTGTGCTTGGACTTTCTCTGTTCGTGTTCGGCTGTTGTTAATTGCTGTCTTCTTGTTCCTTCTTTCTTTGATCTTGTCCAATGTTTCTATAGAGATTGATTCCTTATGATGATGCTTCTTGAGGCCCAGAACCTCTTGACACGTTGAAGTTAATGCTTCTTTGATACTTTTCCAGTTCCTTTCTTGGGTACTTCTCTATGATTGATTGCAGCCTCTCATAGAATTGATCTTTAATGTCGTCGTTGCTATTATTGGTGGGTACATAACATTGGATAACATTCATTGTAATTACCTCCTTTTTTGTTTTGAATGATGCTTTGATGATTCAGGATCCGTGAGATTCCCATCCTACAAGTGCATTTCGTGCTACTTTGGACAGCATCAGAGCAACTCCCTGAGTTTGTGGAGCATTTTCCTCTTTATGACCGGAGTATAACAGCATCTCTCCCGTATCTAGCCTTTTCTGTCCAGCTTGGGTTCCATGAGTTTCACTGATTCCGAGTACTTCCAAGTTATATCTCCTCATTTCTGTTGCTGTTTGTCTGGTATTCCGGGTCTTCCACATTGTCCGGACGTCCCATGTACCTATAAAAATTGTTGCTCTGGTTGTTAGAACGGGCATCGGCCTCGTGGCTTCCGAAGGAACACGAATTTCACCATGAAGCGTCATAATTGTTCTAAATGAAGACATCCTAACTCCCAGGGCAGAGTTAAAATGGTTTGAATTATTTTTTCCGGTAAGCGTTTTTTTAGAGAGTTAGTTTTCTACGGGATGGGGACGCTAACCCCATACCCAACCCTCCTCCTTTGCCCGGGCTTGGGACCGGCAGTAACTCTATAAGAGCTACAAGCGGAGTTACACATTGAATATTAGTGAATAGTAAATTGAAATCTAACTACACATTTATTTACATCATATGGCAAAATTATATGTCACCGTAAAAACAAAGTAATTAATCATTATTGTAGCTATTTCCATTCCTGTGAAATAATGAAGATTGTCAGATCAGAAGGATGCTTCTGATTCAGATGCCATAGTTATATAGATTCTATAACTGATGTATATACCAATAGGTTATAATAATAATAATAATTTATATTCTGAAAATAATAATTACAGAATTCACTCCAGTTTACAGGCATGATCAATTTGATATAAATAGTAACATTAGATGTACAGAACAAACATGTGATAGAAGAAAGTTTTAAGTATACTAGTTCAGTAATTGTTCAAGTAGTACATGTATTACAGCGATCCAATACATCAGTCGGGAATTTTTAATTTTTCTTAAATGGACAGCCTGTTGATATATGAACGGAGTAATTAAGGTCATTTCGTGTGCCAGATCGAATTAATGATAATTATCTACAACTAGAGAAATTAAAACGAAAACAGAGAGCACGGAACAACAAAGCAGTAATTACCAAAATATGTCAATCAGGTCTACCAAAATGCATGTGTCATGTGACACAGTGATATACTGTTGATGTTAAATATTGAAATTAGTTAAAGTGGCTAGGATCGGTGTTAACATAAAATGACAGCAAGTAGATGGTTGTACTTAGGGAATGCACTAATAAAAATAGCTAAACATATTGTTAGAGAATATCAAAAACATGACTGATTTGACTCAAATATTATAGAAACACAAATAACTTTAGAGTTTATCAAATAAGTTAAAGAGTTTATTTTTTAATGAAAGTCTTTTGAAATCCACACGAGAACAGTTGTAGAGCAATCACTCCTTTCTACTTATTGGTTTTTGATCTATGACCCCCTTCGAAGTAACTGGTTTTGTATAAGCTACACAATTAAGTAAAAAGTATTAAATGGTTATCAGTGATAGGTTTCATGCAATTCTAGCAATAAGATTTCAATAAATAAATAAGTTAGAATAATTAATTAGAATAATTCATTATCTAATATCAATCCAGCAGATATAATTTATAAGTATATGAGTGTATGTCAACAGGATACGGAACACTGCTCTAGTCAGAACTTATACGGCAGCCAAACTAATTTGAACGACACAAACAGTATATCACTGTGTCACATGACACACGCATGTAGGTAGACCTGATTGACATATTTTGGTAATTACTGCTCTGTTGTTCCGTGCTCTCTGTTTTCGTTTTAATCTCTCTAATTGTAGATAATTATCATTAATTCGATCTGGCACACGAAATGACCTTAATTACTCCGTTCATAAATCGACAGGCTGTCCATTTAAGAAAAATTAAAAGTTCCCGGCTGATTCATTGGATCGCTGTAAAATACATGTACTACCCAACTAATTACTGAACTAATATACCTAAAACTTTCTTCTATCACATGTTTGTTCTGCATGTCTAACGTTTTTACTTATATCAAATTGATCATGCCTGTAAACTGGCATGAATTCTGTAATTATTATTTTCAGAATATAAATTATTATTATTATTGTTATTATTATTATTATTATTATTATTATTATTATTATTATTATTATTATTATTATTATTATTATTATTATTAATTCTGTATAAAACAACATGTTCAGTAACTCAATCAAAGGTTGACTAGCACCCCTTTCATGTTATTATGAAATGTATTTATAAATTAACGTGTATCTGCCAAAGCAGCTACATTGGTCAAACAGATTTTTGGACATTTTTTTTCCAAAAAAGCCTCAGAACAAGAGAAAGAAAGATTCTAAACACTGTAATCAGCAAATATCTCATTGATACGAGACATCAGGTCAATACCTTGCAATCTTTCACGGTAATTAGTAAGCAGCTGAACTACAGTCTTCTGAAGTTTGCTGAATGATATTAGACCACGATTGAAAACCTGGAAGAACTGGACAGCCATTACGTCCTATTGTGGGACTGTGGTGTGTGCTACTTATATTGGTATAAGTAGTATATAACGTGCGTTAAAAGAACGTAATGTCCGGCAGCAGAAGATGGCGAAGATCAAGAAAGGTGGAGCGAGAACACAATGAAATTTGTAAGAAAACGCATGTACAATGGAATGGGAGACAATGGATTAGTGTTTGCAACGGAAACAGTTCAGTTTGATATAATACATTGATATTTTGCAAATTGACGATTGACTTTATGGTATTCAGATTTTATTGAGACAGTCTGTAATTTCTATGCTAAATGCATTCGATTGTCCCCACCCGTGTTCTTGTTCACCGCAGGACTCCTCAGCAGTGCGCATCTATGAATTTGAAATGAAAAAACCATATGATTCGCAATACTTAATGAATTTCCCATTCTCTACAGACAATAATAGAACAGAAATGAAAAGACAAGACAAAACAAAAAACACAAATCAAATGGTCCATTTTCACAAACAAAATCAGTCTATCTATAGCTACCAATTAGATTCACAAAAAATATTTATTATTTTGTTTGATTCAACTATAAGTATCATCATAGTTAACAAGCTCTAATTAACCAAATTATATTTGGGTGTATTTAATGATAATCACCAAGATAGATCATTATTGAATTTCACAACAACAAAAAAGAATTCACTTCATTCGACTGGATCATTCTTCGAATTGACGACAATATTTAGAATTAAGATTAAATTGAAAAGAAACAATTAGCTTTCTTTATTATGAGAGCCAAATTTAATTCTACTGATTTCTATACACCATTAGACACTTTACTTGATTGTAGGATGTTAGAACAAGGACATCCAAATGCCAGTAAAATATTATGTAATATTTCAATATTTCTTGGAAGTTTTATGGCTTATGTATTCCCATTGATTGGAGTCTTCAATTTGATTTCTAATTGTATTGTTGCTATAATATTTCTATATTATCTAATGCAACATAATAGACAATTTGTATATTTAGGTGTTCTTGCTCTATCGGATATTTCAATACTTATCACTATTGGATGGTTACGTTGGTTTCCTACATTTGGTTTACCATTTGCAACATCAGGAAATGTATATTATTTCATTTCATTAATATCAACTACTAATTGTAAATTGTACATGTTCTTTCAATCGGTTACATGTATTTTTCGTGGAAATATCTTTCTAATAATGGCTATTGATCGTTTGTTATTAATTCATAAGCCATTAATCTTTAAGAAACATTCCAAATATATTATCTGGATAATAATCAGCACAATCTTCATTATAACTATTCTAATGTCATTACCCATTTCCATAAATAGTGATTTAATTCTCATCACTAATCGTAAACTATGTTGGCACAAGCACAATATTGATTTCTTAATCATTTATCAAGCTTTATTTTCATACACATGTTTAACACAATTTTTAATTGTCATTATGATTGATACATTTTTCTTGATGAAAGTGATACGTTGGTCACGTGGTCGTCCTCAACCAACAGATACACAAACATCAAAGGTGATTCATAATTCACGTATTATCACAATGCTTGTCCTTCATACGTTTGCATTTCTATGTGCATTACCATGTGTGATTGCTTATCTTCTAACAATTACTTTACATCGTCAAAATCTTCAAGTATCTGAAGAATTCCTTCGTTTTTTATTACTCTTTTTGAATATTGGATGGACTTTAATTTTTCTTCAATCATCTTTGAATATTGTTTTATATTGTTTTCGTATTAATAAGTTTAAACAAATCCTACTTAAACCATTAACTACTCATTGTAATTAAACATTAATCAATTAATAAGAGATTCATTTCATTTGATAGATGATTATAAATTAATGATCATGTCTACTACATTATCAAGCACAGTATCAAGCACATTTAATCTAAGCTTAATCGTTTCTATGGTATAATATTGATTTCATTTCATTGTAACGTTTTCCCTGTAAAATATTCTTTGTATTCATTTAATATGATTGTTATTCAGCATATGTTTTGTTTCTTTGGTAGTAATTTTGAGTATATATGGGATATATGGATATATGTTAATTAATCACCAAGTAAAGGTAAAATCGATTTATGAATAAATGTATTATCTTAAATGTTTAATGTCTTTTGAAGAGTGAACTAAATCTTTTCCTTCAATCAGTATAGTCTACTAGTTATCATTATGGAAGTCTCTGTGAATACTGTGAATATGATAGTAGTTTCTCAATATCGGCGATGATGTATGCTATTGATGTCGACAGATATAAGTAACATGTATCATCAATTGAAAGTGAAATGTCTGGTAACAGAACGTTAAGAAGATCGAAGAGAAGAGAATGAGAACAGAGAATGATTAGTGTGGAAATGAAGGAACAGTAAAGTCTGAGACAATAGATTGACGTTTCACAAATGGAGTATTTACAGTATGATTCTCAGATTTGACTATGATATTCTGTGATTTTGTATTCTGATAGATTTGGGTGTCACTGTCTGTGTTGTCCTTCACTACACCATGTCCAATTGGATAGATTCGTGAACATGAGAAAGAAAAATGAAAAGTTCAAGCGGGTAAACTAAGTAAGCATAACACATTTTTGTGTGATTTACTTACATTTAGATAGCCCAGTTGTTAATACATTTGTACTGAAATATTTTTAATATTTTGTTAAATATTAGATTTGACAAATACAATTGTATGCTAGACATTTAGTTTATCTTAATTCACATAGATAATAGTTTCAGCGTAACATGATATGTACCTTATGAAGTAATGTCCTACCGTATTTTACTAAGACTATTCACTAATAGAGGTGAAGTCCTGACGACTATCGGACAACTGAATGAAAGCGTATTCAGTGCATTATTCGTCTATTTTAACTTACGTATCATTTAAAGTAACCACTGTACTAAAATATAGATATGTAAATGATAATTTCTGTTTTCGATAAACTATCATTAGATTCAACAACACATTAGAGATGGTAACGTTGACAGATGTTCTCGAAATTTGCTCCTTTGTCTTTACCCATTGATTCTAGCTTGGTTGAACGTAGATGAAGTTGCAGTGGTCAATAGTTCTAACACAGCTCTCCTAGTACGAGCAAGTTACAAAGTTAAAATCCATCGATCTTTCTTAAGAAGCTATTATGTTTTTGATCCTCTAGATAATACAAATGATTGCATTACTAATCAAAAGACTCGGGGTCTAAATATAAAAGAAATGGATCTCACCACTTCCTGATACTTCCCTATCAAATTATCTAATAGCCATTTCAATTATAAAGTAACGAAATACATATCCTCACTTTTTTTACATTTTCATAACCTAAATCTATTTGATTTCACTACTCATTAACTTGCCTATACACATTTGAATAATTTATTTAGAACCCACCCGAAATTGATTACCTCTTGGCAATCTCTGAAGGTCACTGTCATTTGATTGATAGTCAAACACAATCAGTCATCATCAGCGTTGAGCCTGGCAGAGAAGTCTGTTGACCAAACATGGAATAATCTGTTAATAGTATAAGAAACGTTAAACAAGATGTACAGTAAAAGGATTGCAATAATATGGTAGCAATGATAATGAAAAAAATCATTGAGAATAGCTTTATAAAGATAGTGTATAAATGTTTATATGAGTGAGTAGTGTAATTCAAAATCGAAAGGAAAATAAATGGATATTCGCCATTGTAAACGATTTTGGCATATGTCATTGGTAGTCGTCAGCATCTAGTTGTGGTTCACACATTGCGTCGGTGTATACATTCTTTGTCTTCCCTTAAACCGTGTACTATATCTTTATACACAAACTTTCTTTTATACATTACTATCATTGAAGTGACTATTTCTATGATTTTGGTGTCCATCATGTTGTGCTAATGAGGTGTGGCATCTTGGACCGATGCATATATGTACCTGGTCCTACGTTGTAGCCGACTGACTGACTCACACGTGGACCCTGGTCAGGTTGTTCGCATCAGCCAGCGTGGCTTAAGCCATCAGTTAATGGACTCATAGACTGGTGCCAACTTTCTGTTTGACCACATCTACCGTTATTTAAACCTATTCCTAATCCAGCAAACATGGTCTATTGAGATAAAATGCTATTAAGGATAAATCATACATGTCCTAACCACCACAGTTTATGAACTATTATAACTTCACCATCCGATATCATACTTTTACCTAATACACTATTTGCAACCTCAACATTATCCACTCACTCGTTTTACCAAACTCGGGCAATGTATCGAGCACTTACTTACTTAAGCCTGTTACCCCTCGTCGAGGAGCATAGGTTGCCCACCAGTATTTTCCATCTAACTCTGTCTTAGACGGTCCTTACCAGTTGTTTCCAGTTGCCATTCATTCTTTTGATGTCTGCTTCCAAACCCTGACACAGTGTGTTCCCTGGTCTTTCTCTTTTCAGTTTCCCTTCAGCATTACAAGTTTACGCTTGCCTCATGATGCAGTTTAATGACTTCCTCAATATGTGTCCTATCCACTTCCAACTTCCTTTCCTAATTTCTTCTTCAGACAGAAGCTGGTTTGTTCTCTCCCACAATAGGTTGTCTCTGATGGTATCCGTCCAACGGACATTGGGTATCTTGCATAGACAAGTGTGTATAAATACTTTTACTCTTGATAGTAGTGGTTCTCCAAGTTTTGGCTTCGTATAATGGAACTGTTTTGACTTTTATACCGAAAATTCTGATTTTGTTGTTAGCTAACAGTTTTTTGAGCAGCAGGTATTCTTCAGTTGTAGAAGTGATGTCCTTGCTTTTCCGATCCATGCATTCACATTTGCAATAGATTCTCCTCTTTCATCAGTGATGCTGCTAAGGTGGGTACGCAAACGTTTTCACCTCTTCCAAAGCTTCCCCATCGAGAGTGATTGGGTTAGCATTCCCTGTACTGTATTTTAGGATCTTGATTTTTACTTTGTATCTGTGGAGGTCTACTGATGTAGAGGATGCTGCTACACTAGTTGTCTACATCAGCATTTGTTGCTCCGTATGAGACAGAAGAACTACGTCATCTGCAAAGTGCAAATTGTCTAGTTGCATCTAAATTGTCCATTGTATTCCATGCATCCCCTCAGATGTCGAGGTCTTCATAATCCTGTCAACCACAAGAAGAAAGAGGACGTGGGAAAGTAAACAACTTAACCTGACTCCGTTCCTCACTTAGAATGCGTCTGTCAGCTGTCTTCATGCACAACTTTGCACTGTAGTCCATCGTATGAAATCCTGGTTGATGTTGACGATTTTCTCAGGTACACCACAGTGTCGAAGAACATTTACATACGTTTCTCCTATCCACACTATCAGACGCCTTCTCATAGTCAAGGAAGTTGATGTATAGTGACCATTTTCATTCAAGTGATTGTTCAACGATGATCTGTAGTGTTGTGATTTGATCTGTACACGACCGATTCATAAGGAATCCGTCTCCTTTTTCTCGAAGTTGAGCATGTGTTCACTCTTTCATCCGATTCAGCAACACTCTGTTGAAAACTTTTTCTGTTACTGATAGTAATGTGATGCCTCTTTAGTTCTCATACTAGTTTAGATCTTCTTGATGAGGTATCCTTCATCCCAGTATGTCTGTGGTACTTGTTCCTTCACACAAATCTTTCTGAATAGGACATGTAGTACCTTTGCAGTTACCTCTGTGTCTGACTTCAATGCTTCAGCTGGTATATTGTCAGGTCCTATTGCTTTCCCACTCTTTATTTCCCGATGGCTTTCAGAATGATAAAACATGAATTAAATTTTAGTCTTTATAGACTGCTAACTGTTTGATAGAATCTACTTCTAATGAAAATCCAAAAACTACAACTGTATCAAAAATATTTCAGACTCATAGTTTAAAAAAAGACATATAACATGAAGAAAACTGGCGTAGTAAGAAGTGAACATTGAAATTGAAAAGTTACTGTTTCACTGATCCGAACATAAAATTCCCAATGAGCGTTTAGAATTACACCTTTCATTGATGGAAGAGGGCAAAGAAAGGAGTAGGAATTACTAGAATAAATTTCATACTCCAAAAGTTTTATTCCCGTAGGCTTCAGATCTTTCAGTTAAACTAGTGAGTAATTTGATAATAATGACGTAATTAGATACTAAATCACAGTTATAATTGAATAATGATTGATTAATTAAAAAATCATGAGTTATTATGAAACAGAAGTACCATGTAATTAGTTATGGTCAATTTTCAGTTTATGACGTTCATTTAAGTAGTATTCTAAAGCTTGATACTTTTCATGAACATAATATGTTTACTGACCAGTGGAGTTCAACCAGGTCTGTTGTGAGATAGTAACTCACTCATGATAATGGTGGACGGTGGCGCAACTTCGTAGATTGGTTGAAGTTAGACATTAACACCGTTGGGTGCCGGTCAGCTCAGTGGTCTAGAGGTTAAGCGTCCGCGCGCGAGACCGATAGGTCCTGGGTTCGAATCTTCTGAGGCGGGATCGTGGATGCGTACTGCTGAGGAGTCCCGCGATAGAACAAAACGACCTTCCGGTGCATCCAGGTTTTTTATGATGGTCTAGCTTTAATTGACTCATGATCTCAAATGAATGAATGTATTATCCACAAAAACCCCTTGTGATATTAATGTCTATAGTGTTATTTATTTCTCATTTAATATTATCATCATTTAAATTTTGTTGTCATTTTTTTGTAAAATCAGTTATTTAAAATTTGTTTACAGTGTCCAGTGCAAATGTAGTCGAAAGTAGTAGACTTATCTGATGAGCTGCATAATTAGGGTTGTTAACATTACAAAAAACATTAAGAATATGATAATAAATATTTTTTTGTGATTTACTGAGTAAAAAAGTTGTATTTCTAACGTTTCGTCATTTAAATTAAGCCACTTCTTTAGAGTAAATAAATAACCGAAATTAAATTAACACAAGTTTAAATAGTACGAAGGTAACAATGCAGAATATTTTGATTTTTTGGATATCGTCAGTGCGACTCGTTATGTATGTGGAGCATTTTCTTTCTCATGACCGGAGTACAAGAGAAGCTCCCCTGAAGCTAGTCTTTGCTGTGCAACCTGTATCCAATATGGTTCACTGATTCTAAACACCTCCAGGTTGTATCTTTTCATTTCAGCGGCAACTTGAATAAGTCTCACGGTCTTCCACATTGTGCGAACATTCCATGTACCTAAATTAATGGTTGTTCTGGTTGTCAGAAGAGTCATCAGCCTAGTGACTTCTGAAGGAATTCGGTTTTCATCATGAGACGTCATAACTCTTCTAAATGAAGACCTTGTAAATCCTAGGACAGAGTTTAAATGGTTTGAATTATTTTTTCTGGCGAACGTTTTTTTAGTGAGTTAGTTTTATACGGAATGAGGTCGCTTACCCCATGCCAAACCCTCCTCTTTTATTCAAGCTTGGGACAGGTAGTATCCCCATAGGGGCTCCAGGTGGAATTGGAATAATTTGATTGTACTAAAAACATTCTGCGTTGTTTCCTTTAAATATGTGTTGATTTAACTTGGTTACTTGTTTACACTGAATAAATGTCTTACATTAAGTTACGAAATGTCAAAAATATGATTTTTCTACTCATTAAGATATGACAACAACAATCTTTCACTTAACTTGGAAACTTAATCAATGAACATGGCAGATCGGATGCTGACGTAAAGGCGAGGATTGGCAAAGCAAGGACCGTATTCCTAAAATTGAAGAACATGAAAATCAAAACAACTTCCAAGTAATATCAAAGTCAGAATCTTCAATACGAACGTCGAGACAGTCCTACTGTACGGAACTGAAACGTGGAGAACTACCACAATCATCATCAAGAAAGTGCAGGTATTTATAAATATATGTCTTTGCAAGATACTCGACATCCATTGACCGAATACCATCAGCAAAAGCCTACTGTGGGAGAGGAAAAACCAGGTTCCAGATGAAGAGGAAATTACGAAAAGATGATGAATGTGGCTGGGACATACATTAAGGGAATAACCAAACTGCATTACGAGGTAAGCTTTAAGTTGGAATCGTGAAGGGAAACGGAAAAGAGGAAGGCTAAAGAACACATTATATTGGGAAATAGAAGTAGATATGAAAAAGATAAATAACAACTGGAAAGAGCTGGGAAGGACTGCCCAGGACAGGGTTGGATGGAGAGTACTGGTGGGCGGTCTATGCTTCTCCATGAGGAATAAGAGCTGTGAGTCAGTTAGTAAGCAAGTATGATACAACAAAATAAATGTATTAATAACTCTCCACTTAATTTATTCGAAACCACTGAGTCAAAACTTGACAGAGATATCTATGGATATATGTTTAATTACACTCAGTTGAAGAAAACCCTTGTTAGTAAATTCCAGTTTTATTTTGAAATTTTCTGTTATTTACAAATTTTTTATAGAAACAATTACTTTGATCCATTAATTTAGACCACTGATCCACTTATAGTTAGGGATGACATGTTGTTTACAGACTACCTACAATATATAAAATTGATCAGGATTTCCAGTCTACTACTTACAACCGCCTAAGATTTCAACGTAATGCATTCAATGTTCAATTAATAAGACTAGTGGGTACATTGGAAAATGATCGATAGAATTTGTTCATTTCTTAGAGAAATAGAAATAAATGACTGTGATAATAAGGAGTATTTGAATTATAGTACGAACTAAGAATCTCAGAAATAACACAATTTAATCAAGAAGTACTAGACAAGCACAAACGAATGTTTTGTATTTAGAATTTGAAATCAAGCATTTAACAAGTACAAATGAATCATCAGTTCATTCAAACACCACAATGACACTAGTCATTACTTAGTGATCAATCAACTGGAGAATTATCAGTAAATTTTACAAACTAAGACAATTTGAGAAGTACTGATCGCTACTTATTATTAGTGACTAATTTTGACAGATCATACCTGATTTCTAATGAGAACCTGTGACAACTGAAGTCGGAATATATTAGATGTAGGGTAGTTACCCGTGGAAATGAATAGATCATGACTGCTCAATATTGTGGATTGACTGAAGTTATAAATTTATACCGACAGACGTCGGTTCACTGGCATTGCGTTTGATCACTCTACCAAAGGGACAGTAGCCAAAAATTTGATCACTAGAGTAAAAAAGCTTGTTACTGAACCAGATGATATAAAAATGGAAATGAATTTAATTGTATCCACTCTAATAATGAATAATTATCCAAAGGATTTTATTAAAAGAATAATTAAGAATGAAGAACAAATTGATATTAACAGATAATTCCCATTTAAACATTAAAATTAAAACACGAATTTCAGCAAAGGGATCTCTTTTCAACGAATTTATTATCAAGCTGTACAATCGTATATATATGAAAAAATTTTTGATTTTGTAAAAGTACTAATTCCGTGAGGAAATATGAACACAGTTAATAAAAAGGGTTATAATACTAGATTACGTAATATGAATAATAATAATAATAACAATAGATTTAGTGATTATAATAAGATGATTAAAATGTTTTTGTTATAATAATAATTAAAGGTCATAGAGGTGTAAAAATAAATAAATATGGTGATATGACGAGTATTCACTAATAAAACAATCAGAATATAAGATATAAGTAAAGGGGAGAATGCAGGAATAATAATAATAATAATAATAATAATAATAATAATAATAATAATAGGGCAATCAAAATACTTAAGACCAAGGTAACGATAACGATAAGACGTACTTCTTTTGTACGCATAGTTCTGGTTTAAGCTCCTGGATGGTAAGAGCTTCGGCTATTTTTAAAAGTTGGATGCGAAGAAATCTGGGTAGATTTGAACGAATCATATAAACAATCTTAAATTCATTTCTTGGATCAGTGGAATGGTTACAGTCGATTAGGTGTTCAAGTATAGAACTCCTAACTGCTTTCCTTTCCCCCTTATAGAACCAAGCCGGAATATGTTCCCGTATCCGAGTTGAAAGCGAGCGCTGGCTACGGCCAATGTACCTTGCTCCACAAGAGCAGGTGAACTGGTAGATGCACATAGAGGCGACCAGACGCGGAAGCTTGTCTTTTATGGACACGGAAAATAAGTTCCTACTAGTGAAGTTTATTCGCAATTTAGCTGCATTAAATGTTCGTCTAATAGTTGTTGTTAGACGATTTTTGATTACTTCTGATGTTCGATCACCTTTAAATTCCAGACTTATATAAAGGTTTTTCTTCGTAACGGAGCAACTAGGTTTCTTGTCACAACTACCTCTATTCATATTCTTTTCTATGAACCGTTCTGGGTAGCCATTTTCCGTTAGGGTTTTCTTGAGGAATTCCAGTTCTTCGTTAATGCATTCTTTACTGCATATCTGACGTATTCTATAACATAACGAGTGGATGAGATTTCTCTTTCTACTTAACGGAACCCAGCTATAGAAGTTAGTTAGCTGTCCATTCCATGTTTGTTTTCTGAAGATTGATCGTTTTAAAGAACCATTACTACTTCTCATCAGACGTACATCGAGAAAAGGAATTGATTGGTCCCGTTCCCTTTCTAACGTGAAGTCTATAGAAGGGTGGCATGAGTTAAAGGTGTTTAAAATATCCTCTAAATCAATATTATTGTCACAAACGATGAACGTGTCGTCCATATATCTAACGTACAGGTGAAATTGACTGATCATTGAGCTTAGTTGGTCGTTTTCTAGTTTTGCCATGAAGCAATCTGCTAAAATCGGACCCAATGGAGACCCCATTGCGATCCCATCCCTCTGTCTATATATTTCATTATTGAAACTAAACTGGACATTAAAGGTACAGCGTAACAATAATTCTTTCAAGTGTTCAGTCGGCAGACCTAGATCTATGTTGTTGGAATCAATATACTCACATATATAACATATCGTTTCGGTTAAAGGTACGCTAGTGAATAAAGAATTAACGTCAAGCGATAACATGTGTTTTCCGGACGTATTAACGTCCTTAATACGATCAATAAATTGAAAAGTATCATGAATAGAAAATTTAGATACTTGCCTTCTAACCGGTTCCAATATTTCCGCTAGCCATTTGGCGATTCTGTGGTATGGTGAATCCGACATATCCAAAATAGGTCGTAACGGTAAACCCGGCTTATGTACTTTCGGTAGTCCATATAAGCGCGGGATGATTGAACCCATGGGACGTATGTGGTTATATAAATCCTGGGTTATTAACCCCTTATTCTTAAGAATTTTAACAACATCTGTTAGTTGTTTTTCGATTTGCAAGGTTTTATCAACTTCTTTAAGTTTGGAGAATTTAGTACCATCCTCTAGAATTAATTTCATTTTATCCAAATATTCTTGGCGGTCAAGTAGTACTACACCAGCTCCTTTGTCAGGTTTACTTAGAATTAAATCCTTATTTCTTTTCAGGAGTATTAGCTGTTCCAAGTGGTTCTTAGTTAATAGGTTATTCTTACTACATTGTGCATTAACGTATCCATGACTGCAGTCCACTAATGTGGATTTAAAGTGCTGAAAATTTTCTGGGGATGTTGGCACAAGATCATGAGTTTGATTTGATAGGTTTTCGAATTGTATTTGTGTATGAAGTCTACTAGTTTTGGAGGTGCTATTACAGAACTTCGGACCCAATGATAAGGCCTGTATTTGGACTGGTGTAAGTTTAGTAGAAGAGTGATTAAATACATACTTTTCTGGATGTTCCGGAAACTTCTTAATCACGTCTACGTGTTGCAATGTTTCCAAGTGTTTACGTTTAGCTTTTTGTGACTGTTTTTCCGTAACATTAGTAACATAGTCCTCAAATTGTTTACGTTCATCTAACGACAATTCGAACAAGGCATGACTTCTTAGAGATATGTTGCGATCTAATTCGACTTTTCGAGATTTGATAGCATCGATATAATTGAGTGCATGACGTTTGAGTGTTTTTGCATTGGGATGAATATGGTTTCGTCTTAGTGCCTTCCAGAAACGTTTGGGATAATCATTATTTTCGATACAGCTTTCGAGAAAATTGATCTCACATTTCACTAACGCAAGCTTGACGGTGTAACGTAAGAACCCATTGAGCCCTTTCATCGTCATAAGGTCCTTGCAATTCTTCAATTGACGGATACGGGAACATATTCCGGCTTGGTTCTATAAGGGGGAAAGGAAAGCAGTTAGGAGTTCTATACTTGAACACCTAATCGACTGTAACCATTCCACTGATCCAAGAAATGAATTTAAGATTGTTTATATGATTCGTTCAAATCTACCCAGATTTCTTCGCATCCAACTTTTAAAAATAGCCGAAGCTCTTACCATCCAGGAGCTTAAACCAGAACTATGCGTACAAAAGAAGTACGTCTTATCGTTATCGTTACCTTGGTCTTAAGTATTTTGATTGCCCTATTATTATTATTATTATTATTATTATTATTATTATTATTATTATTATTATTATTCCTGCATTCTCCCCTTTACTTATATCTTATATTCTGATTGTTTTATTAGTGAATACTCGTCATATCACCATATTTATTTATTTTTACACCTCTATGACCTTTAATTATTATTATAACAAAAACATTTTAATCATTTTAATCATCTTATTATAATCACTAAATCTATTGTTATTATTATTATTCATATTACGTAATCTATTATTATAACCTTTTTTATTAACTGTGTTCACATTTCCTCACGGAATTAGTACTTTTACAAAATCAAAAATTTTTTCATATATATACGATTGTACAGCTTGATAATAAATTCGTTGAAAAGAGATCCCTTTGCTGAAATTCGTGTTTTAAATTGATATTATTAAAAAAAGAGTTAAGCAAAAAGAATGGATTGACACAGTGGTGATCCCATATCGTAAAGGTATTTCAGAAGAGATCAAAAGCATTCTAACTTTTCAAAATATAAGAGTATTCTTTCGAACAAACAATAATCTAAGATCAAAACCAGTAAAAATCAAAGATCCAATACATAAGGATGAACAACATAATTGTGTTTATGAAATCAAATGTAATGACTGTAATGCAACGTATTTAGGTGAAACATCAAGGCAACTGAATGTGAGGGTGAATGAACACAAACTGTACTCAAAGCACATTCCTAAATCCTCAGATGATGTAAGAAGACTTGAGAACGAATCGTCGATAGCATTACACTCTATAGAATCGGGTCATACAATCGATTTCAATGGCGCAAGAATCATCCACAAAGACAAACAGCCGAAGCCCTACATATATGGGCTAATCCAAACACTATTAATAGGAGAGATGGAATACAACTAGCTGTACCATGGCAACTAATAATTAATAAGTAAATTTGAACTCCTTATTCCATTCTAGCTATCCATATCATACTAACTAATCAATTGATAATACATCCAACGGTTCAAATCAGTTATCTTGTTTGAATGTGTTAAACAATTAACTGGAAGCGAATGGTACTGGGTCCGAGTACCACAGTGAACATCAACTCTATGAGATGCAGGTACATCCAGCTGATGAGTCCCAAATAGGACGAAACGAGCGTCCTGGACTCCACTGCTAGCCACTATCCATCATTGCTTGCAAACAGCTTGTGAATTAAGGTAATATCGAGGCATACGCACAGTATGCACATATGCCAATATCAGACTGATTAATTGCTGTTTTAAACCTTAATGGGAAGATACAAGCCAAACAATACCAAGAGAACTGACTGGAACATTAAATTAACACAAAATTTCAATTACAAATACATTCCTCTTTGAATTCAGTCTTTTGTCTTGTTTATTTATCTTCATTTGATGCATGCTGTGACATTTTTAATTCATTTCATATATAAAATGATATGTTTTTCAGCAGTTTAAAAATCCCCATAGACAATTCAAAAATAAAGAATATTTGAACGAACAATTGTGTTTCAATAACTTCATCATCAGGCTTTACAGTTATAAGTCCATAATTATAATATTTTACAAAGGCCAAAAATAAGGCATGTTTAAATGAATTTGACAATGTTACGTGTTAAAAAATGATTCACATTTGCATCTGTTACGATACTTCAAAATTGTATTATTTAACAAATTAGAAAGGTCATTCAATAAAGGTCAGGATGATTTAGACTACAGTGGCCAGTCACAATAAGTAGAGAATGGTATTATAGCAAAAATGAAAATGCAAAAAAAATTTTGTGTGAATAAAATGCATAGTAGGAGAATTTAATCTTGTCAATTGAGATAATAATAATAATAAGATTATCAGAATGGGTTTTGTGGAGATTTTTAGAAATTTCACAAGTTGAAATCATGAGCCAATTGAAGCTAGACCACCATGGGAAACCTGGGAGCACTGGACGGCCGTTTCGTCCTAGTATGGGACTCCTCAGCAGTGCGCATCCACAAACCCGTCACCCGCGAGATTCGAACCCAGGACCTACTAACTCCGCGCGCGAGCACCTGACCATTAGACCACTGAGCCGGCACTCAACGGTGTTAATGTCTAACTTCAACCAATCCACGAAGTTGCGCCACCGTACACTATTGTCTTCAGTGAGTTCCTATCTCACAACAGACCTGGTTGAACTCCACTGGTAACGGCTTCCCACTAGAACTCCAGGAGTGTCTCCTGAAGTCGGTCACTAGTGAACAGGTCCCAGTAGGTCCTGGGTTCGAATCCCGCGCGGGTTCGTGGATGCGCACTGCTGAGGAGTCCCATACTAGGACGAAACGGCCGTCCAGTGCTTCCAGGTTTTCAATGGTGGTCTAGCTTCAATTGGCTCATGATTTCAACTTGTGAAATAATAAGATTGTTGTGTGAATATAATATGCAATAAGGGGTAGGGTGTTATCAAGGTAATTACGATCAACGAATTGCGAATGATGGATGTGAAGATTAAGATAGAGATAATCAAAGATAATGATGATAAGGATAATAAATGAAATAAAGGAAGGGGGTAAGAGGTTTATAATATTCGGTCTAGATATTCGGTGATCCAGTGGTAGGCCACGGTAAACATAGAGGCTGGATATATTTTTTCTGGATACATAAATTAGATCTTCTGGAGTTGATCCAAACGGCTTCGGCTTTATTGAATGACCTTTCTAATTTGTCAAATATTACAATTTTGAAGTATCGTAACAGATGCAAACGTTTACCATTTTTTAACACATAACATTGTCAAATTCATTAATGCCATGCCTTATTTTTGGCCTTTGTAAAATATCACAATAATTATGGACTTATAACTGTAGAGCCTGATGATGAAGTTATTGAAACACAATTGTTCGTTCAAATATTCTTCATTTTTGATATGTTTTTCTTAATAGACACAGACCGAAGACAATATATAGTTGAATGAAGTTTCTTCTCACGTATACACACAATCTGTTATCTGAACACTTTTCATTTCACACCACATGTCTCTTACACACTAATGTAAATACCTATTTTAATCATTGTTCACTTTGATTGGATGACTTATTCAGTACACAGTAAACCAGAGAACCATGTACCTATTTATATTCGATAATTTTGTTGCTTGATTATATTTCCTTTGAAAAAGCTTGAACCAGATTGCCAGGCAAAACGTTAGTATTACTTCAAATTCTTTCGCTGAGATTTTACAAATACATTCTTCTTCTTTAATGTCTCACATTTGTCGGTTCTGATGCCCCTCTTTACTTGCTTGTTTGCTTCTGTGTTTTCAGCTTGTGCCTTGACTTTCTCTGCTCTTGTTTGGCCCCCCCGAATGCCCTGTTATGGCCGAGAGTAAGGCCGCTCTCACTCTCGAAATGCTCTCACATAACCACGCGTATATAGCCACTGCCAGTGAAGTCCTGCTCAATGTCTTCTCGCGGCACCGGTGATTACCGAATTAAGAGGACGAAAAGCGAATGTCTGGAGCTTTAACCGGGTTGTTGGACATGGAGAGTCCACCTAGGGAGTTGGAAAACCCTGATTCCAAACCAATCGTGCACATGGGCTCCAGTATCCTTAGGGAAGAAATGGAGTATGAACCAATCGTTGGTCACTGGCTACCATGGGGCTGCATCTCCTCACGATGCTCCACTGCCTTGTGGATCAGACCTTCAGGTCGAAGGCTCCGGGTGTGTCCTCCTAAGAAAACCACCTGCTTCGGTTTTAGCTCTCGGGCAGTATCACAGTCCTCACACATATCAAATGAGATTTGTGTGGCTCATATGTATTTGGTGCCTTCTTGTACCAATATCTATGTGTTAAAAGAAATAAAGTAGTCTTTTCAAGCTGATATTGATTACTGTCTTCTTGTTCCTCCTTTCTTTAGTCTTATCCAGCGTATCAACAGTGATCTATTACTTGTGGTGGTGCTTCTTGTGGCCCAGAACCTCATGACATGTTGAAGTGATTACCTTGTTTATCCCTTTCCAGTTGCTCTCCATGGTAGTTTCCTCTCCATTCAGTAGATCATGAGAGGCCTGGAATTTATTGTTGAGAGCTATCTTGAATTTGTTGAGTTTGTCAGTATCCCGAAGAAATGCCGTATTAAACTTTTGTGATGTTGTCCGCCGCACTGTCCAGTGCTTCTTGAGTTTCGATTTCATCTTGGCGACCAGTAAGTGATGATCTGATGCTATATCAGCTGCTCTGTTGGTTCTCACATCCTCTATCATCCTCCTGAACTTTTTGTTGATGCAAATATGGTCGATTTGGTTTTGTGTAGTGTGATCCGGTGAAGTCCATGTGGTTTTGTGTATGTATTCATTTGGGAATATGATGCTGCCTATGATCAGTTTATTGAAGGTATATAAGTTTGTAAATCTCTCACCACTTTCTTTATATTACTTAAATTTATAATTATTTGAACTCAATTAAGAAACGGCATAAACTATTATAGAAAGATATCAACAATTCAATTTGTCTACTCATTAAGATACTCTAAATATCTTAGTATAGTTAAGAAGAGATAAAGTTATATTATTAACTTTCTATTGGTAGAAAGACAATTAAGAATTGATCATATCAATAAGGGTTGTTTTTTTTGGTCAGATAATTTCATTATTATATTTGCTTCTTTTACTTATATTTCATTCAATAATAAATTAATCACTAAGTGAATTTACTCCAAGTATCAACTACTATTGTAGTAAACAAGAATACGAGAAAGGGGACGGTGAACAGTCGAATGTATTTAAATATACAATTATAGAATGTTTTAATAAGATTCAACAATCATACAGTAAATACTTTGTTTGCAAAATATTCATTAACTATCTCAAACTTGACTATATCTTTTGAAAAGAAAAAAAAACAAACTGGTCAATCGTCTGAGATTTTATTGTTCCTGCAACTTCATACCAATTACTTTTCATTCCTGTTCTTTCCTTCTTGATTCATCTACTGAAATATATATTCTATACCTGATTATCGTTATATTATACTACTTGTGTGGATATAAGTAGCTGACATTACACTATTATTACTCTTATTCAATCATTATGAATTCATATAATAATGTAACAGAATTAAATACACCATGGGATACATTAATCGATTGTATTATGATTAAAACAAATCATCCAAATGCAAGTTATTATGCATGTATTATATCAACTATATATGGTATATTAATTGGTTATATATTTCCAATAATTGGAATATTTGGTTTAATTACAAATAGTATTGTAGTTATAATATTTTTTAGTTTATATCAACAAAAAAATTTATATTTTATATTATTAGGTATATTAGCTATAACAGATATTGGTATTAATATATTGATTGGTTGGTTATGGTTATTTCCATCTTATGGTTTACCATATATTACATCAGGAACAATTTATTATTTTATATTAACAAAATCATATATACATTGTCGTTTATTAAAATCTATACAAATAATATGGTGTAATTTACGTGGTAATATATATATTTTATTAGCATTTACACGTTTATCATTATTATTATTACATAAACCATTGAATTATAAAATATCAACGAAATATTTTATCATAATACTACTTATTACTATTTTAATTATAAGTAGTATTATATCATTACCATTAATTTTTTATACAGATTTATTTATTACTAAACGATTATATTTAACATGTTGGTTTACTAATTATACATTATTTTTATCAATTTATCAAATATTATTTTCTAATTCATGTTTATTTCAATTAACATTTGTTAATTTAATAGATTTATTATTATTAATTAAAATTATTAAATGGTTAAAACAACATAATCAATTAACTATACATAATCATATAATAATTAAATTAAAATTAAAAAAAATAACAAAAATAATAACATTAATTTTATTAGATTTTATATCATTTATATCATCTATACCAAGTAGTATAATTTATATTATATTAGTAACTAAGACAAAACCAAATTTACAAGATATACGTATATTTACATTATTAATATTAATGACATGGGGATTAATATTTTTACAATCATCATTAAATATTATTTTATATTATAAACGTATTGATTATTTTCGTAATTATTTAATGAAATTAATTCATTGTCATTAGTTTTATTGATTAATGGTTTTGAGTTGTTTGTTATTGTTGTGATTGTTGTTGTTGTTGTTGAGTAGTTTTACCAGTTAGATATTCATATGTAATTGTGTATTGTTGTAAATGAAATTGTCTTATAGAATGGATATTTGTATAGATATACGTAGTTATCTTTTTCTACAAACTACTTCATAAACTATCGTTTACATTCAATCACCTGATTCAATATACAGAAACTTCTCATTATGATATTCGTAATTTCTTGGCACTAGTGAAAACAAACTCATTATTACTTCAGCTGTAAATTTTCTAGACTTTGGAATAATCTACTACAATCTATCTGTACGATAAAATCACTCCCATTATTTGTTCGCTGTATCGATGTATAATGCTCCTCTGAAACTGTATTGAATGTTGTAGCATCTGTAAGTGTATCGCATTCCACAAGTGATATTATAGGATGTTTAAATGTTTAGCTATTTTTATTAGTGCATTCTCTAAGTACAACCACTTACTTGCTGTCATTTTATGTTAACACCATCTCTAGCAACTTTAACTAATTTCAATAATTAACATCAACAGTATATCACTGTGTCACATGACACACGCAGGTAGACCTGATTGATATATTTTAGTAATTACTGTCTTGTTGTTCCGTCCTCTCTGTTTTCGTTTTAATCTCTCTAGTTGTAGATAATTATCATTAATTCGATCTGGCACACGAATTGACCATAATTACACCGTTCATAAATCAACAGGCTGTCGATTTAAGAAGAATTAAAAATTCCCGATTGATCTATTGGATCGCTGTAATACATGTACTACTTGAACAATTACTGAACTAGTATACTTAAAACTTTCTTCTATCACATGTTTGTTCTGTACATCTAATGTTACTATTTATATCAAATTGATCATGCCTGTAAACTGGAGTGAATTCTGTAATTATTATTTTCAGAATATAAATTATATATATATCAACTGATGAACTAGTAAAACTTCATGAGTTGAGATGGTTGGGATATATGTTACGTATACCTGTTGTGACTTTAAGTCCGACTAGTTATCACGTAAATTATTCGCTGATCAAAATACGATTTATTCAATATTCAGTCTATGCTGAACCAATGACTTTCGACCGGTATAAGCAGCTTAGCGACTTTATTGGTCCCTTGCTCGCCTATATTGTCCAATTGAGTCCAGAACACTAATAACAGCTTCCACTATGCGAATCATTTATTTCAGACATACTGCGTTTATATATCAACCAAAAGGATCGCAACGCACCATAAAATACGAAATAACATTTATACACTGTGAAGCCAAAAAGTGACTGTGAACGTGGGAGACTGTAATCAATAAATTGAACATAACTTTAGAACAGTCAATCGTACAATAGTAATCTGTAAGTCAAAATGAAGCTTATAATGGGGGGGAATATAGATATACTTAATCTTATTACTGAATAGTTATACCATAAGAATATATAGATAATATTAGTCCATTAATAGGTTTCAGAATTTACTCGTGATTTAATCTTCGCTAAGATATAACAATACCCAACTACCGAATGCTCCGATGTGCAATGTATTATGGCATAGGCGAGATATTCGTCTACCAACCAAAGGACGGGTTTACTGTGCAGCAGTTTGTTCCGTTTTACTTTATGACTATGAAACATGGCCGGTAAGAGTAGAGGATAGTTGTAGGTTACTAGTATTTGATCATAGATGTCTTCGAAGCATTGATCGTACATCGTGGGACCATCGAATAAGTAACGCAGCTGTTAGGAAACGGGTATTAGGTAAGGGTGGCAAATCAAGTGATGAAGTAGTGAAACTTCATCAGTTGAGATAGCTGGGACATGTGTTACGTATGCCCAACCACCGACTACCTCAACGAGCGATGTTTTATGGTTTTGGAGTAGGCTGGAAGACATCTAACGACAACCAGACCAAAACATGACACAAATACACGAAGACACTGACAAGTGAACTAAGCCATGTTGGCAAGTGTAGACTATAGCAATCGATGGTTTGGAACTTTGAATGACATGGCTCAAAATCGTTTGTAATGGAGCAGATACATCTAGTTTTTGTGTTCTCCCGAATTATAATCTTATGGATTCTTCATGTACATTTTTTTCTCTTTCTAGATTTATTTCCCTGGTTTATACTCATTGAATAACATACTCAAAGCCCAATCTTTCCGATTACCTCTTATACTTTTACTACATCTATCATTATGGGATTTTGATTGACGATTATATCTCTGTGCAAATGTGATATAGCAACTCAAACAGATGTACATACATACGAAGTTTTACGTTATTGTTGACTGACTGACTGACTGTCTGAGTATAGAACACCCCAATGGTATGTATCTATAACTACACCAGTGGATGAACCTAGAATCGCAAGTCTTGAATGAGAGCACTTAACCTGTAAACTACTGAGCTGAAATCTAAAAAGTGTACACGCATAAAACCAATCAATTTGTGATATCCCACAACCATCTTCGAATGCCTTTGTTAAACAAATGATATATATACATATCAGATGGGTTTTGTGGATATTATAGTAATTTCAATGATTAACATCATGAGTCAGTTGAAGCTAGACCACCATGGAAAACCTGGAAGCACTGGACGGCAGTTTCGTCCTATTATGGGACTCATCATCAGTGCGCATCCACGACCTCGCCTCCTGCGAGATCCGAATACAGGACCTACTGGTTTCGCTCGCGAGCACTTAACCACTAGACCACTGAGTCGGCATCCAACAGTGTTAATGTCTATATATATAGTAAGATGGCGGAGAATATTTTCAGTTAAGGTGGATGATTTTGATGAAGTTCATCGTTCACAAGAACGATCAAACTATCCAATTCAATGAACAAAACTCCATCCATATTTATATAGTTTGACCTATTTTATTAAAATAAACTCACTAATCATTAGTTCAATTAAAAAATAAATTGTTCTATCTCATTAAAATTAAATTTAATAATGGATAATGAATGATAGTTGATCAATATAAGTTTAGACATTTTTTGTTTAAAATAATAACCAAAGTATAATATTACTGAATTTCATTCAATAAATTTTAGATGATATCGAAGTGAGTTTTCTTTGAAAACAGAATCAGGTCAATCAAATATATCATTCCATCATTTAAAACATGATGATGATGATGATGATTTAAATGAGACCAGTTCATAATATATATATGATATTGATGCCAATATTTGAATAGAGATTAATGAATATCATGTATGATCATTATGGAGTATAGAAATGAGAACTAATCAAACAAATGTGTTAGGTTCCGATAAACATAATGAATGGTAACTTTGGGATCCTTTTATGGACCATTACTATGTGTATATTTTTACCGTTTAATTGTTAAATAACTAAACTATTTATATTCATGTCCGTCTTATTATGAGTTTTATTTTGATCTATGAACTATTATTATACGATTTATCATTCTTGAGTTATGCCCGGTTTATCAATTACTGTCTCCCTTATTCACAGACACATTTAGCTAAATCTTGCGCAATTGTGATTACATCTCAGTTCTACAGAAGGTCAGTCGCGGCCCGGATAGCTCAGTGGTAAAGTCTCTGACTGTGAAGCTGAGTGACACGAGATCGAATCCGCCAGGGAGCACCAGTTTCTTCAAGATTACAGGTACACCTTGCTGACGAGTGCCAGGTTGCACGAAACTCGGGTCCAGAGTTTCCTGTCGATTACCTCCAATCACCATCTAATCTCAATATATAGTGCCCGTAATGTCGAGTCACCTAGACTAGTGGCCACATTGCAACATGATCGATAGCATTCGATCTGCACTAAATAAGGACTTGACACACATGTCATTGATCACCAGCAAGTGATCAATCAAATGTGATTACAAATATTGCTTGTTTGATTGGTATATAAACTTAGTATGTCTGAAATATAATGATGCATATTGCAGAGGCTGAGACTGGTGTTTTGTACTTAACTGGCTGGACCAGGCGGAAAGCAGGACCAATCAGGGCTCTAGGCTGCTCGCACGTGTTTCAAGCGTCCTTGATCTGATCGATCATTCGTTGCTTCTGATTGACAGCGTTGGGCTATAACATAAGGAATAATTATTGTTGTAGTAATCTGAATGAGAAACTTCTAATGTGTCGTCAAAAAACAGTAAAGTATCACTTTTCTCGAATTGTTACTGATTAGTGTGAATGAATAGTGAAAATTGAATAATTAACCAACATGAAATTAAATCATATTGATTAGAATGAATATTAGAACTACATAGACAATGAATTCACTTGGTATTGTTTGGTTTGTATCTTCCCATTGAGGTTTAAGACTACAATTGATCAGTCTGTTATTGGCATATGTACATACTGTGCGTATGCTTTGATATTGCCTTAATTCAGAAGCTTTTTGTAAGCAATGATGGATAGTGGCTAACAGTGGAATCCAGGACGCTCGTTTCTTCCTAGAGTGAACATTAACTCTGAGATGCAGGTATATCCGGCTGACGAGTCCCAAATAGGACGAAACGCGCGTCCTAAATTCCACTGCTAGCTATTATCCATCATTGTTTACATAGACAATGATTTATCAATACAAAGGAATAATGAATGATCATACTGATTATTAACTAGTGAGTAATTTGATTAAGTTTATTGAAGAACAGGTCCTGTTTACTCAATGACATTTCAAACATTTGTATACTTGGTAATAAATTTATGATTATAAATACATTTAGTTTCATTCATAAATTCAATTATGAAATGACTATAATCTCCACAAAACCCCTATCTGATTATAATTATCATATACTCACTAGTGACTGTCTCCAAGAGGTATTTCCTGGAGTTCTAGTGAGAAGCAGTGACCAGTGGAGTTCAGCCGGGTCTGTTGTGAGATAGTAACTCACTCATGAGAATGGTGGATGTGTCGTTCAATTCGGTGGATTACTTGAAGTTAAACATTAACACCGTTGGATGCCGGTCAGCCTAGTGGTCTAGTGGTTAACGTTAGTGTGCGAGACTGATATGTCCTGTGTTGGAATCTCATGAGTCGGGGTCGTGAATTCGCACTGCTGAGGTGTTTCACAATAGGACGAGACGGCCGTTCAGTGCTTCTGGGTTTTCCATGATGATCTAGCTTCAATTGATTCATGATCTCAACTAATGAAATTAGTAATAATATACGCAAATACCCCTTCTGAAATAAATATTCGATTAATCGAGTTCATAATTAAACATTTTATTCAACAACATCAAAAGCATACAATGGTTTATTGAGAACATATGTCATTTGAATATGCATTCGTTGTGTAGAAATGGTTTGTAAGCGTCTTAGGAATAAGTTATTAAAATTACGTTTACAAAATGATGGACATTCAAATACATGTTAATGGTTTACTGTATTAATAATTTTATGTTATGATTTTTAAAGCTTAGATGAAATACAGTGTAAGTATGTATTAAATACTGGGACAAGGAGGATTATCAATTCAATCACCTACCCAAGGGAAATTGATTGTATCTTACTGGTAATTGATATTTAGTTACGACAAGTAATTAGTGGTTTGAATAGGATTGTTTTAAATTTCTCAATGTGAATACAATATATAATAATGTTTAAAGATGATTGAAGAAAAATTAAAGTCCATCCTACATTTAAAAAGACTAAAAGGAAATAAAGTAATCCTACTGGAATTTTATAATTTAAACGATCAACAGAGATTGTAAGAAGAAAAGATATTCCACATGGTAATGCACATAAAAATGCAAAAATATGAAGGATAAGCATTGTGACAGTACGTGTATTATGAATCACCTTTGATGTTTGTGTATCCGTTGGTTGAGGACGACCACGTGACCAACGTATCACTTTCATCAAGAAAAATGTATCAATCATAATGACAATTAAAAATTGTGTTAAACATGTGTATGAAAATAAAGCTTGATAAATGATTAAGAAATCAATATTGTGCTTGTGCCAACATAGTTTACGATTAGTGATGAGAATCAAATCACTATTTATGGAAATGGGTAATGACATTAGAATAGTTATAATGAAGATTGTGCTGATTATTATCCAGACAATATATTTGGAATGTTTCTTAAAGATTAATGGTTTATGAATTAATAACAAACGATCAATAGCCATTATTAGAAAGATATTTCCACGAAAAATACATGTCACCGATTGAAAGAACATGTACAATTTACAATTAGTTGTTGATATTAATGAAATGAAATAATAAACATTTCCTGATGTTGCAAATGGTAAACCAAATGTAGGAAACCAATATAACCATCCAATAATAATAACTAATGAAATATCTGATAGAGCAAGAACACCTAAATATACAAATTGTCTATTATGTTGCATTAGATAATATAGAAATATTATAGCAACAATACAATTAGAAATCAAATTGAAGACTCCAATCAATGGGAATACATAAGCCATAAAACTTCCAAGAAATATTGAAATATTACATAATATTTTACTGGCATTTGGATGTCCTTGTTCTAACATCCTACAATCAATCAAATTGTTTACTGATGTGTAAAATGTCGTCCAGTTATGATTCTCATTCATGTTGACAATTTGCCTATAAATTCAATCCTTGTAATTTAGATTATTTGAGGGATTTAATTTAAACATAAAATTGCAAACATTTTTTTTCGTCAAATGTAATCATAATCTCTAATAGTTAATAATGAAAACGCCCAAGCACTTTTTCCCAAATGAAACTTTGTTAACTTCCATGAAAAACTCCAGGTTCTAATCAAATCCAAAAATTTGTGGATTGGTTGATGTTAGAAACTATCACTATTGGATGCCGGTTCAGTGGTCCAGTTGGTTAAGCGTTCGCGCGCGAGACCGAAGGCCCTGGTTTCGAATCCCGCTCGCGGGATCGTGGATGCGCACTGCTGAGGAGTCCCACAATAGGACGGAACGGCCGTCCAGTGCTTTCAGGTTTTCAATTGTGATGGTCCAACATCAATTGGTTCAAGATCTCAATCAAATAATTTGTCATGAATTTTATTGGTATTTAGTAAGACTAACCTCATTTTCATTACAACAGTTGTAGAAATGTGAATATTCACGAGTAGTTAATCACTGTGCCAGTGATTGTTTTTTGTTTCATTTGTATTGGTTGGTGTTTTTGGATTGCACTTTATTGATCTTTTTTTGGTATATGTTTATCTTTTGCGGATTGCCGTGATATTTCCTTTAAGTCACAAGCATTATTAACAGAGAGAGATGGTGACTAACACTTAATAATGAAGACGCGTGTTTCATCGTATTCGAAACTCATCAGCTGGATGCCCCATCGAATGGAACTGGGTTTCTTGGCTCGAAGGGATTATAAGCTCTTGTATGCAGGTAAATCTATCTGATGGGTCCTAAATAGAAAAAAGTGGGAGTTCTGAATTCCACTTGTTGTCACTATCCATCTTTGCTTATAATTCAATTCGTTTATTCGAATTACTTATTTGATATGATTACTGTAATTTTGTGTGGCTTTCATATTTTTGAAGAGAATATTACCGATGAGTAGTTAGTATTAGAGCCGTCCTGGTGTATATTGTAAGTAATTAAGTTACTTAGTTCTATACTTTTGCACTTATTAAGTTTCACACTTATTAATATGAATTAATAATGGCTGAAACTGTGACGTAGGTTGTTGTAATCTATCAGTGTTTGTTAGTAATTCATCTAAATCAGGCAATACTTCGATCAACATAATTCGAATATATGATGGTACATTACTTACATGCTTTCTTACGCCTGTTACTCCCAATGGAGCATTCTCCAACTCACTCTGTCCTCGACCTTCCTTTCCAATTCTATCCAATTTTTGTTCATTCTCCTCTTGTCTGTCTCCATTTCATGGCGTAATATGTTCTTTGGTCTTCCTCCCCTCCTGTGACCTTGAGCATTTCAAATGAGGGCTTACCTTGTGACGCATTTCGGTGATTTCCTCAATGTGAGTCCTATCCATTTCCAGCACTTCTTCCTCATTTCTTCCTCCACTGGAATCTGAATTGTTCTCTCCCACAGTAGGTTGTCAGTGTTTAAGAGTGTCTAGCCAACGTATCCAAAGTATTTTACATAGAAAATTGTTAATAAACACTCGTAGCTTCTGTATGATGGCCTTCGTAATTCTCCAGGTTTCCGCCCCATACAGTAGAACTGTTTTGACAGTTGTATTGAAAATTCTGACCTTGGTGTTGGTTAACAGGCAATCGTTTTGAGTTCCATATGTTCTTCAGTTGTAAATATGCTGCTCTTGCTTCACGAATCCGCGCATTCACATCTGCATCAGATCCACCGTGTTCCTCAATAATACTGCTCAGATATGCAAAGTATTTTACATCATCCAAATCTTCTCCGTCAAGTGTGATCCGATTGTTGCATTTCCCTTTATGTATGTTGAGACCCACTGCTGTTGAGGCTGCTGCTACATTGGTCGTCTTCTCCTGCATTTGTTGTTGCGCGTGCGATAGGAGGGCCAGATCATTTGCGAAGTCTAGATCGTCCAACTGCATCCTAGATGTCCATTGTATCCTGTGTTTCCCTTCAGATGTTGATGTCTTCATGATCCAGTCGATCACCAGGAAAAAGAGAAAGGGTGAGAGCAAGTAACCTTGCCTGACACCGGTCTTTACCTTGAACTAGTCTGTCAGTTGTCCTCTATGCACGATTTCGCAGTTTAATCCACCATAGGAATTTCGTATGACATTGACAAACTTCTGAGGCACGCCGTAGTATCGTAGAAGCTTCCATAGTGTTGTTCTGTCCACGCTATCAGATGCTTTTTCGTAGTCAATGAAGTTGATGTAGAGTGATGAATTACATTCAATTGATTGTCCCACAATGATCCGTAGAGTTGCGATTTTGTCTGTACACGATCTATCCTTACAGAATTCGGCCTGTTGGTTTCGAAGCTGGACGTCTACGGAGTCCTTTATTCTGTTAAAGAACACCCAGTTGAAGACTTTTCCTGGGGTTGAGAGAAGAATGATGCCCCTGTAGTTAATACACTTGCTGAGATCGCCTTTCTTCACGTTGAAATTAAGAACATCTAATTCTCAGTTCATACAGTTGATCTCAGTAGGATTTAAATGTCTAAGTGATAGTACATAGAATATTATATATCAGATCCAAACCTGTTTATTCACATTTCATGTAATCTACATTATCATTACGTGTCGAAGCTTATTAACTCCTCTAGTTGCTCTTCTAGGGTTACTACCGATCCCATCTTGGATTTACTTCAAATTCTTCCGCTGAGAGTTTATAAATACATTCTTCCTTTCTAATGTTTTATCGGAGAAATCAGAACGCTTCACTTCTATTTGAAGTTTGTGCTAGTGATGTCGTTCACAAGAACAATGAAAGCTCCACGACCAAACCATCCATCTGAGCTACAAATCTTCTTCACCATCTCTTCTTTTATCTCACATGAACTCGGCACTGAAATACTGTGAAACTATTTGATCAAATTTAGATGGAAGCTCTTATTTATTATTCTGCAAAGGGGGGTTAAATCTTTTTATGGGTAAGGCTTCCATAAACCTTAGTATGCGCCCTTTGACATTTTTGTACAACACCACAAAAGCCGAGTTAAAATCAATCTTATGACCTGTTTCAATTATGTGTTTGGCAATAGAGGATGATGGATGTTTATCCCCTATTCTTATTGAGTCATTTGATTCCATTTGTTTCTGCAACCATTTAGGTACATGATCACACACCATAATTTTGAGATAACGGCTAGTTCTCCCTATATATGTGTGACCACACACACATTTAAATTGGTTAACACAGAGGGATGTGACGCAATTATTTTTTTGTCTTTTAAGTTTTCCATGAAGCATGAACCTTTTTGTTTCCTTGATAATGACCTTCGCTGCACGTTAGTTCTTTATTATTCTTGTCTCCTCTTACCCTCCAGTTCTAGTCTAGTTTACCTTTTCTTTTTATGTATAAATGTTCTTAACAAGTATATGTGTGATCAAACTGTCCGAAATGTATTGCGTCAATATATCATTACATAGTTCTGATAATCTTCATCTTATTATTGCACTACCAGGAAATAGTTATCAGAGAGGGGGTTTTGTGGATATTATAAATAATTTAATAGTTGAATTCATGAATCAGTTGAAGCTAGATCACCATGGAAAACCTGGAAGCACTGGACGACCGTTTCGTCGTGGGTCCAAATCTGGCGAGGCGGGATCATGGATGTGCACAGCTGAGGAGTTCCATACTAAGACGAAACAGCTGTCCAGTGCTTCCAGGTTTTCCATGATGATCTAGCTTCAATTGATTCATGAATTCAACTATTAAATAGTGATCAATTTTTTTCTCTAATTTATTTTGAATAATATAAATAGTCTTTCTGTTTACATAAACATTAGATGCATTTTGTTTTTATCATTTTTCTATTGTCACAACAACTAACTACTTGAAATAAACAAACCAAATAAATTAAGTTTCCTTTCTACATGATCTGCAAGAAAGTCTACCCATTCTTTGGTGCTTAGGATACTTATCTAATGTAGATTAAGACCTTGGCGCGATAAGCTGACCGACCTAACCTTGAGGCTAGTACGCGTGAATTCGAAGTGGGATAGAGAGAAGAAAACTATTCTATCACCTGATTGGCTGACAAGCACGCGAACGAGAGAAGACAGAACAACTGGAACACTACTCAATCTATTCCTGATAACCTGATTTCAGTTCAGTTCGGATTAGTGTAAAAAGGAACATGAATAAATAAGTGAATAACCCGACCACAATGTACAAGAATTAGGAAAAATACAATTATATCCAAAGCTGGGAATTAGAGTAGAAAATAGAGTGCAAAATATTATGTTTAAATTACAATAGCTTCGGAACAAAAAAGGGTATGGCAATGAATCATACACCGAACGAAAGTTTATGTTCTGTAGAATAGATTAGGGACAAAAATAAATGTCAATGTTTTACAAGTTTTGAATAAAATGGAATAACGTCCCAAAAAATAGCTTTCGTTGTTTGTTAGGGCTTCTTGTTTTCCTGTTCACAACAAAAGTTAATATCACTCTTCATCTTAATGTCTATCAACAACAAGTTGTATCATAATATGCTTTATATAACAAGCAAATCAACATTATCTATAAATATCAATGTTAAACCTTCATTATTGAGATAAATCTTAACCCATTCACACTGTATTTTATGGCCGAACTAAACAGAATTTTTGTGTGAAACTTATCTATTTACATTAGCTACAAAGTATCTTACATCATAGTTGATTTGATTTCGTCAAGATAAATTTTAACCTAAACCCTTAATTCTAAAGTTAACTACCTAATCCTTATCAAGAACAATGTGAAAACTATTAATAATCTATCTAGGTTTTGTAATTGTGAGTAATCCATATTCTTCTGAACGAATATATGTGTAGGGAAAAGAACAGGTGTGGGGACAACCGAATATATCCAACACACAATTACAGGACTTGTTAATAAAATCTAACAATCATAAAGTAAATGCTTAATTTGCAAAATGTCCATCGATTGTCTCAAAATGACTCAGACTTCATTGTTCTTGCATTTTCATACAAATTGCATTCCTCTTGTCTCTCTGCTGCCAGACCTTTTGTTCACCACTAACATCACATACTACTTATGTCAGTATAAGTAGCATATATATTTCTTCGTTTTTTTTTTCAATGTACAAACAAAATAACCTGTAGAAGACTATAGTAAATTCATTCATTACGTAGTTTGTTTATATTTTGTGATGTTATTGTTTTCTTCCACATAAACTAGTATACTTACAAAGTTGTTTTCTGATTGTTTAAGAACTTTCATAAAATTCATCTTTGTTATTTATAACCCATCTCTGTTCTATACTTTTACTGGAATTAGTTAATTTTAACAATTACTTAACTTGGTCATTCACCAATTTATAGCATGTGTTGTAATTTTATTTATAGTCGTATATCTGAAAGGCACTTCCCCTTCGTCTGCTGTTTTGTGCCGATTATTAACCAACGGGAAACATTTAGATTTAAATTTTGTATATATATTAGTATCAGAATGGGGATTTGTGGAAATTGTAGTAATTTTTTAATAGTTGAATTCATGAATCGATCTAAACTAGACTATCAGTGAAAACCTGGAAGCTCTGGACGGCTGTGTCGTCCCAGTATGGGATTCCTCAGATGTACATCTTCATTATGCCTCACACAGGATTAAAAAACCTCCAGACCATGTAACCGGCACTTCTCATTGTCTTCGGTAGGCAATCGCTTTCCAGCAGACACCGATTAGCTCTCGTGATCACGGCTTTTCACTAGAAATCCTAAATTTTCCTCTTGAATCTAGCCACTAGTGAGAACATGGTCATTTTCACTATTAGGCTTTCCAGTCCCATACTACGACGATTAACACTATAGTAAGTGGGAACTTGTTTTCTTTTACAGATTTTGAGTTTTTTTATACATTTCCGTCTTGTTAACCATATCTTCTATCGGAGTTGAGAAGGATAGAAATTTGTGTGTTCTGTCGATGGAGATCCCTCTGTTTGTGAGATGGTAGTTAGCGGTAGACAACACGAAATCGTGAGACTTAGTGTTGGGGTGATCCAGAAATCGCTTGCAAAAGACAAGCAAGCATCAAGAAACACTGAGAAGTGTTTCGTCCAATCAGCGTTCATTTGGAGTCTTGGCCAGAAATATCAAGATAGAAAAACGTCACATGCGGGAGCTCTGATTGGTTGGCTACTACAGTGCTACTATGTTTAGTAGCATTCCAGAATATTCCAGCGACCCAAGGACATTTAGATATACTATCAAAACCCTATATTTTCTCTAATAAAATGAACCTTGGAGTAAAGTGTTTTCTCTCATACTTGCATCTTCTCTCTGGTGTTCAAGTCGCTGTGTAGTTCTAGCGTGCGGGTCATCGGAATAGCTTAGGAAATAAATATAGCGTTCAATCGACAAGACTTATCACTTAATTTTCATCCTATTCGGTGCTCATTACCAAGGTGAGGTAACTGATACTCCCTGACTGATTCGATCCCGTTTCACTCAGCTTCACCGACACAGTCATTACTATTGAGCCAGTGAGGTAGTGACTGACCTCTTGTAGTACTGAGGTGTATTGCACAACTGATTGGTCACTATGTAGTGACTACTATCATGTCACTTGCTTATGTCTTAACATTGTACATGTGATTCCGAGTCATGTAGACTAATGACTACATTTCAACTTGATAAACAGGACTTGATCAACAGTAAGGAAGTATTTACATACAAGATATTAGTCATCTTTCAATGATCAATCAATTATCCAAGAAGATCTCCCAGTTTACTCAGTTCATTTTTCAGGCGATCAACAAACATAGCTGGCGTCATATAATATGGTGGATAATTTCACTCGCTAAAGACTATATGGATATTGGTAGTCAGTAGTAAGTCCTTATATACTTACTTACTCCTGTTACACCTCGTCGAGGAGCATAGATCAGTCAACAACATTCTACATCAAACTCTATGCTGGACAAGTCTTTCCAGTTGATATTCATCCTTTTCATATCTATATCTGATTCCCAAAGAAATGTATTCTGAAGTCTTCCACTTCTTGTTTTCTTTTCAAAATTCCAACTTAACGCTTTCTTCATGATGCGGTTCGATGCTTTACGCAAAATATGTGCACAGTAAGCTGTTGCTAATGGTATCCGTTCAACAGACATTAAATATCTTGAGTTTAGTTATCCTATCAATACTCAGAAATGTGCATCCACGATCGCGCCTGCGGGATCAGGATTCATAACCTATCGGTCTCGCGCTTAATCTGTAGACTTCTGAGTCAGCAACTAGCGGTGTTAATATCTAACTCCAACCTATCCACGAAATTCCACCACTGTCCACTGTTGTCTTCAGTGGGTCACTTCATCAAGACAGATACGGTTGAACTCCACTGGTCATAACTTATCATTCGAACTCTAGAAAACATCTCTTGAAGACAGTCACTAGTGGATGCATATAACTGAGTAATGCCATACTTGGACAAAATGGCCTTTCAGTGCTTCTAAGTTTTCAATGGTAATCTAGCTTTAATAGACCCATGAACTATACTATCAAATTACTACTATCTCCAGAAAAACCCCCTCCTGATTATAATTTATAACTGATTGAGCTATCGATTAAAGGGTTTTTTCTCGTTAAAACCTCCAACATTTTTATATGCACAGTCAGATTCTGTTTAAAACACGATTGTGTAATGGTTAAGAAATAGCAGACAAGTTGGTCTCGGAAATCTCAAAGTTTTATGTATTGATAGGATAACTAAACTCAAGATATTTAACGTCCGTTGGATCGATACCATTGACAACAGCTTACTGTGTAGATAATTTGCATAAAGCATCAAACCGTATCATGAAGCAAGCATTAAGTTGGAATCGTGAAATGAAAACAAAAAGTGGAAAACTTCAGAATTCGTTTCTTTAGGAATCGGAAATAGACATGAAAAGGATGAATATCAAATGGAACCAACTGGAAAGAATTGTCCAGCATATAGTTTGATGTGAGAATATTGTTGACTGATCTATGCTTCTCAACAAGATACAATAGAAGTTTAACTATTAAATTCTAAATAATTATTTCAATAAAACAAAATTATCATCCTCCTATGTATATTCATTAAACAAAATGAATGTTATCAATTTTATTTAAAAATCTATTGTTCATTATAATTTGTCCTTATTACAAATTTCGTGTACTAATCGAAAGTTCACTGGAACTTATCAGATTGTATATTACGTTAATTAATTCGTTCGTTCGTTTGTTCGTTTGTTCGTTAGTTAGTTAGTTACTATTTCAATTGTTAAAACATTGAAATAACCTCATTATTCCAATCAACAAAAAAATCCTCTAATTTTTGTTGTTATTGTTGTTGTCTGTAATACAAAAAAAAACTTTGTGTTTTGTATCATAATGAAAGTATATTTTTTTTATTACTTATTTAATAATAAGTAAGATGATTATAACCTTGGTGATTAGTTCATTTTATATGGTTATTTGTTTTAATTATCTGATAGAATACAATTATATGTAACAATATAATAAGATAATATACAAGTATATGAGTAAATGTATTTTATGTTACTGAGCAAATTTACTTAAATAACTATGATATTATATATCTATATATAAATGACATACAATAACTATGGTAACTTTTAACTTTTCTTAAACAAGTAAACTCTTCTATTTATATATATATATATATATATATATGTAAACCGAAAAGGAAAAGTCTATAGACAAAGAATAATGTTTAACATGGATCTTTATACAAATTGGACAGAATTTACATCACCATGGGATTTATTAATTGATTGTATATTATTAAATGAACAATATACAAATGCTAGTAATACATTATGTATTGTATCAACAATATTTGGTATATTAATGGGTTATATATTTCCATTTATTGGTTTATTTAATATTATAAGTAATTGTATAATTATTATTATATTTTTTAATTTAATGATTCATTATAATAAACAATTTTTATTATTAGCTATATTATCTATAACTGATATTGGAATTATTTTATTTGTTGGTTGGTTAAGATTATTTCCAACATTTGGTTTACCATATATCACGTCAGGAACAATTTATTATTTTATATTAACTAGATCTACTATAAGTTGTAAATTATTTACATTTTTTCAAGGATTTTTTTGTACATTAAGAGGGAATTTATTTATTTTATTAGCTATTGATCGTTTTTTATTAATTTATAAACCATTAATTTATAATAAATTTTCTAATCAATTAAATTGGTTATTCATATTGATTATTATGATGATAACAATAATTATAATATTACCATTAACAATATTAGCTGATTTGATTGAAATACGTCAATTAAATGTATGTTGGTTTTTAGATAATACAAATTATTTATTAATCCATCAAGCATTATTATCAAATACATGTCCATTACAATTAACATTAGTAACATTAGTTGATTTATTATTTTTAATTAAAGTTATTAAATGGACACGGAATTTACAACGAGTAAGTCATTCAACATCATCATCATCGACATTAACATCAACAACAACAACACCAGCAACTAATAAAATCAATATTTCATTAATTGTTACTATGCTTATATTACAAATTGTAGCTTTCTTATTTTCATTACCTAATAGTATTGTTTATTTAATATCATTAACTATTGATTTTCAATTGATTAGTTCAGATATAGTACGTTTATTAGTAATAACAAGTAATATGTCATGGAATTTAATATTTTTTCAATCATCATTTAATATATTTATTTATTATTATCGTATACGTAAATTTAAACAATTATTAAAACAATGGATTTTATATTGTCAATGTTATCGTCATAAATCAATTCAACAAACTACTTCAATAACGAATCGTTAATAAAGAAGGAAAAAAAAAGAAGAAAAACGGAAAAAAAAGTTTTTTTTTGGTTTTTTTTTCTTTAGTTTCTAAGATCAAATTTATTGAATTTATGTTGTCAAGTAGAAATTGGATCAGAAATGATAAAAAAAAGAAACAATGACAATATTGATCTAGAAGGAATTAATATTAGATAGAATTGTAGAATTTTTCTTTCTTATTTATTTATTTATTTATTTCATAATAATAAATTGTTGTTAACTATAAGTAGTATGTTAAATGATTATTGAAAATAATTGAATGGAATTGAACATTGATTAGTGTATGATCGTATATGATAATGAATTATGTAATCATTTTTTATGTTTAGAGAAGTGATTGTAATCTGGATTTAGTTTTGTCAATCTTTCTTTTCTTTTTCTTTTTCTTTAAATATAGACTTACTACTAGAATATTGTTGGGTTTATTTATTTCTCAATAATGGTTATAATAATAATAATGGTGAAAATGACGCTATTTAGAATTATAAGACTGGTAAGAGAGTAGTATTTCAGATGGTGGAGAAGAGTTGTAGATCCGGTGGATAATTTTGGTGGAGTTTTGTTCTCTGAGCTGGATGGTTTGGTCGTGAAGCTTTCATCACTCTTCTGAACGACATCATCAGCACAAACTTCAGATAGAAGTGAAGTGTTCGAATTTCTCCATATGCGTTTCATAGCTTGTTCTGTGCACCTCGACGTTGATTGGTTCTTATTGGATGTGCACATTAAAATCAATCCAATCTATCAACCAATCAGGAAAATTATGCACAAATATAGCAATAGAAATCAAACCAATGGGAGACACAACCAAAACAAAGAAGTAAACAATGACAAATTTAAAGTCAACAAGAAGCAATCAACGTCGAGGTGTACAGAACAAGCTATGAAACGCATATGTAAAAATTTGAGCACTTCACTTCTATCTGAAGTTTTTGCTGATGATGTCGTTCAGAAGAGTGATGAAACCTTCACGACCAAACCATCCAGCTCAGAGAAAAAGACTCCATCAAAAAGAGAGTAGTATTTAAACGTAAAAGTGAAAACAAATACGCTATCAATTTCTTTGTTATTTTCACCTTTTTGTTTACAAGATATATATGCTAAATCCCGATGAGAATAATGAATAATAACCATCGGAATCTATTTTTGGACTAATATTATGCGTATATTTTTATCGTATAATTGTTAGATAACTAAACTATTCATACTCGTGTTCCTCTTATTATGAGCTTTATTTTGATCGATGAACTATAATTATACGATTTACCATTCTTGAGTTATTCCCTGTCTATTAATTGCAGTCTCCCACATTCACAGCCAATTTCGGCTAGATTTAATACAAATGTCAATCTCTATTGTATGATACGATGTGGTTTGTTTGGTTTGTATGTAAACCCAGAGTCTGAGACTGGCGTTCTGGACTTAACAAGCTGGGCTAGGCAGGAAGAAGAACGGATAAGGACTATAGAATCCTCGGAAGAGTTTATGCGTCATTGGTCCGGTCGGTAAGTCACTGTTCTCTAATTGGCGGTATCATTGTGATGTACATTATAAGGACACAGGGAACAAGTTATAATATTACATATATCAAAAATGGGGGTTTGCGGATATTGTAGCAATTTAATAGTTGAATGCATGAGCTGATTAAAGCTAGACCACTATGGAAAATCTGGGATCACTTGAATTTCAAGAACTATTGTAATCATCATCAAAAATCCATAGGTATTTGTAAATAGTCATCTAGGAATTATACAACAAAACTGACATCAGTGTAACGAATAACTCTTGATAAAAATTCTAAAGCAGAACCCAGAACAGAGTAATTTGTAAATCCTGTTCGGTGACCTATACACCCCTAGGGGTAACAGTTGTAAACAAATAAGTAACACTATTGTTGTGCACACATATTGTTTACAGTATCATTCTTTTTTCATTATCTATTCCATTCGGTTAAGTTAAATAAACTATGAATTTGTTGTTCCCTTAAAAGAAATGGTTTGTTATCGAATCGTCTCTTTCGAAATTCCTTGTTCTTTCCTAAATGCGATAATCTGTAGGTGCTGCAATTATCATAATTGCTTAGTTTGATAATAATTAAAAAACGCCTTGGGTATTGTACAACGCCTAATTGAATCCAGTTGAATGACAACTGATGAATGGAGTTCAAAACCTTATTACTTCGTATGCATACACTAACAATCATGTTACTGATAACGGAATAAAATGTTTCACATACGGAAACTATTTAGAATACGTGAATTTCATGCATTCTGGTACCAATCACAAGACAGAAAACAAAAAATGAAGTTGTAGTAGCTGTGCTTCGTTAACCAATCACCCTCGTAACCTTTATCATATAATCCTCAACGGTGTTTGAAATCAGAAGGCAAAGCGAAGCAACGACTACAGTTTTATTAGCAGATAATTCAGATCAAAAAGCAGAGAGGCGAATGAGTGAGTTTGCGAGTCGAGTGTGTATAGGATTAAGTGTACATGTATATATATAGGGAAATGAATGGGTCATCGAATCAATCAGCTAATGATAAAGCTAGCAGAATGAATATATGCGAAGGTAGTAAGAAATGATCAAGCATACATATTCATACAAGTGCAATAATAATAAAGGTACAATGATATAAATACGTTGTTATTGTACGAATGACTTTATCCGTTAAATAAGTTAACAAAAGGACTTAACTGAATTAAATGTGAACAAACGTAATTGCATGTGAGTTGCTATAAAGTAAATAGATAAGGTGTTGCTGTTGATGCACACTGACTGTAACACAAATAATACGTTGAAAATCCCTGCAGAGTATTTTACTGTACAGTAGTGTGATTTCTCCGTTATTTCGTCCCGTCTTTTATTTTAACTATTACTTAGGTCCTTTGTAACCACGCCCTAGCTTCTTCAGTCGTCTTTGCCTTGACCTTTGCCGTTTGACTTTCGTTAAGTTTTACCTTTATTATTTTGTTTTGTTTTATGGTGTCGTGCTCGACCAAACTCAAGATTAAGGTATAGAGTTGCACATCCTCTTTAACCCACGAATACCTGTTGGAAACAGTTATTTGAACCATTGCAGACAAATATTTGATCCAACATTATTGAGAATACTCTTACTGACTTTCGAGTACCAAACGCTCGTTTCTCAATCATTCCTTTTGCTGCTTAGCACGTTACTTTGCATCAAGGCAACATTTGACTATATAGCATTATCTCTACCATTTGGGGCATTCCTAACTTCAGATATAATTTTCATTTTTCCTAGATTAAAATCGATTAAACTGAGCACACAGTTTATGTTTTGACATAATTTAATACGATTTGCTCAAAAACGCTTTGTATGCTACACCTAAAAATGTAGTATGCCCTAATCGAATAAATCTTGGTTTGCTAGCTTTGTGTTCACACCAAATATTGGCGCATTTCAGTGGATATAAATGGTTTTAAATAAACAATTTTTAGCTCCTGTAGGTTACTACACCGAATCTTTGGGTCAGTAAAATGTCAGTGGGTCTTAGCTAAATCATTCAGCAGTCAGATCACTGAATATCAATTGTAGAAGCAATTTCATCGTGTCAGTTATACTTTCGATTTATAGTACACAATCCTTACTTTTCACTGAACGAACCGTCAAATCTCAACCTTCTGATCAATAATGTCGTACGAAAAAATCACGATCTCCTTTTTTCACGGTTATACCTCTGCACTTTCAGTTCATCTGCTAAATGTAGATATAACTAGAACTTGACAGTGACGAACAGAAAACTGTCAACGACACTGTCTGACTTTCTAATCCAAGTCGATGACAGTACAACTATAGACATCAACAAATAATACACTGGTCGTACTACAATTGTGGTATCATCACACTTGCTGCAAACTAAACGTCACTTATCTAAGTAACCCAATCGCTCAACTTTATCTATTTCAACACAAGTTAACAGAACTTTAAAAAGTTATATTGTTCATCAATATGTCATTCTAAATTGCTTTGCATTTAATCAACTTGTAAATCATACGTCTAAGCAGATGGACAACATTCCTAGATTCATTATTATTTTCTGCTTTCTGACCACCTGTTTACGCCTCCTTTCCATTTGTCTTTTAGCTAAGTAGTAATTACAGAATTCTTAAAGATCATTTGGTAGTCTCCGGTGCCCGAGTTGCCCTAACGTGTTAGGTACCAATTAAAGCATCCGTTGAATATGGTGAAGTAAAATACCACTGGGTCCTAGTTAAGTCGTCCTGCAGTTGGGTCACTGAATACCGAACTGTTTACAGATCTTCGTCAAGGTTAAGGACAGCCAACAAGCATCAGTCAATTGCATGCCATGTGGCAGTGACCACGCTCTGTTTCTCACACCTATTCTTACTAATAAATTTCTGTTAGGATGTCATTTGCACTGTATGGTCATCAAAGTAACTATCGCATCTGGACACAATGAAAGAGTAATCGACGTAACGTACCAACCATGGGGTGACTTCCATGTAGGGTAGGACGTCACGCCGTTCCCGTCCAACTCGAGTAGGCCCCAATCATCCACATAGATCACTTGAATTAGTGATTTACAAATCCTCCAAAAATATTCACATTTTCTTACAAAGAATCGTGCCAGTAAAAATGAGTTGTGAATGTAGTTGGTTTTCCTTTGTTTGCGTACCTGAACTACAGAAATAGACTGTGAAGTGCAATTTCGGAGGCTAGTTAGAAATTCAGCTTTCTGATAGGATGATTGTTAAGATAAATATTCAGAATTAGGAAACGTGACTAATTCAAGCACTTAGAACAGGACATATTAGTTATAAGGTCGTGAAAGAGCCTGATTTTAGTCCGTTTAAACTTCTGATACTTTGCTCAGGTGTCCTAATGAATTACATTCTCAAGGTCGTTCAGACTCCAGTCGGTCTGTAACGAGTCCTTTTCTTATGGAAATATGACAGATGATTCAGGAAAGAATTATAAAGCAGGTAACAAATGTGAACACAAGTTTAGTAATTGTTCGTCCTGCGGTAAATTTCATCCATGTAATTAATGATTCTCGGGTTATTCTTAAAGCTTAAAGTGTGGTAGAATCGAACACATTGAGTCGGTGTATAAAACAATTATTCGTTTCGCCGTTATTATCAATAAATTCTTTTATTCGGATCCGAATAATTCCGGTGGTTCTAATGATCATATAATATTCTTATTTACAGCTTCGAGTAATTCACTTCATATTCAATAATGATTATACTTGTACAGTGGTACTTTTCACGATTTTATTGTTGACAATGACAGTATTCAGTTTACCGTTTTAGTGGGAAAATCGTAGTTATTTGGCCTCAGTGGTATAATTAGACCTATTATAGTTTCTACTTAAAGCACTTCTGGCCAGAAACTTTATATTCTAGGGTGTCGTAATTTGATGATTAGGTACGATAAATCTCCATATATAAATCGTGAATTCCTCATCACTGATTGTGGACCATCTATCCTAAGTCTAGAAATGGACAATTCTCCTTATTGACCACTGATGCTGGATAACTTCTTAACTACAGGATCGAAGTCTGACAATTTGCTTGTAACTCCAGAGCCCAACTAGTTTGATGCTCAAACAGAAAATGTCGAGAACTTGAAGGCAAACACAAAGTCTATTACTGCCGCAAAATTGAAGGAACCAGAGTGGGGAACTGACAAAGTCTTTCAGTGCCGGATTGCCAGACTGTATACTAGAGAGACAATAATAAAATCGCACAAACAAAAACACGTTCGTGTAATTGCAGAGATTTCACAGCCTTCCAGTGTTACAAGCTGATTTCTTTCAGTCTACAAAAGGTTTGCTAGAAATGGTTGATATAACTATGGTTCATATGCAAGTCAGTAACAACAAGCAAATACGTTGCAAGGACCCGGGTGAGCCTGTTCCAATATCCGTTGTTGATTCTAATGTTAGTGAGTACATTCTAGATAGTTTAGAGTCTAACACGACACACAGCCGAATAGACACATAATGGACCTGACAATAAGACACATACTAGATCTCAAAAATCTGGATTTACACTGAACCTGTGAAAGTCATAGTACTTGTACTAAATGATGATTCTTTTTTGCTTCATTGCATTCAGTTATGTCCATCCAGCTCTTTATGTCCTAAATCGCACTGTTTCGGTAATTCTAAGCTAGTAACTCAATTCGAGTAATTATAGATATCACATTAATACAACTCTTTTCCTTTTAGCACCAAATGATCTGTTTTTCTTTCTCTTTATTCCCCATCATTACACTTTATTTTATTTTCAAAACGAGCCTATCTTTCCCAATTTTAATTTCATGATCTATCATCATTACGATTCTTCAAGCCCTTAACAATAAGAACGTTATTAGTTTCTCTGATAAAAAATAACATTTTAACACGTCTGTCCATTCTACCTCGCTGTTACCTTGTTTGACGGAATTTTATTACATATATATATATATATATATTGAAATCATGAGTCAGTTGAAGCTAGACCACCATGGAAAACCTGGAAGCACTGGACGGCCGTTTCGTCCTGGTATGGGACTCCTCAGCAGTGCGCATCCACGATCCCGCACCACGCGGGGCTCGAACCCAGGACCTACTGGCTTCGCGCGCGAGCACTCAACCACTAGACCACTGAGCCGGCATCCAACGGTGTTAATATCTAACTTCAACCAATCCACGAAGTTGCGCCACCGTACACCATTGTCTTCAGTGAGTTGTTATCTCACAACAGACCGGTTGAACTCCACTGGTGACGGCTTCTCACTAGAACTCCAGGAGTTTTTCCTGAAGTCAGTCACTAGTGAGCAGTTCCCGCGTGGTGCGGGATCGTGGATGCGCACTGCTGAGGAGTCCCATACCAGGACGAAACGGCCGTCCAGTGCTTCCAGGTTTTCAATGATGGTCTAGCTTCAACTGACTCATGATTTCAACCTGTGAAATTTCTTAAACTCTCTTGCAAAACCCATTCTCTGATATATATATATACATCTCAGTGAGTATGTTGCGTTTACCATCACACAACTGGCCAAAAATGTGGTATCATTCAATGGACTGAAAGCGATTATCTTAATTCAAGTTGCATTGTGTTCACATTTCTGTTTATGTGAACTCAACAAACAAACATTTTTGCACCATATCTGGGTTTCTATGAGAAAATTATGATCGATCAACCAATGGGATTTTGGCTCACCAAATAAAGATTACGTTCCGATGAGCTATCATCATACACTAGTAAACGAGATGTGATGCAAACGGATATAACCAAAACGGACTTATAGTTAGCAGAAATTCGAACTTCAGTACTAATGAACAAGTATTCATAGTTTCAACACTCTAACTTCGTTTACAACTCGTTCGTACACATAGTTCAAGGATATTGATGTTAATTAATTTAATAGAACTACAATCAGTTTAATATTTAAGTAGATATTGTAACTCATAATCAAGTGTTTTCACCTCTTAAATGAGCGGAAGATATTTCATGTCTTTTAGCGGATGAAGTGACAAAAGTACGCTCGTTTCATATCATATATATCGATACCAGATAACCGAAGACGATTTCTTGTTTTTTATCACTGGTTAAGTATGCTTTACTTATTTAGGCACGGTGCATTAGCACTATGAGCCAGAACATGTTAACCATATTACGTTACTATAATGGAACAAATAAATTCAAAATGCCGTGGACTAAACAAAAAGAGTGCAGAAAAAGTGTTGGTATCTAATCTTAAAAAATTGCCATTTCGTTTAAGCAAATAAATGGTTTCATCACAACACATGTATCAATAAGTTCCTTGTGAATAAATAATAAGAATAATAATGACACATATCAATCCCTATAAAGACAAATCGGTAACAAATTATTGACTTTGAATAAATTAGTGAAACAAGTCATAACGACTTATCAAGAAAGTGTCTCGTTTTCACTAAATAAACTTGGGGGAAGATTACTCAACAATTTAGACAGGTAATGCATTCCATGTATCAACTCTTTCTAATTAGCAGAAATTACAGTTGAATCTTAGCTGCTTTCTTGGTATTCTGGCCTGTGAGTTGATATCTTGCGCTCCAAATATGTTTTTCAAGCAGTAAAACGGAACTTAAATACAGTGAATAAACTACAGCTGAAGAAGTCAAAGACTTGGAATACTTGGGATTGCTTACTGTATGCAAATATCAAGATTGAAAGTAGATAGTGGCAAAAAGTTTGGGATATACCGTGGGATTATGGTCCAGTTCGTTATTAGTACTGATATAAAAATAGACCTAATCCTAAAATTGTAGATTTGTCATGATGTGAAAACCTAATTTATAAGATCTTACGTGGTAGTTACACCATTGTATATTCTGATCGTAATAATCAGCAATATACTTCAGTTTCACTTTCAGTTTGGGAAGGACAGGAGGCCTGATGGACTGTGTTAGTCCTGGTAATGGTGGTCCCTCAGTTGATCCAACTTTCTTTAGAAAGAATCGACGGATGGAGCCTCAACCACGTGCTGAGGTAATGAATTCCACTCGTTGATGATTCGGTGGGAAAGTTGATAGTCAGCTGACAAGTAATTTGTTCTTGGCTTGTGAACGTTTTTGGAGTGTCCTCGAAAATTCTCTGTTTCGAAAGACAAGAAAAGTGAGGGCATATCAGGTGCAAATTTGGCACCAAGCAGTTTGAAAACTGTAATCAAGTCGCCTCTAGTTCTGCGATATGACAACGGGAAAAGGTTCAGCTTGGCCAGTCGAGATTCACACGGAAGCTTCGCTATTCCGGGAACCAGCTTATTCGCCGTTCCTTGAACCTTTTCCACAAGCTCACTATCTTTTTTTAAGCAGGGGCTAGCTGCTTGTATGCAGTACTCAACTTTAGGACGAACGAGCACTGTATACAAAGTCAAAAACGTCTTAGCGTCGACATGACTAAAAGCTCTACGTATCGACCATAATGTTCTAAAACCTTTGGCGGCTATCGCACGGCAGTGTGCATTAGTCTCTTAGTCTTGACTAACGATAACTCCTAAGTCATTATATGTCTGGACGACAGGTAGCTCAGTGTTATTCATCGTGTATGTATCTGTGCCTTGATGACCGATATGCATCACAACACACTTGGAAGTATTTATCGGCAACTGCCATGTTTGAGACCATTCAGATAACTTCTTCAGGTCATTTTGGAGTTCTTAGCTATCACCCTCACATCGTATCGTTCTCCATATCTTGACATCGTCAGCATATAACAAGACCGATGATGATAGGAGACAAGGAAGGTCATTTACATACAAGAGGAATAGCACTGGCCCCAAAACTGTACCCTGGGGCACTCCACTAAACACAGTTCCCTAGCTAAATAACTTTGAATTCACCCGAACTCTTTGTTGACGCCCAACTAAGAAGTCTTTTATCCATATAAATAGATTGCCTCCAATCCCGACTTTTATTAACTTATATAACAGCCGGTTCTGTGGAAATTTGTCAAAAGCTTTACTGAAATCAATGAAGGCGACGTCTACAGGTAGCTTCTGGTCCTTAAGAGCGCACCAGCTTTCACGAGCCACTAATAAGTTAGTGAGACAAGAGTAACCTATTCTGAAACCGTGCTGCTTCTCCGAAAGTATCCGGTGTTTATCGAGATACTTAAACAGCTTCTTCTATACTGGGATTTAATTTCATCAGTCCTCAGTAACCTAAATCTATCCCACATTTTTCTTCTCTTACGGAGAAGGATGCGGACCTCCCTAATAAGCCATTATGGGGAGTTTATCGGCCCTCTTGGTATAGTCCAAGGGATGTGGGGTGTGGTAACTTTTAGGTGTGAATTTCAAAATGAGTCCCAGGCCGTTTCAACTGAGGACTCTGGGTCTATTGTCCAATCTACTAACGATGCTGAGTGCATGATATCTGGTATACTGACTTTCCAGACGTTAGGTCTGGATTGAGCTGACGCGTGCTCGTGACAAACAGTTGTATGATCACTTTTACCTAGGAGTGGGATTTAATGGAGGTTCGCAACGTCATACACATAGTGAGTGAGTATCAGATCTAGTAAAGATGATTCAGTGTCCGGGTCATACCTAGTTGCTTCTTTCACATGTTGCACTAGGGCACATGTGATAACCGCATCAACTAGTTCCTCCTCGAAGGAATTTGGGCTGAATATAGAACGATATATTTAATGTGAATAAAAGCAGGTTATACAGAATGACCATGCCACCGATTAATTGTTGAATGCGTGTTACTGCGTTCACCATTGTTGACCTGGACTTGTTTTGAATGTTAAGTATTTATTTTCCCAGTTATCTAGTGTTTAACTTAGAGAATGATGGTCATGGTCAACACCACTACAGTACAATAATGGAACTAGTTGGTCATCGCACGGCTATGAAGGGGTAAAAGTTTCCCTCAGATAAATGATACTCAAACGTTCAACATCGGTGCTGATCAAGTTGATAATTCTAGACATCGACTAGCTGTAGACTTCGGGTCGAGCATCACCATCAGATCACTTTTTATCCACCGTAAAACGCTTTTCACGCTCCGGCCAGGGGTTTAGGAATTTAACTCTAAGTTACTCTTGATTTTTTATTGCCCAACCGTCCTCGACTTTGTGATTGTGCACGTAATAGTTATTTCGTTAAAATGTACTCACATACCATTATTGTTTTACAGGCCAGAGAAATGTGGCTGATACTTTAAAACATCATCCATCAGTTTGAACCGTATCTGTGTTGGGCGGCTGAATGTCGAGTAATTTACCGAAAGTCAACAGTTTCAAGAATACATAATGTAGATTAATTAAATGCACACTTGGAACCGGCTATAAAGCCGTTTTATTCTTTCGTGCTCTTTTATTCTTTGACTATGACACACTACTTTCGTAAGATTATATTTGTTTTAGACACTCAACAGGTAGGCCTCTCAGCTATTTATCACTATAGGTCAAACCAGATTACGTGCTAGGAGCTAGATATGACTTCAACATAAGCTATCAGGTCACACTGTTTCTGTCAAACTCAGGTGGAATTCACCGTCCACATTGACAGTCTATAATACAAATCTGTAATATCCATGTTATCTCGGGACGTTCTTGTCATTGTACCTGTTACAACTAACCATCAAATTCATAAGAAGGTAAACAAGAGTGTTTATAGAGCTGCGGTTTATGACGAGGCCATACCTAAGTTTTCTGTATTCTGGGTGTCCCAAGTTTGATGCATTCAGGTGTTTTCACTTAATTTTAATTTCAGATCTATAACTACTGCGGCTCCATAGTGCTCATATAACTTTGTCGTGAAAGGAAAAATATCATATTTCTCTTCGATTTCAAATGAAGATTATTTGGAGAGCATCTTTGCAACAGCTAGAGTAGGGCTTGAAATCGGGAAACCTGTGAAAGCCTGAATATCACGCATATTTTGTTCGTTCTTGAATTTTATACTCGCCTGTGATGTTCCCTGAGCTGTTCCGATCTGATTAGGAAACAAGAGAGGATATATTATTTCTAAAGTCATTTCTGTACATAATCTATACATAGTAAAGAGGTCTATCTATTCAAGCCGCTCTTTGTATGGTAAACCTCAAAGTTCTGAAATTGCACGGGTAGCTTCCCTCTGTACGTTTTGCAGGACATCCGGGTCACCTTTTAAACAAAAGCTTGCAGTCTGAACGCAGTTCTGAAGCTTAGTTCTCACTAAGGTCGTGTATAATGTAGTAATTATGGCAGTATCTAACTTGGTGAACGTCCTTTTTAAAGCCCATAGTGTTCTAAACCCCTTAGCTGCGACCTCGCAGTAGTTGGCCGTGATTTAAACATCATGACCCACTATCCCCACGAGGTCCTTGTGAGACCAGGCTATAGCTACAGGCACTTCTTCTATGCCGTACCCACTCAACATGTATCACCAAGGTGCACGCAGGCACACTTTGCTGCGTTGATAGGTGACAGTCACTCTTTAGACCAGTTAATCACAATATTTAAGTCTGAAGTGAACGTGAATCTGTGTCTCCAGTTTTTTCTATCCAGAGTTTTCCATTATCAGCGTATAGTGACATTGAGGACTCAACTGTACTTAAAACTTCATTCAAGTACACTATAAAATGTAAATTACTTAAGACAGAACCTCGTGCTACTCCGCTAAGTACTGGTTTTCAGGATAAACACTTGGAATTTATTCTTATTTTCTGTCTACGACCTACCAGGAAATATTGAAAGCATTTTGGGGAAGGTCCGGCAATCCCTAGATTTTCCGGCTTGAAGAGAATTCTATTTGTTGATACCATGTCAAATGTTTCGCTGAAGTCTATGTAAACAACATCTACTGATTTTTCATTATCTAGAGTCTCCATACATCACTCCCTTACTATAACGAGATTTTTTGTGCAAGGTAACGTCTTTCTGGAACCACGTTGTTTGCTGTTTGACAAGCTGTTGGTTTCCACGGATGTCATTAGGGTCTTTTTGATTATTCTTTCCAGAATCTTTACTGCGACATCAGTAAGACTGACAGATATGTAGTTTGATGGAAATTGTTTCGATCCTGTTTTGTGTATCAGAGTGATGATTACATCCTTCCAGTTCGTAGATAACTCGCCTTGGCCAAATTTACATACATATCACTTATGAATCACCTTGACAGAAATGACATGACATTAACTTGTTCAGACTTGTTTTTGATTGATCAAATATTATTCATGCATTGTTCCGTTGTAATATTTAAACTTGGATTAATTTTAATTTGGTTATTTATTCCCTGAAGAAGTGACTTACACCGAGTCACGAAACGTCAGAAAATCTAATTTTCTACTCATTGGTATATTACAAATATATTATTTTTATTTACGCTAGGACTTAAGTTTGCTTAGGAGGAAGTCGTCAACTACACATTCTGGACTTTGGCATACTACAAATAATTCAATATCAAGCCGTCTACATTTCAACCTACAACCCACCAGTTCACATGTCTCTGAATCACGTGTTACTGTTTTGAAAGCTCATATGGTCGAGGTACTTTTTGTGTACAGGATAACCCCACATCTTCTGTCATCTAGTCTATCAGCCCTGCTGGACAAAATATCAGTCAACCGAATTTCACTATTAAACACTTCTGATGTTATCTATGTTTCTGAGACAGAAGTATAATTCGGGTTCTCTATATCCACCACTGTCTTGAGCTCTGTCATTTTATTTTGTAGGCTACGAGTATTTGTGTAACATAACTTTGATTTTGGAAACCTCCATTACCATTCAAAGTGGTTTGTGAATAGTTTTGCTCCGAACTTTTACAATTTGGAAACCCTTAAGTACGAGTTTTTTCACCGTTTAGGTGGCGCTCATTTATTTTTAATTCTACCGACCGTCTCTTATTAGAGTCAACCTGGCTAAGATCCTAACGGATGTATTTTCTGGATCCAATCAATTTACGTGAGTTTTCCGGCATTAGGTTTCTTATTCAGCCAAAGCAAAGGTAGCCTTTAGGGGATGGATTTTCTGCGTTCTTTAAAAATCCTGTTCTATAAGGCTGACAGATGCTAACTTCTGAAACTGTTTCTGGGAGTAGCTTGCTTATGGGAGACATAATGTGGCTGAAATTATGCTCAGCTCTATAATTTTGTTCCTTTTCGGAAGATTCTCCTAATCTATGGAAAACGACTGACCAGTCAGCGAGATGACTGAACGCCTTCAGATAGGTGAGTCTGTAGAATTAAGGTCTACTATGACATTAGTACCGCTCTAATAATAGACTGAATATTCAAACTGTAGATTTGTCATGATGTAACTGCCTAATCTATAAGATCTTACGTAGAATTCACATTATTATCCACACCAGCTCATCGTGTCGTAACAACCATCGATATATGATGAAGAACACACTTGGACTAGAGACAGAACAATATATCTGATAAGAACAAAATGCATATGTTAACACTCAATAATGACTACGCCTGCAAGGCCGAGCCATGCCATCCGATGAATCCCAACTAACTCACTTCCTTGTCTCTGTTTTCTTCATCTTTGGGTTTTTCTCGGCGTTAAATGTTAAATATCTATTTTCCCAGTTGTCTCGTGTCCAGCTTTTAGGATTGTGTTGTTAGGTCCCGAAGCCGCTACTAGTTCATTAAAACCAGTGTGGTCAGCATCTAATGTCAAAGATGTATAGAGCTATTTATTTTGGGGATTTATTTACAAGTCCAATCGCCCCAAAAATCAGCAGACACTTTGTCGAACAGCATGCTTTTTATAAGCAACATGGTAGTGGCTCTCTGCACCCTTTATATGCAGCCGATGTGAGTCCGTGGACACATTGTGATAACACTTATTGTAGTTGTCACATTCCATTCCGTCGTCGATCGAGAAATAGCATTCAGGCCTGACACAGAGATGTTTTGCTTGCGACATAAAATCGTTTAGTGGTCATATATAGGGAACAATAACGAAAACTGATCTATATAATTCGTTTCTTTAAAGGCTTTATAGGTGATGGACACTGAATGCACAAAAAAGAGAGGTTTGTATGTTACTGTACATAAAAACAATCCGACTTCATTAGTTACAAAAAGACCTTGACATCTGTGGATATAAACAATACCGAAAGATATACTCGATGGGGAGAAAAAATACCACTGCCCTTCTTTGTATCTTCAGTCTTCAGTCTTCAGCATTAAGGATAGTAGGTTGATGAACCTGTATTAATCTTGACACACTGCTTTCCAGTGAAGGTCCAGCTTCTCCTTGAAAGTATTCACTGATAGGGCTGATACCACTTGTTCGAGTAAGGCGTTCCAATGATTGACTACTCGATGAGAAAAACGGGATCCCACTTTAAGTTTATTAGATCGTGGTTTATGAACCTTCTTGCTATGACCTCGGAGATTATTAGTGATGGAGGGAGCAAAAAGATAAGACATATTAACACCCAAATCATAATTAAAGATACGAAATGCCAGTATAAGGTCACCTTGTGTCCTACGATACGACAAGGGGAAAAGAGTTAGGCGTTTTAAACGCTCACTGTAAGGGAGTCTAGAAAGACCCTTCACTAATTTCGTTCCCACACGCTAGACACGCTCAAGGGAGTTAGTATCCTTTACCAGACACAGGTTAGCTGCTTGGATACAGTACTCTAAATGTGGTCTAACATATATGGGATATAAAATTCTAAACACTTCCTCGTCAAAAGATTTGAACGCTCGGCGAAGTGACCATAACGCACGAAAACCTTTGACAGCGTCTGCTTTGCAATGCTTAGTTGTTTTTAAATCATGACTTAATATTACTCCTAAGTCTTTTTGCTCTTGAACGCATGGAAGAGGTTTACCCTCAATAGTGTAACGGTAACTATTACCGTGACCGATGTGCATTAGTACACTCTTCCTAGCATTGATTTCTAAGCCCCACTCTCGAGCCCATCTAACTAAATCGTCTAAGTCAGCTTGAAGATCCACATGATCAGCCGCACTTTTTATTGTTCTCCAGATTTCTACATCATCCGCAAACAATAATGTCGACAACCTAAGTAACAGCGGTAACTCATTAACGTACAAAAGGAAGAGCAGAGGGCCCAAGATGGTGCCTTGGGGTACACCACTTTTGACCGGCTTCCAATCAGATAGCGTTCCGTTGACCCTCACTCTCTGTCTGTGGTCACATAAGAAATTTCCTATCCACTCATGTACAGTACCTATTATTCCGAAGCTCGTGAGCTGCTGCATAAGACCTATGTGTGAAACGTTGTCAAATGCTCTGCTAAAATCTATGAATATCACATCGACAGACAGACCGTTATCTGTCCAATCCTCCCTCGCAATAAGCAAGTTAGTCAAGCATGAACGCTTTTTACGAAATCCGTGTTACTCAGGAGCTAACAGATCGTGTAAATCTATGTGGCTTAGCAACCTAACCGGAATTAATTTTTCAAGTAAATTAACGACTATGCTATTCAGACTAACAGGCCAGTAGTTAAATACTAAATGTCTCTGACCGTCCTTAAATATAGGACTGACTATAGCGTCCTTCCAATCTCTAGGGAGTTGAGCGAGTGAAAGGGACATGTTGAAGAGTGTCGCAAGCGGTTTCGAAATAATGTCCGCAAGAGATGACAGCAACCTTGGATGTAACCCGTCAGGGCCCGGTGTCTTACCAGGTTTGAGGTTAATTATCAACGGAAGGACAGTTTCCTCAGTCACCTGTACAGATTCCATGGTTAGTATCTCGGTGTGAGTGGGACGTGTAGTTGTTACAATAAACGTAGAGAAGACTTCGCTAAAATAGTTTGAAAAAGTCTCAGCTTTTGCTTGATCTGATTCACTGAGTAATTCTGAATTTTCGTGTAACAGTAACGGGGGAATACCATCACTACGTTTCGTCCGCCGTTTAACATACGAAAACAATCGTTTCGGACAAGTACGGCTATCATATACTAGCTGTCGTTCGTAAGTGATATGGGATTTGTCCTTGGTTTTCTTACAGATATTACGGAATTTTCGATACTCACGCTTAAATGGTGCATGACCTGTCAACAAGGATAAGTCCCAGAAATGTTTCCTACGCTTTAACAGCTTCCGGGTTTCCTTATTAATCAATGGGGGGCAATGTGATAGCTTACGTGCTGACCATGGGATAAACGGTGACGTTACGGACTCGAATGTAGCCATGAACTTTTTACATTCATCTTCGACTAATCCATGCGCGTCGACCGACCAATCGGTCGAGATAGCAAAGTTTCTGATCGCCGGAATATTGGCTCGCTAGAAATTGGGACGGGTGGAGCAGATACGAATCGTATACCATGTGTCCTAAACTTAAAGTGAATTACAACGTAATCACTGTTCACTAGTGGAGGAAGGTGCTGAATATCAAAGACATCCTCACAGTGGTGGGTGAGGGCGAGGTCCAGCAGTGACGGATCATGATTGAAATCAGTGTGTGTCGGTTTTGTGATACATTGAACAAGTGCACACTGAATAACGGTAGATAAAAGGTCGCTATCGAAACCACAACCTGGAGCCGTAAGCTCTATCCAGTTGACATGCGGTGCGTTGAAGTCCCCAATGATGAGACAACATTCTGCCATACTCCAAGAACATATGTGTCTTAGGACAAAGTCGTCAGCAAGACAAAACGGACTACTGTATATTCCTCATATAGTCACTAACCCACTTCTAGATTTAATCTTACAACATGCAACCTCACATGTGCCACTGATATGAGCCTCCGATATTGTTGATTGTATACGGAAGTGATCACTAACATATAATATTATACCTCCCCCTTTGCGACTTGAAACTCCATCACTTTTAATACAGATATAGCCTGCAATGAACGGAGGACAGTCTACATCTACTGTGAACCAAGTTTCTGTAACAACGATTATATCGGGACATAATTCTTGCACCATCAGACTTAGCTCGGACGTTTTATTTCTAAGACTACGAGCGTTCGTGTAGCACACACTTAATGTGTTTTCGCAATCAATTGTTCTACCCATACAGGCCTCGGAAGCATTGGCTTCCAAGACCTGACTACCGGAAAACCCTTAATTGTTAGGTTATTTTCGCCATTTAATTTGCGAGTCCTCAACTTCGTAAGAGCATTCTTCCACTTGATTCGATCCTCAAGTGGCCAATCTGGTCGAATACGGATATTTGAATCACGAGTTTTTGGTGCGTTTTTCAATAATATGTCTCTTTCTTCAAAACTCCCGGGAACCAGCTTCAGGATTTTTCTTGATTGGGTCTTGCCTCCAACCCATTTACCAAGTCGTATTACTTTTGTAATATGTACCTCTGAAACCTCCTCAGGTAGTACATTTCTTACCATGGATTCCACTAACTGCAGGTCATGTGCATGTCTTCTAGCAGGATCGTTATCTTTCGACTCCTCTAGATTCCAAATAATTAAGCTAGGAAGGAGTTTAGCTTCCTTTGAAATTGTGTTAACAGCTTTCGACCGTGACGATAGATCCTGTGTATTAACTACTGGTATCTTACGATTAGCTTTTATTGTAACAGAGTCCTGTGAGTGACTCACAACAGTGTTAGACGAAGCTTTACTTCGGAGCTCTGGCGAATTGGTCTGAGAGTCCACCAAGGACTTATCAAGTAAACAGTCATTAGTTTTAGCTGTTATTTGATTTTTCTTCTCAGTCACGCAAGGATGGGTTTCACTCTTACCATCAGATTTTGTCAGTGTAGTATGTGACTCACAATGAGAGTCCATCAGTGAGTTACTAACTACCTGTGTACTGCCTACATCTTTTTTTCTTTCGTCTCGTTTCCTACGTACCGTAGTTCATTTTTCATTCCTCAGGATATTGGGACTATTTGAAACGGTGATGGTTTTATCCATTTCGTCGGTTCCCACTAAAGGTGCATTGTTATCAATGTCAGTACCAGGTGGTATTACTCCCCTTGTAAATGTTAACGGCGATCTCACATTTGCGTCGGTCAGAGTCGGTTGTTTGAGGCGTCGCGTAACAACCGGTACTACACTGACACAATCGTCACTGTCAGTGCCGGTGTTATCAGCGCATGTGTCATCGTTTTTATTGCAGACCAAATGCAATAGGCCCATAGCCTCCTGAATTAGTACCTTTTTATCTGTACAGCAGAACATACAAAGCCAATGCAAGTTAGGCTTCGAGCATCTTTTGTATGCCATCGGACTTAGGCGTGTACACATTTTGTGCTACCACTTTATACGGTCATCACACTGCATTAATTCCTCAACGGGGAGCAAAAAAATTGGTTGCCCACATTTATGAGTCTTACCAACCATTGTAATTAGATTTAAAAGGTTAAAAACACACAATGATGACAGTGTGAACACAAGTGTCAGTCTAGGAGTAAAAAAAGGTACCCTGGACAAAATTTAGCAAGAAAATTTCAAACTTTAACCAAAGTACTTTTAGGTAGAGTAGACCAAGAATGCTTTTTGGTGCACCCAAAGAAAGTATAATCACAACAAGTACAAAAGTCACTGCCCTTTTTGAAACGAGCGCTTATCTGTACTCGAAGCGTATATATGATAATTTACGATACTCTTGGAGATTAAGTCAACCGAGATAACTCCAAATAAAACAAAAACAGTAGTCTTGATGAGGAATTAAACGATCAATACTATAGAATATACTCGGAAGGAAAATACCGCTGTATCTTTTAAATAGCGCGCTCATAGTGTGCATATTTCTCTTACTCTTATTTACATATAGTAGTGAACTGTTTATTTAATCATTCAAATGGTTCACTACACTACTTTACAACAACTATAGTTGAACTTCGAACGGAGCTTAATTCAAACTTCAGACAATGATGGAATTTTAAGATATGCGGCCACAGATAAACCACAAATCCAATGTTTTGGATATCAAATCGGAACTTTTTGACCTCTTACGACAACGAAAAAGCCTGACAGTAAATGAATTTTGTATCACGAATATAAAATGGAATATTAGGAGACACTGGAGGCATTAGAACGTCAAATATATCTGTTTGAAGGCAGCTATCTTGATGACACGGCTCCTTATGGGAACATTATCAAGGGCTGGGATAGATATTTGATGGCCAGCTCGAACTCTTTGGTCACTGGTAACTCCAACTTGTCATTTTCCAGGACTGTTGGGGATAAACGCGCTCGGAAATTCCGAGATTCCGATCGTCTTTTCTCAAGGTCTTCAGTCACGTCAGTTTCAGTAAGACTAATTCCTAACGAGCTTTTGTTCTAGTCTTTAAATTCACAGAATGAAAATAATTCAGGCAAGTGTGCTTGGTGTTTATACGCCGAATTCTAACATGTCAAAATGTGATGTGTCTTTGTAAGCTGTAATGCTTTGAGACTGCATAACAGGGTCAACATTTTTTGTTTATGAATGGCTGTTTTTCAAATCGCTTTTCGGTATTTGCATTTTTTCGCAGTCAGGTTAGCTAAAATATGTATAGTTTCTTTTACCTACACAAGGACTTCTAAAACTACTCAAGAGTCCATGTCATACTGCAACAAAGATTCAGCGAAATCCTTCTATGCCTATAAGAGATTCCTTTCGAATCGCTTTTATGTTAAATAATTAGACATCAGCTGATAGGTTCTTTCGGTTAAAACGCGACTATTGAACGTATTGTTATTTTTCACCTTGGTTTTCAACAGTCTGTTGGTTAGTAACGGTGCTTAAGTCGCCGTAATTGGCTTCTTGATAAGTTTCAAGCTCTTTACGTCTTTAAAAAATATTTTTGGTTCAATGCTCCCCCTATTATTTCCTCTCTAATCATTCTCATTGTTTAGTACTTCCACCGTCATTGGTTCCATAATTATTCCAAATCCTTTACTATTTATTACTTGATCCAAATATTCAGGTGTTATGTTTTTGGAACTTAAGGGTTATTTTTCTATTCAATATGATCTGTTATTTAGCTTTTCTCATTAACTCTACTATCGTATTATACGGTACATTGAATAAACAGATTTAGTGTGTTCAAAAATTTCTTCACTCATCTCGGTCAATAATAATGTGCTTAGAGGGCTAGTTTGCATTGCGATTTGCATCCATAATCTTTTACGCGATTTATTTATGAAGTATTGGCGTATACGAACCTACACTTAGTATTCAAGTCCCTTCCCATTGTTGACTAACCTTGTATCAAAGTTAATATAATTACTGTGACGATAGCATGAATAAAAGTTTCTCTGTTTCACTTTGAACGCTACAGCGATTAATAAGTAACACTACGTTCTGTTCATTTCGCAAGTTTCTCAAAGTAAATGTTGGGCAGTTAAATCTTATTAATATTACTTTAGTTTGCTTCTCAAGTATCTAAATGATTTTGCATTCTAAATTTTCTAGGAGTTCCTCCCAATCTACCTCCAGTCAACCAGCTTATTTCAGGACACTACAAACCTTCTCCTAATTTCATGTCCAATGGGTTTTCAGGAAATCAGTTCTCCCAAATTGGCAAGAGTTTTTCAGGTTTCAGCAACGCATCACAATCTGGTAAAAAGAAAAAATCTAGACAGCGATAAACTCTACTGAAATGACTCATAAATTGGTTTCAGAAATCTATGATATGGACAGATGGATAACAGTACTGCAAAACTATATGGATTCCTCTGCTTTTTTGAGTCACTCAAAAATTACATTGCTAGTATTCTTTTGTTTGATTACATTATGTAAAAGTGTCTCATCAACATTGATATCTTTCTAACCTTTATAGTCAACTAATATACGTCGAACCACTATGGATTTTTTAAAGAACAGCCTTGGGATTAACTATAGTTGGGTGGGTATCACATTCTGTCATATACATCATTTTTTTCACTGTCTACATCAGTAAAGTAAGCCAAACATGGACGCCTAAACTCTCCTGTTTTGGTTAATAAGTAAAATTATGTCGTTCTCCAGATTGTGATAATTTCCAACTGCTCAACCTTTCTCATACTTGTTCACAATGGCTTTACAGTGGTGTGGCAACTCGAACTGATGTACGTACGTACGAAGTTTCACTTTGTTACTGACTGACTGTGGGTTGGAGTCTTTATTTTTCTATTAAGAATTCAGACATGCTCCATTCAAAATGAATTGCATATGAGGTAGCTGCTTGTAAAGATAATTTTGTGCATACTTGCGATATGCATTAACATAGAACTCATATTCCAGACGATATTTGACTCGAAATAGACTAAACATTATTACAATTTACGACTTGAGTCACTTATGTTTAACCTTGGATTTTCAATAGTATTATACATTTTACAAATGTAGATATTCTGTTCAGGGTATGTAGACTTACATAACAGACACGAAGATCATTTAAAATGGAAGTCTTTTGTTAAGAGAATAGTCGACTAGTCAAATGCAACATGGTACACATATACATTGGTTCAAGCTTTCACACCCGAGATAAAAAATTTCAGCGACACCAAGAGAGGTAGCGATAGTATTGAAATGGTGGAGATTTGTAGCTCAGGTGGATGATTTTGGTGGAGTTTTGTTATCTGAGCTGGATGGTTTGGTCGTGGAGCTTTCATCGTTCAGAAGAACGATGAAAGCTCCACGACCAAACCATCCAGCTCAGATAACAAAACTCCACCAAAAGCGATAGTATTAGTAGTGATAGAAAAGACTAGGTATCGAAAGCCCGACTCAAGAAAACAACTAGTGAAAGGAAAATGATTATGAAAAATTTAGGAACTAGAGGAAGATATAGAGTGGAGACACTCGCGTCATTGCAAATGACTTTTCACGAATGATCATTATAATGACGCGGACCATAAGCACCTGTAAGTTCGATTGTCACTGACCTCAAACTGGTGCCACGCTTTGGGCGTCCCTAGCTCTCTTCCAACCTAGAGAGTATACACAAGAAATCCAAAAGGAAGAATCCAGTTTGTCAAGCTAACTTGAAATATCCTAGAATAATGGCTAAAATTGATTACCGGCTTGATAAATAATAAGCAACCGTGTGAACTAATTTACCCTCATCTTTGGTGACTTTAAAATTGAGGTAATACAAACGTCGAAGCATTAAGTAGATGTTCATAGGTAAACAAAAAGATGTATCTCACTAAGGCAAGTCGGTGTATTCCGAAGCTTTCTATATAGAGGGTTTACAACAACAATGGTAGCCTCAGTTCGCACAAGAAGTAAAATGATGAGATACGAAGTGAATTTGTTCCATCAACATTATACATACTTGTCTTTAAGTCTGGTTTTCGGATCAGAAGATGGATGAAATGTTGTCCAGTCAGTTTGCATTTAGTTAGGACGGGAGATTCATAGTGATCGTACAACTGTCAGCCAACTCGAGGTTTAAATAAATTTCAGACGACAGGGATCAATAGACAAGATTTTCTAAATACTCTTGATTGTTGTCCAGGTTTAGCGGCTAGATTATTTGAGACATAAATTTAGCTTTGGAAACTGATTTGATGCCACCATAATGGAGGTCAATGATCTTTCCAGTTTACAAGGATGAAATCCTCTTGTAATCAGCATATTAATGTACTTGTCTAACAGTTTTCCACATAGTTGCGTCATAATGTCTTACGGTGTTTTTCACCATGTATTAACTGGTTTATGCCAGTAGAAGTTACTGTCATAAAAAACGCACGTCAACTAAATAGAGGCAAGAATGAATAATTACAGATAAGGGTATGCGGTTAACAGTTGATTTACTATGTCGAACTGTCATTGTCGTTACATAATTCCGAGATGGTAAGAAGTCAAAAAATCTAAGTCCGTATGAAACCACAGCGGAATACAGGATCAGCACAATAGAGGCGCGAACGAAGCTACTACGATTGTTGGTTGCGGACATAACCAAACAGATGGTCGACCACATGGCAATCAAGAGCCAAAGACTTCGAGTCTCTCCAGTCTTGATTTTCTGCCTTTATTAATTTGTCTATCAGTGAAACAAGTTTTCTAAGTATGTCCAACATGTAAGTAACCCTTTCAAGATTGAGAGGTCTTGACTTTCACTGTCATCCTCTTCTCACTAGTATTTAACACCACTCAGAACAACGGTATTGCGAAGTGAAGACAGATCTTACATACTAAATTCTACAGTTTACGGTCTATAAATTGGAGAAATGGTATATAAATTCGTTGTTACTGATGTAGATTGTGCGTTTTCTCGGACAGTTTTAAGCTAGGTATCAGGCCGCTGTCTGATTAGTTCTTCCATAAAATCTAATGCCATAAGGTTAGGGTTTGTTTCAGGACTAAGTGAAGGTTTAAAGAAATTGTCGAATCGTTTGTTGCATATGAGTTGTTAATCATAACCAGTTTGCTCCGTTGTGGTAAGAAGTGGCTTTTTACCATTCTAAACGTTTAGAGTATACTAAGGTATTTCTAATGTTGATTGTATATGGCATTCTGTTTTTGCGCAAAAGCCTGAAAATAGCGTTGTTGGTCCCGATTAGTTGGTTTCAATACTATGCTTTTACTAAGAATCCTATTTTTACAGTTCACTTTTAATATTGACACATCAACATGTTCAAGGCAATCGTAACTAAAAACTGACGCTTAGCTGCCTAAGTTAGTAGTTTGCGGTAATCTACCTTATGGTCTGCAGTAGTTACGGGAAAACTAGAATAGTACGCACATTCAGTTCATTGATGAAGATATTGAACGACGATTATCAAATAAATATCTAGAACTGTTATTTAAGAAAAAAAATGTTTGAAGAGACGCATAAAAAATTCAGTACACATTACTGACAATATGTAGTTGGTTAATTTTCTTTTATTTTAAGAAAAGAACGCAAGACCAAGATAGAGAACAATACCGACATAAAACTATTGGAAAAAAATCATCCATAAGAGATGAGAATGTGAATAATGAACAAAAGAAGGGAAAAATGGACAAATAGTTATGAAAAATAGTAATAGACTGACCCTATATGAATAGAAATGAGTTCTGAGTAATGTTCTTGATATATAGTGTATGTATGTATAGTCTTATGTTTTAATCAATCTTCCGTCGCCAAAATGGTTTACCTTCCATTAAAATTCCAATCGTTCGATTACTATTACATGTAAGGAGAAATGTAAAAAACAGCTTTACAAGATGATAAACAATACAGATACGAGTTAGTTCAAGGTAAGAGTAGAGGGGAATAGTGTGCATATTACGCACATAGTGACAAAACTAGTTTATGGTAGAAATGTGGAAAATCAAACTGTATCCTGTGTGAATAAATGTGTATTTTTTTTGAATGAAAAAATGAGCATATTTCATACATATATGTATATATAAAACCAGTTGATTTCAATTGAATAGAAATAAGAATTTCAACAAAGTTAATGAATAAATCTAAGCACAGTACAGAAATAAAGATAGATAGAAGAAAGAAGTAAAGATAGATGAATAGACAGAACAAAAAACCAACATGATTGCTTACATTATTATTCTGCAATATCAGCATTCATATGCATATATAATTCCACATCACAGTAAAAAGCCAGGCAGCTGCCGGTATTATTTGTTTTCAGGATAAAGACAAAGAGAAGAGAGGATAAAGTAAACAAAAAAAGGAAGGATATAAATGTTGAACACTCGATACAATGATAAGATTATATCTTATGTGTTGATCATAATATGCGAATTAGGCCATTCCATAGCCCTCACTACATTCACGTATAGCCATCAAAAGTCTTGATCGTAGCTGCTCGTAGCTTTCATATGCTGGCAATACAAGTGTGTTAAAACTGTAAAAGGTTAAGAAAATATACAACAGATGAGCGCATATATATATATATATATATATATATATATATATATATATATATATATATATATATATATATATATATATTAAGAAGAAATACATAAGTTTTTAAAACAATTCATAATATAGGGCTGAGTAAATTATAATTACTTGTTCTTCATTAGAAATTCTTAACTACTTGAGTATAACTCTGCTTTGATGCTGAAACACAGATAAGTTGATTTCATTAGAGGGATTATAGTCTAGGGATTCTGATCTATAAATTCAATCCACAAGCAAATGGGGAATTGTTGGAGATGGTAGTTTGTAACAAGAGTAAGATTGTATGTCATTTTATCACTTAGGAACTTGGAGTTTATGGGAACCATCAGTTTGAGATCAAGGCTTCCCGGTTTCCTTAATTGGGATCTACGTATTCGACAGACAGGTTCAAGTATCAGGTAAATACTTTTATCGTCTTACTTTTAGACAGTGAAGATTGTAAACACGTGGCTGTATAAGTGCATTTCGTCGAAGTAGATGAATTCTCTCAGGCTGTACCATGTAATTGAAACAAAGTACTGAATAATAGGTATGGTCAACCAGTTATCTATCTTGTTAATTCGATAGACAGAGATGAAACACTTTTAGTCATGAACATTAATCTTTTGTATCATATGAGTCTAGAAACTTTCAACCAGCATTCAGCAATGACGTTCTAAAAAACTTTCAAAAAATAGTATTACTATATAAACAATTTTCCTAACATGCTTCGTAACTCATAAATATATGAAGTAGTGATTTACTGTTTAAATCTCTATCACTTTGTTTCCATTTCCAAGTTCAGTATGAAGAACTGAGTGGTATTACGACCCATTCAAAAATGTGTTATGATTGTTGAGTTACATTTATGCATGTTAACTTATCTTCTTGTCAAGTTGAAAAGGTCTGCTATAAACTGAAAGGATATAACTGTAGTCAATTCTACAATTTCAAAAAAAATTGTAGTACCCAGCAGTGTGAATGACTAAAATAAGTTAGAATGAATCAACTCTAACCATACGGTATTATCATGTAAAAATTTTGCTGTATAGTTGTTAAAGTCTAGATAATAACTAACAGAACAAATATCTTTTGAAAAGACAGAAACCAAAAATTAGAGACCAATCGACACTTACCAAGTATGTGCAGACGGTAAATAATTAGTACTTGAAACAGATGAACGACTAATTTGAAATTTAGTAGGACCATGCATTCCTTCTAAATTCATAAATCCACCTAACGGTACTTTACTAGTACCAGTAACAAATTGTAGAAAACGTGCTAAATCTTCTTGATCAAATGATTCTAATGCTTGCCAAAACCATTCAATTTGTGGTGAATTCGGTTGATATTTTGAATAAGTTGTATTAGCCTTCAAATCAACTAAATCAATGTTAGGCAAACCACTAATCAATAATTCTAGTTCTTGTTCATTGAATATACTAATCATACGTTTAGGAATGATATCATAGAAGCCTCTTAAGAAAGCATCAAGTTGTTGACGTATAGCACCAGTCATACGTTCTTGACAAACTAAACGAACATATTCTTTTTTGTTATTCTCAGTAACTGCTACATTTCGACCATTTTCAATGAGGTCACGAGTTTCTGTTTTGCCAAATTCATTTATCTGAAGAAGAAAAAAACATACGTGGAAAAACAAAGCTGAAATTAATAAACAACAGAGTACTAAATAGCTAAGAATAACCTAAAGTAATTGGAATGTTACGGATATATGTTTCACATGACATTTGAAGGTTTACATCACAGACGATTATTGGATCAAGGAAAACCTTCCAGGATAGCGTGTACAACATTCTAGTGAATCTATTGCCTAAGAATAGTGTTATTTTGGTTATTATCAATTTAACTGTCTTTCATAATTACCTCGTTAAAAAGATTAATCTTCTACCTTTTTATCGACATTGTGAAAGTGTCGCTATGCTGTGTAATGGTTTTTCAGCTTGTTCATAATGACAGAGAGTGAAGGAGTTGAGCGTTTCAACCATTTCACATATATCTTCGAAGCATCATTAACCATGATGAATTAATGAATTTTCATTGGATGTGAGGTGACTGGGATATATATTACGCATCCCTGACCATCTGGTAACTCGATGGGTGATGATGGCTAGTTTAAGAGTAGATTGGGGGAAATTAAAGACAACCAAACATAACATTAGACTGGGCCGTGTAGGCAAATTCAAACTACCTGGTCCGGGTTCGTACAATTATCGTAGCCAATAATTAGAAAATTTGGGTGACAAGGTTGAGAACAGTTCAAAATAGTTCAAGTGTATTCACTTTGTCTTTCCTTAGATCCTACATTTTTAAACTATTTTACAGATCTTATTCTATGAGCATGAAAACTATAACTGCTTATACTATTCTGGTATCTCGCTATGTTGGTGTGTAGTAGCAATTTGAAGCGATGCATGTATTTGTTGCGTATTGTATCGTGTTTGACATGACAAAACAATAATCATATTAGTAGTATTTTATCAGCCATATTACAATCAGCACAAATAAGTCAATTCAGATGATGACCTCAGTAGGAATTAAAGACAAACAACTGTTTGATATGCTAAATCCCTATGATGTAAGAGATATACACGACTGAACATTTTATTCACATTATAATTCGATAATAACATTATTTTATTTATTTATTTGAACACATAAATATTGGTACAAGAGGGTAACTAAAATATATGCGACACACAAAACAATGAGAATTCGAAGAAAAAAACCAATAACGAACAGATTAGTGTAATGTAATGTAATAATAATAATAATAGTAATAATGAGGGAACGAAAAAGCACAATCAGAAGAAATCCTTCAGTTAAGGAAGATACAACCATTTTTTTATGAAGAAAGTAAAAGAAGGTTACAGAAGGATAGCCACTGGCTTCTATTCTGAGCCATAACTCATAACGTCTCTAGCCACCGTTTTGCACCATCTCTCGGACTCCAGCCAGAGAGTCGTGAAGGACCAACACAAGCCAGCCCATTGCAGCTTTCTATCATACCACGAAACCATGCCATATACTGACTACCTCTCCGCTTTTTCCAACCAGTCCCAGAATCGGCAAATAATGCACGACGTGGAATTTTCTGGGACGACATCCCTAGAACATGTCCAAATCACCGAAGTTGGTGTTTCAAGATGGTGACACGATGCCGAACCTCTGTATTACTAACATGGTGTTACCACTGCATGTCAGCAATCCTTCGGAGACAACGATGATCTAACCCAGAGAGTCGTATAACATCCTCAACTCGGAGAGGCCAAGTTTCACAAGCATAGAGCAAAACTGCTCTCACCGACGCGTCGTAGATCCGACCTTTTACAGCCTGACTAACATCACGAAGGCACTAAACATGGCCCAGATTGGTATAAGTCGCTCTGGTTTTCATTATACGTGAATCGATCTCATCACTCACGCCACCACCAGCACTTATGCAGTTACCCAGATACACCAACTTCTCGACTACTTCTATCTGGCTCACCATGCAGAGTGAGTATAGGATTAGAATCCTGCCAGTCTTGTACTTTGCACTTCGAAGATGCAAAGCACATACCATACCTACGAACACTGATTGCCAACTGATTAAGTGCGGATTGCATGCCTTGGGCATTATCGCACAGTAAGACAATATCATCCACATACTCAAGGTCGAGAAGTCTTTTTCCAGGCAACAGAACATTATTATATCTCTACAAATAAATTAACATCTTACAATGATATCAGCTTTAATTTTATTACACACTCATAAATATAATAAAAGAATACAATTTAAAATATACACATACTTCGGTACTAAATGTTAGTTCATAACCTAAATCAGATACATCGTGACTTAAGAGAAATTCTAATCCTTTGAAAAATTCATAATCTTCACTTTCTAAATCAGAGCACCTGTAGATGAGTGAAAATAATAAAATGAAAAAAAAGTTATTATTAAATAGGAGATAAATTCTCTTGTCTTTTTTTTTGTTTCTCTCGCACATTTGGCAGTTCATATGCTTTTATAGAACAAGAAACACCGAGAGTAGTCAAAAAATTTTGTTTTCTAAATGAGAACAGATTCGAACTTGGTTTTACGAAATAGAAGAATTATTCATGACGATGATACCAACAACGTCGTATTGCCCGTAAACTTAACTTATACGACACAATGCAAGTTGTTGCTTCAGGACTGGTCTGCATCAACACCTGAACTAAGGATAGGGAGTGAAGTGGTCGAACGCGTCGACAACTTCACTTATCTTGGAAGTCTGATCAACCCTAATGGGCTGGTATCGGACGAAATCTCAGCACGGATTCGAAAAGCTCGTTTGGCTTTTGCCAACTTACGTCACCTGTGGCGAAGGCGAGATATCCGTCTATCAATAAAAGGACGAGTATACTGCGCGGCAGTCCGTTCTGTCTTACTTTACGGCAGCGAAACATGCCCTTTAAGAGTAGAAGACACCCGTAGTCTACTAGTATTTGACCACAGATGCCTTAGAAATATTGCTGGCGTCTGTTGGGATCATCGGGTAAGTAATAGTGAGGTTAGACTCAGGGTATTAGGGAATGATGGTAAATCAGTTGATGAGGTTGTTAATCTTCATCGACTGAGATGATTGGGCTACGTGTTACGTATGCCTGAACACCGATTACCACGACGTGCAATGCTAACGGGTGTTAGAGATGGTTGGAAGAGAATTACGGGCGGCCAAACCAAAACGTGGCATCAGTGCTTGAAGACACTAACCTCTAGTCTGAGCCATGTTGGTAGATGCAGACTACTTGGTTGGGGTCCGCGTGACTTTCGTAACCGATGGTTGGAGACTTGGTGACATGGATCAAAATCGATCACAATGGCGTCGGTGCATACACTCCCTGTCTTCCCTTAAACTAAGAGATTAAAATTACTTCATATCTTTCTTCCTACGAACTAATTATATATTCCGGTACTGTATCCTTATATGCTATCTTTCTCCTATATATTACCACCTTTAACCTAACCACTCCCATGAATCCGGTGTTCATCTTACTGTGCTAACGAGGTATGGCAACCTGGACCGATGCATATATATGCCTGGTCCTACGTTGTAGCTGACTGACTGAGAAATTGTCACACATAAAAAAACACTACATGTGATGAGTACGGACATAAAATAACACTAAATGTAACAGATTAACTGATTCGATACAGCCATCTTGATTAAAAAAGGCATATTGAAATCAAGACATTGGAAAACGAGGTAACCATCTCTTAATCAATATCTGATGTTAACGAGAAGTTGACCTTCATTAAACAATCAACTATAAAACTAATTTCAAGGTTGTTTATAGAATCTGTTCAAATCAACCAAGAACCTAAAACAATAGAAAATTTATCTATTCATAGGAGGAGACCTGACTTTTGTACACAATGAAATATATTCTATCTTTGCCTATGCGAATGTACAGCTTGGTAATATATTCATCAAGGAGATCATAGGTGTGGACCAAAAAAAACAAAACAAATCGCGATCATGATTACAACTCACACAAGCACAAATGAATGTTTAATCTTACCTGACAGGTACTCCTAAAATATGTTTGTAAAACGCTCGTGTGAAATAGCATTCCAGAAGTTTATTATCATTAATAGCTTTAGCAATAAAACGTCCGACAAATTTGAAGTAAGACAAATGATTACTATTAATGTAAGAGCTTGGATTAATTGTGTATGTAACCCGATCTGCGGGAGAGACGCGGAAAAGGCAGTAGTTTGGATTGAAGATTTCTCGACTCATTAATAAAAACCATTCTCTCAGTGGACCGCCAGCATCTTGACCCTCTTCGTCTAACAGGTATGAAAGAATAAAGATGTAATTACTAGTTTGATGAATGAACGTGTTGAAATATAAAATCTTTGAAGTAAACACAATGAAAATTGGGTAACGATGACTAAACGGTCAATATGGATGACTGATTGAAATTTCAGTAAAACCTGCTGTTAGCGGGACATAAACTGGATTAAAGCATGCTCAATGTACGATTGCTTTAGTGCACACTGACTGGCTAATTCTTATCCAATCAGCACAAGTCGATAGTTGGAGAATACTCTAGAATCTTCTCATGTAAAAACTATAAATATACTAACGTTTTCTCTATCGTGTTTCTTACTGTCATCTTACTTTCATCTAACCTTGTTATTTGGAATATAATCTCTTTCCTGTTCAACTGTGTTCTGATTTGGGGACTTGTCTAGTGATTGGTGTCCAAGAATATTAGACAACAGGTATAGCTGGATCATAACGTAAAAAGAGAGATTATAACACCTGCATTACAAACGGTATCCAATACACTAACATAACTCATTGGTCTAATGCTATTATTCGGTTTTGAATTTTCTTCTGATTATATTTTACGCAACTAAGCTTTTTTCTTTGATTAAAAATAATAATAAAATCAACAGTAGGTCTCTAAACCACTATCAATGAGATGGATAGATATATACCTATGTAGGACCTCGTACATTTTGCAACAATGGATAAAAAAATAAGGCAAATTTTAAAATAGCTTAAGCGGGTTCAGAATATCATAGATTTATTTTACCTGCTTACAAGGAGTAACACAAAGGATGAATTCATCTTGTTGACTTAATAATTGAATTTTATACTGCCGATAATATGAAAGTATTTAAGCATACTCTTGAAAGCTACAAATCATAGTTGTAGGTTAGAAAAAATGGTTAAATGCAGTGCATTAGAGTGACCTAAAATGTTTTGTTTCAAATTGGAGAAGTATCGCTAACAGAAAACCAATTATTAATTGAAAAATGTCTGGCATTGACCAAAGAGAGAGAACGAGCTCTAGAATGTCTGAATTAATACGCAATAAAATTATACATATGCTATACATCTGACAAGCATAATAAAACAACAAAACTCACTTTGGAAGCGAATCACAAATTTATGTTTCCATTCACTCACGGATCTTCTGTGTAGTCTGGCATAACTATCTTCGAATATTCGATCCCTTGAGACAGTTATTGGGTCATCGTCATAACGATTACTTGATGTTGAACGATTAGATAATGATTGTAGTTGCTGTCGGAAAAAGCGACGTTTGACGTCGAAATCAAGCACTCGAGGATAAGCCAAAAATACAGCGAAAGGTGATTCACCTATATTTGCTCCATGATGACGAAGAACATGACTTAATCCACGACGATATTTATCTGCAAATTCAATTATAGGATTTTTAGAAAATGGACTTTGAGATGCGGTCGCCGAATTAGTTGAAGTACATGCTGTAACTGTTAAATCCTCTCCTGTAGTAGAGACATCAGGGGACTGAGGTCCACCAAGATCAAAATACAAGTGTGAGAGATGATCAGTAGTTGATGATCTATTAGTATCAAGTTCTGAATGAGATGTGGAATCAACACACATATGTAAAAGTGGCACCATGTCGATAAGGCTTAGTGTACCTGAAGAACACGAATTAGTACGACTAGATCGACTGTTTGTGGAACGTTGTCGAAGCAGAATAGTGTCTTTCACCAAATGGACATGAGCCAAACAAAACACTTCTAGAAGAGGTTGCAATAGTAGAACAGCATTTTGATCATTTAACGCCTGAAGTTTTTCAAATGCTTGGCACAAATGGTCCCAGAATTCATTCACACCAGGTACAGAAGATAACAGATCATCAGACGATACAGGGATTAGATTCGAACCAACTAGTGAACTGTCTCCAGCGGCAATACGTAACATTAAACCCAAAATACCACGAAGACGACATTGGTCATTGTTAGGACATGTGAAAACTTCAGAAGAATTCAACTGTAGGTCAGAAAACTTGGTAGCAGTCTGAGAACGTGAATCACTCGATACAACTACCATTTGTCCGGGTATACCAAAGCGATCAGGGAGAACATCATAAGAAGAAATACGACTTATCTCTGAAGGATAACGAGATGAAGACGGTTTGGATGAATCGTGTGTTGGAAGAGAGTCTAATGCTTTACCTTTCAGCCGCTTATCAACTTCAGACACAAGACACTGAAAAGAAATACGATAATAGTATTAACAGAGAATTGAAAATACGGGGGATTTCAATATATTATATTTGATAAATGAAGTAAAAATTGACTAAATAATTGAACAGAGGTTAACTATTGACTCAATTAAGTTGACAAGAGTTTATGAATTGACAAATGCTACTGACAGAAATTTACTGATAATTGTGAAAAAAAACTGAAGATAACAAAACGGATGTATCTACAAACAACAGAAAACCAATATTTATAAATCTCGACTTCAAAGGTGATAACGTCACAAGCACAACCGATAAGAGGCTTAACAATCCATTAACCAGAATTTGTCCAGGGCAAAATTATTAGCTCTGTATAAAGCATGTTCAATGACCCAACCAAAAGATGAAAGTACTCATTTGATGTAACCACCAACTATATCTATAAATCAACATGTTTCTATCAGAACGGTCACAACTTTAGTTGCAAAAACGTAAAATTCAGCTGTTTTTGTCAATTTAAAATGAAATAGTAAAACGTTAAAAGACAGATTTGTGCAAGTTGCTGTTGATAAAAGACCAAGATCAGTGACCCATGCAAGCTATGTTACAACACTAAATTTATAGTGCAGTTAGGATTCATTTGGTCTCAAATACAATTTAGAGTATGGAGTTCACTAATCATTGTTAAAAGTTATATATGATTACAAGAAAGTAGATTTCTCATTAGATGCTTTTACTGACTGTTCTGAGAGGAGAGTGATCACATAAAAGTGAGTAGTTGTTAAATTCGGACACGTCTGAATAAGGATGTTGAAATACAGACGGATCCTAGTAATGTTTCTTCGTTTATTACTATCTACGTCATTAGTCATCGATAAACACTGAGTAATACCTGCAACTGGTCGGATATATTTGAGATCAATTGACCCGCTGTAACTGACAATAAACGAAGAATTAATTCCTTCATATTTTGATTTGCTTGAGCCAAATCAGTAATCAATTGTGTGGTCATTATACGAGCAGTTTCAGAAAATTTAGGAGCTAATACAAGTTGACATAAAGTTTCAATGACTTGCGGTCTTAGTGGATTCATTAAATTATTCGTCGAATTGGATACTGGTGGCTGTGTAGAAGATGATTGGTCTTCTGGAGTAGGGGTGGCGACACTTTCTGCAACATGTGAAGATTGTATGTCAGTAGTAGATTGCTGTGATGATATATCTGTTGGATTCTAAGTGAAAATAAACAAATAAATTAGAATTAATAAAAATTGTCAAAAAAGTTTAACATTAATGGACAGTGATTTGACGTTTCAAATTCGATTTTCATGATATAAATCAAACACTAAAACATAACATTTCAGAACCGAGTAGACTAAATTTGCTGGTAAACTGAAACATGAAATTGTGGTGTTGAGCTTTTATCACTCGTTTCTAACTTCTACAACAGTGAAAATAAAGTAACAGTATAAATGTATACTGTGTATCAATATGCTTTATCCACCATAGATTTCTTATAGTGTGGATGCTGATTTGAGACATGCTTCACTTTCGTTCGGATAATCAGATAGAATTACTAAACCCAACGCTAAAGGAGTAATCCAAATTAGTGTGCACAAGATGTTCGTTGAGTCGTATTATTCTTATATTATTATTACATATCGTTCAGACATTAATTTACTGAAAATTCAATAAAAGCTTTAGTCGAATAGTTATAAGTTGATAGAATTATGTTGTCATGAACGAATACTCAGATGTAGATAACCAATTTATTGTTTAATGCAAAATTACAGTGTCTTCGTAAAATATGAAAACCATATATTAAATACGTCATTTACACATCTTCCATCAGTTGTCTCTTACAAACTTCATCCTTCCTGTTGCTATTACAATTACACGCTGTTTACATTATTGTTCTTTAATTCGATCTCAACGTTCTGCTGCCAGGTATTCCACTTCTAACTGGTGTTACATATCTGTCAACACAAGTAGCATACACCATAATGTGACTGGAAAATTCATCGAGAAAATCATGTCGCCAGGGAAAACTATTCACAAAGGATTAGGAAACGTTATTTAAGCAATTACACATGTGTATTACAGATTACCAGTTGATTGAAATAATTTATTCTTAAAGAGCTAGTGTATGAAATAATAATAGTAAAGTGATGATTTGGTTAGTTGAAACACATGACTTTCAACAAGTAAGGTCATAAGTTTAAAATCCACTTCATTTGGACAATCGTTACGCAAACAATGAATCTCAGAGATCAGTACATAAAAATTAGGAGTTGAGTTGGATAAACATGGTATACACTTCTCTTACCTGTTGATTTGTATCAGTCAAAATAGTATTTACAGTGGTTGGTGTAACAAGATTAGTTCGATGAGTTGAAGCCTGAGCAACAGATATATTGGAATGAGATCGACTGAGTAGGAAATCTTTGACAATCCCAGCAAGAATAGTTATGAGACGTTCTTGATGATTTGGACGGTCGTGTAATAATTGATGACAAAGTAATTCAGATAAAGCAGTGAAACAATTTACGGTCACTGGTGTAGTATTAGTAGTAGTAGTAATAGACTTGGGACTATTATTGTTGGTGCATTGTGTTTCATATGTTACTTCTTTCATGGAATCATTTTCCGATGCATCTGCTACAAGTAGTAATATTTTGCAAAGATAAAAAAATTGACACGAGAAAGCAATAATAATAGTAACATTTGACGAAGATTTTTGAATTTTAAATGTGACATGATGGAAATATTTTAGACAACGATTATAACCAGGAAACACTAAGTAACTGCTCTATCATAGTATTGGACCTCTCATCCTCATCAGTAAACGTAAAGAACTTGGGTTCAATCCCTGGGTGTCATGGATGAGCATTACTGATAAGTCGCATAATAGAGCGAAACAACAGTTTAGTGCTTTCTGATTACCAATGATTGTTTAACGAAGGTTAGTCTGTAATGTACGTTATCAACAGTAGTAATATTGAGTAAAAAGTAAGTTTCGGATACTATAATCATCATAAGTGATACATTTTTAGGTAGTATATCAGTTTCGTGGACTTATTTCTTATTCTTATTATTCTTCTTCTTCATAAGAGTTACATTTCTCTGCACTGAATACAAAGCTATGACAGAATATAATGTTTAGATTGAAGGTGAGTTAATAAAAAATTACAATAATGAATACTGTTACTACACTCAGATTTGTCCTAACAATTTTATCTCGGTATGCTAATGGGTCATAACAACTTGAACCGATGTACACATGTATCAGGTTCTATATTGCACATAGACTAGATGAAATATGAATGTTTGACAAAATACTGTCACGAGTAAATATTATGCGACGATGAAAGTTGTAGGAAGGAGATCAGATTCTAAACCTTCACCATAGAAAGTAAATAACAAACTGTTGACATGACCTGTGCAAATTCCGTATTGTATACTATTTGGCAATGATAAGAGTTCAACCTTGCAAAAAAAACCGCTGTAATGGCTGTAACCCACAAGCTGAACTTCTTTGGATTGGTGTCTGCTCCACAAATTTAGACTGTTCCAAGTCCACTCTATGGAGAGTATGCACAATTTTTCACATGAAAAAAAAATTTAATGGTTAAGTAATGTCATACGTTTAGTAGTTCTATGACTATTAGTAGTTTGTAAACTACTGTCTGTCGAATCAATATTTTTCTTTGGACTGTTAAAAAACACAAAGTGTGAAACTTTAACACCATTCCAATCACCATTTTACACCCTTTATTGCATCCGTAATTAATATTCGTTAATTCACATTTGTCCTAAACAAAGTCACTTGGAATTTATGCTTACCCAAATAAAGTAAAAATTAAACTTTCTTAAATACAATTATCGCGTAACAATTTGCACCCATCTAATGACGCCTATGCTGTGTGTTTACTGTACTAATTTTCAGACTATAAAATTATTATTATTATTACTATGGAGTATAAAATCTCACTGTGATAAATGCAGTCTACGTAGAAGTTGGTTTAAAAATAAGGGAAAGATATATCAGATAAAATGTGTCTAAAACGTAAAGTACATGGTCAATAAACAACTTTTGATGCATGGAAACACGAAAAAAGTGGAAAAAACGCATCCACAATCAAACGTTTTTTTTACCTGAGTATGATGATGAAGTAGTCTCAGTGGTTGTTAAATTAGATGATTTATGACATGGATTTATAGATGTTTTCGATGTAGATGACGAAGACTCTTGAGTTGAATCAATTGCTTGTTGTTTGTCAGAAATTGAAACAGGTCTTTTTCTTGATGAAATTCTTGCTCGTCTAACTACAGGTCGTGTGGTAGATCCAACAGACAATGGAGTTATGTTAGATTGGGAGAGGCGATTGAATATATCCCAGAATGATGTGAAAGCAACTATTTATAAAATATAAGCAAACAAGCAAACAACAATGTGTAGGAAACGGTAATACAATATTAAAAAAAAAGAATTTCCACCAGTGTTTTAAGAAAAAATAATACTTGGAAATTAAGTTAGATGTTGGTATCTGTATCGAATAATGAATGTCCACTTCATATGTGGAATGGTATTTCAATTGATAAGCATACAAACTCAGACTAAAATGAGTTGTTAGTATTAAGATTTTTATTTAATCGATCAGCCAAAAAGTAGACTTCTTGGATGGATGACCTGATATTGACCGTAGATATAAGTTGGTTAATTTAGACATTAGGTAGTAATGAAATGGCGAATGATTTTTTTATTCTATTCGGGACTAGTAAGCCGAAAAACATACAAGCAATTAAAAACTGAATTTCAGTGCAGAAGTGTACGCTTCTTTTGAACATAATGCTATTATACAAAAAAAGGTGCGAGAGTACAATAAGCTGCTGTTTTATCACGAAACGATAAGTTGTGTGGGATCAAATAAATAACCACAATTGGGTCCAGGGTCCTAGGCGTGTGTTTTAAAGATTAATGATATTTACATGAAGCATCCACAGCGTCGGGCGTTAAAATTCTCTACTTTTAGTTATACTAAACTAAAGCAGTATAAATCGATGTGACGGTACCTAAGAGAATAAGTATCATCTTTACTTTCATAGCAAATAAGCTCAACTACTGAGTTCAGGTTCTATGTCTCTTAGACTGTGAAAGAAACAGACAATTTTGTCGGATATCCCGTATCAGAACCATGATCGTTTATAAAACAAATTATTTATAAGACAATAGCGAGGACAAGTGATACGACATTGTTGCCTAAGCAGAAGTAAGCAGAGTGGGATTAAAACGCGAGACATGGTAGTTGAAAGCTGGATCACTTAACAACTGATGCACTGTTCCACCCCTAGTGAAGATCGAAGTACTATAATAGTAATATTTTATTAACGACACATTTAAGTGAAAAGCTATTTGATGTCAGGTCTGAACGATAAGTGATATTTATTTTCACACTAAAACTGAAAAATACTTACTATCAGTGCTATGAGAAGTCCCAGCAGACTCTGACTGACATACTTCTGAAGGATAAAAATGCGATGGGAATGCGCGGGTTAATTCGTTCAGAGCTTCCAGGAGGACACCAGCAACAAAAACTGCTCCTTGAGGATGTATAATATATCGAACAGGAGTCGATGAGGACGTATCTTTGGAACAAGTGGGCACAACAGTATGAGAGTCATTTTGAATATAAGATGTATGAATTAGGCTTTGAGGAACAGGATGGAATATCCGTACCCAGCAACCCAAGGCAGCTTCAAATCCAGTATGGAATAATGTGTTGTTAGACATGGGCTTCGTAGAACATTGGAATTCACTTTCAGAAGCAGGAAAAGATACCCCACGATCGTGTGAAGTACTCGGTACTGGTTCACATTCCTCTATGGACGGCACAAAACTAGGAGAAGTTAACTGTAATTGGGGAGGAGGTTTTTCAGACAATCCATTAAACAGAGATATGATGGTGTTTACAATCCAATTTCGTGTAGCAGAGTGGCATGACAGATTACGCAGAACCTAGAAAATTAATCATTTTACGATATATAATTTACCAGGTCCAAGGGAATACAAAACAAAGATATTTAAACTTAGTGCCGAAATTTGTGTCAGCCAGGAAGGACATGCAATCTGGACCAATTAGAGCTTTATATTGGTTATTCCAGGGTTACAGAATAAGTTACTCACGCTATGTGAGGGAAGGACAAGTTTGAAAAGGGTATGTACGGTGATAGTCACACTTAACAGTGAAATATTAACGCTTACTGGGATAAGTAACCCTACAAAGCTTATCATACAGCTGCTTATGACACATAATTGTATGTTATAGCATCAAATATTTTACACACAGGCATGTTATTTTTGAGGGGATCAAAGTCTATTCTACCGGCTAGTTGTCTTACTTTTTGATGTATGTAGTTAGGGAGCCTTGGATCTATAGTTCAGCTTCATCATGTCATTATGAAGCATATATCGATCAAGAATTTTTACGCAATCACAAAATCTTAGACCAAAACAGGAACCAACTAAATGACTAACACACTAGGACTTGGTCAGATGGGGACAAAAGCGAGAATGAAAGTATGTATGCAGTAAAAGACATGGAGATAAACAGAATAGGCAAGTTCATTACAATAGAAAAATCACACTAAATATTTGAAACGATAAATCTGTCGGATAAGAAATAAAGTAGATTTAAAGGTTATGTAAATCTAGTTATATAAAGAATTTGTTAAGACAATTGTTCAAATAGAGACGATTAACAACGCAAACACAGTATTATACCACTTACTTTCTTCACCGTTGGTACTATGTTTTGTCTTTGATTAGAACATGAAGAACTGGCTACAAGCAGTACTATTATACATGTTAATCCTTCATGATCAATTAATTCACGACTAGATAAACCGGCCATTGCACGAACACCTAAAGCATTATTCAAACTTAATGAACCATCTATATTGTTAGGATGAACTACAATTTGATCATTTGAATGAAATCGAACAATCCAACGTCCTTGTCCACCACCACCTAGTAATCCAGAAGTGGTGGTGAAATTACGCCAAAACTCTTTAGAAAACAAAATGGATAAATAATGTTAGAAAAGAATAAAACTGTTGAACAAAATTGTTATGAATATTCAATAAAATTTGAACGAACAGTTAGGTAGAAATTGGGCGCTGAATATATATAATCTTGAACATCAAAATTGTATTGAAACAATTTCAGGGAGTGAAAATGAAATAATTTGTTCGGTAAGCTATTTCGAATTTCCCTCCAGCGGTGAATATACTCGATTATATTGACGTACAAAAAGTTGGGACAAATTAAATTTCAATTGCTGGGATTATTCAAATGCAATTTTCACATGTTGGTGAAAAGTTGTATATATTTCGCATGATTTCACGTCATGGTGAGCTATACAACCGAAATATGCAACTTATTAATGTGACAGATTTTTCTAGTGTGTCTACGAAAGAGTATAACTGGTAACTGTAGACTAATCTATTACATATTCCGATTGTTTACAGTAAACAAGGTGTATTCACAGTTGTTTTTGATTTTAATTTCATGAGTACAGGCGCATTATTGTTTACTGCGGGCAGTTTCTAAGTGGGGATAAGTGAAGCTTTGCAAAAAGTTTAATGTGGGTAGCTGAGTGAAGCATGATTGAAATGATGAAAACCACTTTTTTTTCGTATTTCATGACACTATAGCTGTTTCATTCGAAACGCTTTCTTTCTAAAAATTGCAAGTACACGAGTTTTTAACATAGTAAGTAAACGAGAAATTGTACGATTGTCATTCATTGCCACGAAGGATCTCACGTTCAAGATCAAGCTCCATCAATCACAACACATTATCAAATAAGCAGTGAAAAACAACCATCCCCAATTTTTGAATATATTATAGCCAATGGATATTTTGTGATCTGAGGAACGAATCTTAACGAAAATTTAACAGATACTCACGATAAGGTCGGGAATCATTGGAATGAGCTAAAATACCATTTTGAAAAGCACGAGCATAACGTTCTTCATGTTCTCGACGTAATCTGTTAGCTTCAACGACCAAATATTGAGGGAGTGTTTCCAATTGTGATTCTTCCATATCAGCCAATACTTCACGAAGTACAGAAGGTGGCAGAGATACAAGAAATGCAGTATTACTGTCAGTTGTATTTTGCGTAGATGGCGGCTGAGTAGTAGATTGTTCAGTTGAATTAGTTTCACTAGATGTGGTTGTAGGGGGTTGGGTGGAAGACTGTTGTTGTTGTTGTTCTTGACGAAATTGCGCTAGAACCTAAGAAAATAATAATTATTGTAACGGACAATTTATCATACTCAGAATAGGTCTCGAAACACATTTCAAAGTCTTCTGGGTTGAATAATTCGTAACCTCTATCAAAACGAGTCACACATTTTAATGTACAAAATATGTGTTAGACCACTCCTAGAATATTGTATGTTTATTCATAGTAGCTTTCGCATAAAGGATAAATTAAGGCTGGGATCCGGGCAGAGACGATTTACACTTCGTATTTTTAGGACTGATATATATATATATATCACGTATGTCCTATGCATTTAAGATTGCTATCTGTATCAACCTGATCATGCCTGTAAACTAGCATGAACTCGATAATAATTATTTTTGGAATATATATCTATAATTAATGTAACCTTGAAACACAATTGCATAAAGGCGCAATTCTGAGATTATAACTATCAATAATATAAGTAACAATGATGAGTTTTAAAACAGACTGCAATATGAAGCTAATTGTAGTTTACGAATCCGATTATTAGTGTATTCACGAAAAATAAATAAAAATGAATATGAAAAACTTATTTAATTTAGGATGAATAAACAGCGATGTTATACATCGTATTGTAAAGTTTCTTAAGTTGAGTACTTTGTTTAGATTGTCAGTTACAATAACTGAGACATAAAATGTTATGTCAGGATGAGCATTAGATTGTAAGATTTTTATTTATTTTACCACATAGATACTGGTACAAGGAGGCACCAAATACATATGCGACACACAGATCTCATTTGATATGTGTGAGGGCTGTGATACTGCCCGGACGCCCAAACCGAAACAGATTGTAAGAATCACATCCTGGCACCCTCTTATAAACTGACTAGCTCTCCGTTAGTACTAACCAGTCCCAGTGTTGGGAAAACATCTATCCCTCTCGAAATGCTCGCAAGTGGCAACGTGCATACAACCACTGCCAGGGAAGTCTTACTCACTGCCTTCTCGTGGCGCGGGTGTTGTTTACGAAATCGAGAGGACGAAAATCGAATGTCCGGTGCTTTAACCGGGTTTGTTTATTTATATGAACACATATATATTGGTACAAGAGTGCGCCAAATATATAGGCGACACACAAAACAATGAGAATTTAAAGTGAAGGAAAAAGAAGAAAGGTAAGGAGGGTAAAAAAAGAACAATAATGAAGCGATTGGTGTAAGGTAGTGTAATAATAATAGTAATAATAAGGGAACGGAAAGGTACAATCAGAAGAAATCCTTCAGTTAAGGAAGATACAACCATTTTTTATGAAGAAAGTAAAAGAAGGTTACAGCAGGATAGCCACTGGCTTCTATTCTGAGCCATATCTCATAACGTCTCTAGCCACCGTTTTGCACCATCTCTCGGACTCCAGCCAGAGAGTCGTGAAGGACCAACACAAGCCCGTTTTTTACAGCTTTCTATCATACCACGAAACCATGTCATATACTGACCACCTCTCCGCTTTTTCCAACCAGTCCCAGAATCGGCAAATAATGCACGACGTGGAATTTTCTGGGACGACATCCCTAGAACATGTCCAAGCCACCGAAGTCGGTGTTTCAAGATGGTGACACCAAGCGCATTATCGTCTCTGTGCCCAAACACACGACGCCGAACCTCTGCATTAATAACATAGTGCCGCCACTGGGTGTCAGCAATCCTTCGGAGACAACGATGATCAAACCCAGAGAGTCGTATAACATCCTCAACTCGGAGAGGCCAGGTTTCACAAGCATAGAGCAAAACTGCTCTCACCGACGCGTTGTAGATCCGACCTTTTACAGCCTGACTAACATCACGAAGGCACTAAACATGGCCCAGATTGGTATAAGCCGCTCTGGTTTTCATTATACGTGAATCGATCTCATCACTCACGCCACCACCAGCACTTATGCAGCTACCCAGATACACCAACTTCTCGACTACTTCTATCTGCCCACCATGCAGAATGAGTATAGGATTAGAATCCTACCAGTCTTGTAAAAGTACTTTGCACTTCGAAGATGCAAAGCACATACCATACCTACGAACACTGATTGCCAACTGATTAAGTGCGGATTGCATGTCTTGGGCATTATCGCACAGTAAGACAATATCATTCGCATACTCAAGGTCGAGAAGTCTTTCTCCAGGCAACAGATCCACACCGCCATTACTTACATCCATCAGAGCTGTTTCCAGAATGTCGTCGATGGCAAAGTTGAAGAGGAATGGTGAGATTGGTTAACCCGGCCTAACCCCACTGTTCGAATGGAACAATGGAGAAAGGTGGTTGTATGCCCCCAATATGCCTAAGGTGTTTGTATATAGGATTTTTAGGATGTTAATAAACTTCTCAGGCACACCCTTCTTCAATAGATAATCCCAGAGAACAGTTCTGTCCAACGAATCGAAGGCAGCCCCATGTCAAGAAACACTACGATTGTTGGCCTTTGATAAGTATGGCGATGTTCTAACATTTGGCGGTGGGTGAAGATATGATCAATGCATCCTCGACCAGAACGAAACCCAGCCTGCTCCTCGCGAGTCAATCTTTCTCGGGTTTCGAACAACCTACGAAGTATGACGGAAGCCAATAGCTTGGATGCAATCGGAAGTAGACTTATCCCCCGATAGTTGTTGCAGGAACGACGTGAACCCTTTTTAAAGATAGGGACAACTATCGACTCATTCCATGACGTTGGTACACTCTCTAGCTCCCAGACCTTTGTAAACAACGTCGTCAGTTCCTTAGTCAGAAAGTCATCGCCATCTTTAAAAAGAGCCGGAAATAAGTCATCTGGGCTAGGTGATTTGTAACGCTTCAAGAGTTGGAGTTCCTTGAGGATTCTCATTTTTGTAAACAACACCCCCGCCACGAGAAGGCAGTGAGTAAGACTTCCTTGGCAGAGGCTGTACATGCGTGGCCGTGTGAGAGTATTTCGAGAGGAAGGGCGAACCCACCCCACTCTCGGCCATACCAGGGCATTCGGGGGTTGGTGGATACGGAAAACCCACCTAGGGGAGTTGGAAAACCCTGATTACAAACCAATAGTGCACATGGGCTCCAGGATCATAAGGGATTAAATAGCGTATGAACCTATTGTTGATCACCAGTTACCGTGGACCCGCATCTCCTCACATGGATCAGACCTCTGGATCAAGGGCTCCAAGTGTGACCCCCTAAGAATCTGAACCTTCACATAAATCGAATGAGTTATGTAACGCATATCTATTTGGTGCGTCCTTGTACCAATGTTTGTGTTTAAATGAATAAAACACAAAACTACTCTTAGTGATCTGTCGTAAAGTGACTCTGGCTTTAACCATATGTAGATTGATCTCGTCAATCACGACAATATCATCCACATATTTAAGATCGAAAATTATTTGCAGAAAACAGATCCATGCCACTGGTACCTACTTCAAACTATTGAATATAATCGGAGAACCTTAACACACAATAACTAAAAAAGTGAATTTACGTAGAAATACACCACGAGACATAACAGATATAAAAATAAACACTGTATTCAAATGGTTACCTCTTCTTGGATATGAGGTGGAAGTCCAGTCAACCATTCTGAATTAACATGTACCGGTAAACTCATAGAATTAATTCGTTGTTGAACTTGTCTTGCATAACGATGATCTGCAATAACTTCTTGTCTCATTTCTTCAGGCAATGCATCTAAAAACGATGGATCCATTCCACCTTCCACTAATGATTGAATAGTTTCTTCATCAGTCATAACAAGTGATCTTGTTGGTGGTCCAGTGGAAGTATTAGTAGTAGGAATGTCATTAGATGTTACAAGATTTGATATATTTTCTATAGGATTTGTAGGTTCTGGTTCATTTTGAACAGGTAAAATAGCTGAATTTGACATAGCTTAAATATTAAAAAATGATCATAAATATAAACAATAATAGTAATAATATATTCTTAAAAAAAAAGAGATTGCACTGAGATAATTATTTGAGAAAAGGTATCTCTTTTAGTCTATAATCAAAACTATGAGACAAATATTAAGAAATGAAATTTCGCTACAAAAATCATGAATTGTTTCTCAAAAATTTTTTTACACATGAAGAAACCTATTGAATTATCAATATACAATTAACAAAAATTATTATGGTTATTTGTTTCAAGCATACCATTCAGAAAAAAAATCCTTTGTATAACGCTTATATCATCTACCGCCTGGTTTCTTAAGGATTGTAACAACCTGATACCTTTAAAAACTGTTATCGTTCTATAAGGCCTTATTTTAAGTACATTGATATTGCGCTTCGTCTATATTCAGTTTCAGCCCATTGAGTGATCAGATCATTAACGAGAGGATTTCTAGTTCTGTGAGATATATGGGAGTAGATGTCACTTCCTGTCTGTTTATGCCATGGAAAGGTATTTCTTATTGAGGGACTTGAAAAGAACACTCTTAATAGTTGATATTCACAATATAGAGCACTTAACCAAGAATGAACAAAATGAATACCATCATTATACTAAACTCAACTACGATACAAGTGGCTTTCTTGGTAAAACATTGGACTTTTAACCGACAGATCACAAGTTCAAACTCCGCTTTACTTACGTACAGTCATGGTAACCGAGTAGTATTACTAGCTGTCGCGTTTGAAATGTGGCTCAAAATAGAGTACATAAACCTGTAACTGATAGTGGAATTGAGAATGAGAACATAATGCCCTTTCTGTAGTCAGCTTAAAATAAAATGGAAACAATGTTACCAGGACTGTAAAATAAACTTTTACAGAAAGATGAGGTACAACAATGAATACAAACTGATAGTTTAGGTTTTGTAAATTAAAATGCGAAACCTACTTAAAACAAGTAAAACTACAATTGGGGAAGGAATAATTATATGTGTTTATTATTAGGCATTACTGCTAGCTTGCTCACTGAGTAGATTGACTACGAGCCACACTACGTGAGCAAGTTAATGACAATATTCTGTTGTTGGGAAACCAAATCATGTTGAATGGATTTCGAACCTGGGACTAAGTGGCTGGAAGTCGAACCCTCTAACCATTGAGCTCCAGAGATAATACTGCTAGAGATCAAGTTAGTGTGTAACATTATAAACAAATGGTATATAGTTTTGCGATATGAAAAAGAATTCATAATAACTTACACACATCTGATGAAATCGATATTTCAGATGCTTCACTAACACATACATCTGGATTAGTTTGAGTTAATGTAGGTACACTATCGATAGAAACAACAGGTGGTTGTTGCTGTAAATCCACAGAAGATTCTTGAGTGTAACCGGAGTTTTCAGACGTTGACACGCAAGTAACAAGAGGAGTGGCAAATGTTACAAATGTTTCTGCAGATTCATTAGCATTATTATTAGTAGAAGTCAATGCTGGAGCTGCAACCAGTGGTTCATCCGGAGAACTAGTAACTACAGATAAGCAGACTATTTCATTTTCTGAAATACGTAGATTGTATAATTCATGACGTTTCTGTTCGAGTGCTTTATAAATATGATGACGACCCAAAAGAATAAGATCCATAATTTCATGCCCGAATAACATTCGGGATAGATTGGTCCATCGTCGATAATGGGGTGGTAGAGCATAGCCTGCATAAGGAGTTAGTCCTCTAGAACGAATATCCATAATTCCTTGCTGATTTCTACTGGTTTGTCCTTGTGAAAGGAACCTAGAAAATATAGCTGCGCTTAGAGCAGAATTAACAGGAGAAGGTTGGTCTTCAGCTAGACTTGTTAGCATAGTCCACACCAGTGCATCGGCTTCTGGTCCAGAGCGATTATCTCGAGCATTGGCAGTAACTTGGCTGAAAAAGTGACTACTGTTAGATTCATTATTTGCATCTGGTTCTAAATCAGAATTAAATGACCGATTGAATGAGGTTTGGTGACGTGAACAACTACCAGAACTTGAAGGGAGGTGAGATAGAGTTGTGCCTGGAAATCGATGACGGCTGCCATAAGATGGTGGAAATTGTTGTTGAGGGATCGTTGGTGGAACATAAAATACACGATTTACTGGTGACATAGAAACAGCATCTGCGATGATTGGCCGACTTAAACCTAAACCGCTAACATCAGTAGCAAGTTGGCTTCGAGTCAGACTATTAGACCCACCTGAACTAACACCATCTGGTTCCGATTCAGTATTAAGTAGTCGGCTAAATGAAGTATGATGGCGTAAACCAGTAAGACCGGAGGAAAGATGTGGTCCGGATGAACCTGTAATCCGATGACGTGTACCATAGTGAGGAGGAACGTGTTGTGGTCGCGGTAGAACGCCAAATACACGTAAGCCACTAACGTTATTGAGTGATGTATTGTGACTGGATGTTCCAGTGTTTGTGTTAATTGTTGAAAGACCAACATTAGCTCCAGCGGTCATCGGTACCTAAAGTTGCAGAAACACAGAAGAATAGTATTACATAATTTTTAAAACGTTAAATTGGAAGTCAACATTTAGTAAGTAGTGAGCAAATTTATTTGAAGCCAGTCAGATATGAACAAAAAATTAGGGGGCGCGAATGTGCCGGTCTAAGTTGTAACACAAACTAACAGCCTAGCAAAACTAATACAAGAAAGTAATTAACATGGTCATTAAAACTATTAGTAACTTTGAGACGTGTAACGAATCCTGAATGAGAAGTGACGCACATCCTAGATTTCATTGTTAGCCATATTCCATCTATTCTACAAAGAGATTTTACCATTTTGTTAGTTAAACGTAGAGATTTAGTGAGATAAGGAATATAAGGTTTAACATGACCACTTGAATAACAGAAAATTAAATTTTACAAGATCTTCATAGCTTTGTAGTTCAACGTTTATACCTAATGATTTATTGTGGATCAGACCTAACAAATCTTGTAAGCGAATGTAATAGGATAAGTGCAAAACGATATAAAAAACAAACCTGAAGTAAAGGATGCTGATTTGCCAGGGTTGCAGCTGGTAATGCTTGAGTAGATTGGGAATTATTAAAACCTGTTTGATTATTTGAAGAATAAACAAAATTTACACCAGATCCCAAACGAGTTGAATTAGTTCCACCTACAAATACTGATGCCTCAGGACCGAAACGGAATATAGTAGTACTTGTCGGTAGGTTAGATTCACCATCAAAAGGAATATGTCGGGAACCATGACGAGCAATCAAATTCGTAAAAGCGGGTAGAAGATAATCCCAGTTACCCGTAGAAGAACCTCGCGACTGGACATTTAGGGTTGACAAATTATTTGCTCCGAGATCTCTAAAACCATTAGATGAGATTACATTCAAAGGTGGAGCAACTACTCGACGGAGAGTCTCTTCGACCACAGCTGCAACTGAATGGTTTCCATGAGACCCACGGTTTTCATTGGGAAAGATAACACCAGGTATATCAGAAGAAATAATCGCTACATCATCTCGACTAGTATCATCATCATCTCTACCGTACGTATCTATATCATCATCACCAAAGCTCCCATCATCCTCCACATGCGCATCGTCATGAAGTACAATATCGGCATCTTCATTATGCAAGTTTCCACCATCGTCATGAGATTCAGTATTCTGATTGCGATCACTGTTGGCTCGACTAGTAGTAACGGTAACAGAAATGGAAGCATTCGGTCGACGACGACGTGGGCTAGACAAACCAGAAGGTCGAGTACGGTTCCCATGTCTGCGACTTCTACTAAGAACAAAAGCAACCTCCTCATCTTCACCGCTAACATCAACATCGCCGTCATCACCTTCAACATCCGGATCATTCTCACCGTCCTCATCGTCCTGGTCATCATCATCGTCGTCGTCATCATCATCATCATCCTCTTCGTCCTCATCTTCTCCAAGGACATCGTCGTCTTCCTCTTCTTCTTGACTATTATTACCTTCAGCACCTTGGCCGGAACTTCCTTCATCTTCATCATCATAAACAAATATCACAGATCTAGTTTCTTGATCTCCGTTGCCTACACTACGCCAAGGCTGATGGACGTTTTCATCGTGATCAGAATTAATGACCATATCGGCCTGGGCAGCCAAAACATCATTAAGAACGCGATTAAGACTGGAAGAAGTACTACCTTGTGCAGTGCTAGATAAAATCAAACTAGGTCTATCAAAAGCTGAATCTACATTTTGCACAGGGTGTGAAAATTCCTGTTGATCGGACATTGTAACATCATCGTCATCATCATCATCGGAATCAGTCTCAAAATCTCTGGAAGTATTGACAGTATGATCCGATCCAGGAATGGTGGAAGATATGTTAGATGTGCCTCTGTCAAGGGAGACATCAGTTCTTTGTTCAGATGATGGTATGGTATTAAGTATTAGATTCTGTGAGGTTGAGTCGGTAATAGTTGAAGATGTTTGTATAGTATTAGTGAGTCTCATTTCTACATCACCTGACTCTTCATTTGAAGCTGACGCAACATTAACTTGTCGTCCCGTAGAGTCATTCGCAAGTCGTTTTCCTTGCGAATTAAACTTAGTGTATTGACGATCTACTAGAGTTAAACTTTCTAGAGCGTGCAACATAATATTAATTGTGAACTGTGTGTTAGGTAAATTGCAGTCAACAATAGCAATTAATTTAGCAATATCCGCTGGTATTCTCCGTTTATATAACAAACGTAAAACACGATTAATTAGAGGAGAAGGCAATGATAGTATACGCATTAAAAACATCATATGAGATGAGATTCGATCATTTTTCATTGGAGAGATAACTTCAGACTTAATATCTTCTGGTGAAATAGGGTAATGTTTAGTAGCAACGCGACCAAGTGATGCTTTAAATTCATTGATAATTACTCCTTGAATGGATTCACTACTGATGAGTATTAAATTTTTCAACAATGACATGGTAGATTCGGCTGTTTCAGAGTTATTTAACAGATGACTAAATAAGTAGGAGATAAAAGAACACTTTGATACATCGGTGTTTGATCTTCCAGATGTATGCTCCATGGAATGTTTGTGTTTATACATTGCGACAAACTCAGCGACAGATTTGTAAGTACCAACTAAGTCAATTAAGTATTGCATCGCATCTGATTTGCCTAAAACTACAAACCCATTTTGTTTACTAAATTCACTATGTGTTAAACGAATTGTAGAGTTTTCCAGTGATGACTGATCTGAACGGCTATATGTATTAGCAGATTGTACATTTGGGGCACCGCTCCTCGAAATAACATTTCTGGTATTAGATATTGGAGGATAAGCAGATTCTGAGGTAAAACCGTCATTTCCGGATGCTTCTGTTACCTGCAAACGAAAAGACAATCAAATATACAAGGTTTACTACTGTAAAATATTAAGATTCTAATTATATACGTCAGGTACATAATCGAAAATTGACATTTCATCTAGGAGATTAAAAGTAACAGAAAACTTATCAAGAAAATCGTTTGTCCCGATTGAGAGAAGAGTTCCAACGAATCGTTAAACAATCTATGGGGTAGAAATGCAAATATTTTGTCTTATATAATGAACCGATTCTTATGTGCACACTGTTTGTAGATTTTATTGGCGGCAATACTCATAACAAAGTATAATATATACATATATTAGATGAAAGACAAATCTGCATCTCTGTGCTAATGTGGTATGGCAACTCGAACTGATGTACGTACGTACGAAGTTCTACGTTGTTACTGACTGACTGACAAATGATTTTGCTTCAATTGTATGGTGAAACTACAATAATCATGATACGAAAAGGAATAACCAGAATTGTTCACGGACTAGTGCTCAAATAACAATATATTTTAATATACACTAGTAAAAGAACAAGAGATAATTAATGACTGATTGTACAAAGTACAGTTGTAGACTATGCAAGAGAGTTTGCCTAAAACTTTATATATAAAATTAGCAAGTGATAGACCCTTCAGCTGAGTAAAGTAATAAATCAAAGCTTTACAACGTATGGTGAGGAACGTGACCACTAATTTAGCTAGACAATAATGTAAAGAAGAGAAAAACTGATCGCATTATTTCACTTTATTTAAAATTGACATATACGAAAGTATTATCTTTGGCGATTTAGCTGGGATGGTTGTAAATTAGTGGAATTAATTATGTGCATGTACGAAACTTCGACTAAAAATGTTTAATCATGCATAGGGCTACATTCACATCATTAAAATAATGGTATTTGCATCAGTTAGAAGATATAGAATGATTCAAGTATAAAGATGTGTCATATCTGACGAAATATAGATCTACTCGACAAACTTACTTCTAAATGTTGGAGACCACTTAAATTGTGATTTCCTCTAGATTTCCAAGTTGAACACATAATTAAATCCATTAGCTGGGTGAGTAAATGCTTCTGACGTGGACTAAGGGGGAACGATATAATTGAAGAACGGTCAGTAACAGCAGCACCAGGAGGATTAGCTTCTTCAACGACATACGTCTTTGGATAAACTTTACCTTAAAATAGATGGTAAGATTTTTAATTAACAATCGTGACAATCAAAACAAAATTGCAACTGATATGAAAGTTTCAAGTTAGATGCATGTGTGTAAATGCTATGGAAGTGCAATACAATAAACTCATCCACAATGAATTGACAAATATATAGTGGAAAAATCATCACCCCGACAAAACCTAGATTCCGAATCACTTGCAACAATGATATTAGTATACTGAATATTGAAACAGGTAACTGAATGATGAGAAACAGAATTCTTAGGATCAAAGAAAGCCTGACCTTTTATAAGTAATGTATGAACTAGGGAAAATACCTGTATATATGCACAAATTCACTATTTTTATGCGAACAATCATGTACAATGTACTTAAACTACTCAATATGTAAGTCAGAAACTTTCGTCAGAATTAAACAAATTTCGATTTCACTTGTTCGAAATAAAAGCGATAACTTCCACTTTCTAGTTGAAATGTATACAATGAGTGTGAATAAAAAAATTATTTACAGATTAATAGTTACCTTCTATATCGCTATCGGCCAAGGATAAACTGAATGTTTCTGTTGCTAATCTAAGAGCACGTTCACGATCTTTAGCAAGCAACGGTGTACATAAGCTCAATAAATAGAACAAATCTCGACAAGCTCTAGGACCGGCATCGATTCCCATAAACACATTAGGCATACCAGATCTGGACATTCGGATGTAAATTTCCTTCATTATTCGATCAATTGTCGAACTATCATCAAAAATCTAGAGATAAAAATAAAATTATATATTTATAACAAAGTCATAAGTATCTAATCCTGGCTCTTACAGGGATTGAGGGTGCAACCTTCGTAGTTTACTAGTATTTGATCATAGTTTACGTATGCTAGGACTATTGATTGAAGAACGTTGAGTTTAGAAAAAAAGGTACTATGAAAGGCTGGTAAATCGGTCGATGAGGTAGTGAATCCTTATCGAATGAAACAGTTGAGACGTGTACTACGCATGCTAAACTATAGCTTCGCTCGATAGGCGATGTTGAAAGGAGTGCGTGTAAGTTCTGAGGAAGCTTAGGATGGCCAAATAAAACTGTGGCATTATTTCATGAAGTCATTGACAATTAATTCGAGCGATTTTAGCAGATGTAAACCATCTGATCGGGATTTGGGAGATAACGGCAATCATTGGTTGAAGAGATTGAGTGATATGAGTTAAAATTCGTCACAATGGTGCAGATGTACTCACACGTCGCTATTCCTAAGGTTTTAAGTTTTAAATTATCTTAAACTATTCTATTCCGTGAATTCCTCTCGAATCGCACCATGCTTTGATAAAATTATAACTACTACTTTGGTACTGATCTTGATACTCTAATTTTTTTAAGCTAATTTAGTGTGACAGCTAAGGCAGATGAATATAAATAACACGTTCTACGTCGCTGATGCATGACATGTTTAAAATCGATATTAGGACATTATTAGTCAATCGATATGTTTTATGTGAGGCGATATACATGGTAAAATCGCATTCAGGATGAGATCAATAATAAAATGAATACATTTGAGCAGGAAGTAGTGCATAGGTTGACGAGAAAGAAATCCATTAAATGACGACAAATTTTTGGAAGAAACTCACTTCGGAAATCAAAGCACCAACGAAAGATGAGAATTCCGGAGAAAACTCTCGCGTATGTGGATATGAAAATAGAGTTGTCAAGAGATCCGCTTCAGCTAACTTATCTGCATTTTCATAACTTGTAAAGCATAAACGTAGTAACAACCTGAACATAGCGTTTAAACAGTCTGAAGGTAGAGGCGACTGATCATCAGCATGTTGATTTTCGGAATGTGATTGTTGTTCTGAAGATGATAAATTTTTGAAGGTACGGAAATGTGTCAATAATGCATGACATAGTTTTGAACGTTCTCCTGCATTCAAACATTCTGGTATCTTTGTATTCATTAAACTCAATTCGTAAGGTGTCGCTAGAAAAAACAAATGATATAGCCATTCAAACTATAAGTATAAGTATGGTGTGTTTATAGATAGTTAGTTTGTAAATAAAGAAAAAAGACACGAGTACTTCAAGAAGACTTAATAGTAACTCAGAGACAGTCATTCGCACAGGATGATATATTTATACCATAAAAAGACTCCTTTGGCTATTGCCAACTTACATCACCTATGGTAAAGGCGAGACATCCGTCTATCAATTAAGGAACGAGTATACTGAGAGTAGAAGATACTCGTAAGCTACTAGCATTTGACCACAGATGCCTCAGAAATATATCTCGCATCTGCTGGGATCACCGGGTAAATAATAGTGAGGTTACATGCTGGGTGTTAGGGAATGATGGTAAATCAGTTGATGAGGTTGTGAATCTTCATCGACTGAGATGGTTGGGTCACGTGTTGTGTATGCTTGAACACCGATTACCACGACGCGCAATACTGACTAGTGCAGGGGATGGGTGGAAGAAAGTGGGGGGGGCAGTCAAACCAAAATGTGACATCAGTCTATAATGTCACTAACTTGTGGTCTGAGACATGTTGATATATGCAGACTTATTGGTTGGGATGGAGTCTGCGTGACTATCGAAACCAATGGTTGGAGACTGGGTGACATGGCTCAGAATCGGCTACAATGGTGTACGTGTATACACTCTTTGTCTTCTCTTAAACCGTGAGATTAAAATCGTTTTAAACCTTTCTTTCTACCAACAAATTCTTTCTTCCTGTATTATATCCTTATATGCAGTCTTTCTTTAATATATTACTACCATTGAAATAACTACTATGAATTTGATGTTCATCGTGTTATGCTAACGAGGTATGGGAACTTGAACCAATACATATATGTACGTGGTCTTAAGTTTAGGCTGACTGACTGATTATCTAGCACAAAAGACTACTGCGTACTAGATTGTACGCTAGATATTGAACAAATAACAACCTCCACACTGCTACTCTCGACCTTGTTTTATATTAGGTAATGTCAGAATAACCGACAAATATCTTAAGATAATTGATGAATACTGTTAGTGGGACATAGACTGGATTAAAGCATGCTCAATGTACGATTGCTTTAGTGCACACTGACTGGCTAATTCTTATCCAATCAGCACAAGTCGATAGTTGGAGAATACTCTAGAATCTTCTCATGTAAAAACTATAAATATACTAACGTTTTCTCTATCGTGCTTCTTACTGTCATCTTACTTTCATCTAACCTTGTTATTTGGAATATAATCTCTTTCCTGTTCAACCGTGTTCTGATTTGGGGACTTGTCGAGTGAATCGGTGTCCGAGAATACTAAGCAATAAGAATAGCTGGATCATAACCATAAGAAAGAGATTATAACAAATACGATTAATGATTTATAATGTTACGTAAATCAGTAAGGAGAACTGTAGTACAAAATTTCCATGACTTACTTTGTATTGACGACGCTTCATCCGTTTCTGTAGTCTCAGAAACAGATGGGAAAAGCATAACAGGACGTCTATGCATACTGACAAGATTTATTTGTGTCAGAGTTGGAAATTCAATAGTATATGGTCGACGATTAATATCACAACATGCGCATAAATCACCTTTATGAAAACTTTTATCAATAATTCGTATACTTTCATTAGTATAAGGATGCCAAAGCATTGCTTGATTATCAAACCAATGCCAATTATGCGAAGAAGCATACAGCTTGACACATTCTTGACGTAAACGTAGAGCCTGAAACAAAAGAATTTGAGGAAACGTGTAAATGTTATTGTGAAACAGCAGTTGTATTAATGTATAAGTTTTCATGCCCCTTGTAGAAACGTTTTGAAAACAGAATTATGATGAGAGATGAGCGAAAAGCTAATCTCCACTCATGACTGATCATTTTCTTTGAACATTATGCACAACTAGATATAATTACAGACATATGGTCTTCGATGGCGGGACTGTGATTTATGAACGAAACAATCAAATTTAACATAGGGATTCCTGGGTTTTGACCAGAAATTCATTAGTCCATATGGCGAAATAACATTGTAGTATTACAGCCGATTTAGGTTCATGATGAAAACCCTAACTCACGATAATTTATAACCATTTTAAGACCACGGTAGATTGATGAATTTCCTCAAGGTCACTTTGGCGTTATTCAAAGGCGTCCATAAATTATGGTCTCACGAACAAATATGTTAAATGACAGTATTGTACGTTAACAATAATATTTAATAATGTATAATACAATGAACCCAACATTAAAAAGCTGTTGGAAGAATCTCAAGAAGCTGAGAAAAGACAGGAAACATTAAGCGTGATTAAGGTTCAATGGAAAGTCGCAGAAAACTGATGGGTAATGTGTCGTACCGTAATTGGATAATTACCTATTTCGTCACTAAATTTAGCCTATTTCAAAACGATAATGAGGTAGGCCTACAGATGCCGTTTTTTTCCTACAATTCACCTAACATTGGAGATAAAGCTTCCTTTTATTCTCTCCCCACCTCTTTTCTGTCAAGAGCTCAAGTTTACGAGTAATCTAGAAGATAAAAAAAGCGATTACGAAGCCAATATCCATTATTCATTTACCAGAAGTAACGGAAGCTTACTATGAAAGAATGAATTAAACTGTGATGCGAATTTATGATATATATATATATATATATATATATATATATATATATATATATATATATATATATATATATATATATATATATATATATATATATACTTATACTGCTTATACTCTTGCTACCTCTACCACTACGGGATTTGAATCGACCACTGCATCTCTGTGCTAATGTGGTATGGCAACTCGAACTGATGTACGTACGTACTAAGTTCTACGTTGTTACTGACTGACTGACTGATATATATAACGTCGAATGTGAACAATAACGGATACTTTAATATGAAAACTAATATCTTGTAAAAGAACATACTTGTATACTTCTCTCATACTGATCTAATACAAGGAATGCTAAAGTTAGTGTTTTGTAGTAATCAGATTTTGAAATAGCATTCGAATTGTAAGATACATCTGCACTGAATTCGTCCACTTCCATTCGAGTGTCTTCTTGGCGAGCACCACCACTACTACTATTAGTGGTGGTAGTAGTAGTAATTGACTTATTTAGAATATCTGAATCGAATACAAATTGAATCAATACACTTGGAAGTTTATGACTCCAAGCTAAACAAGCACAAACTAATGGGGATCTGGTGAATAAGAGAGCAATTAAATGTAATCCAACAGTTTGATGTTCTTTCTCATAATTTGTGAAGTCATAGTTTTCATTGTCAGATTTATTGGGAGTTTTATTAGGTGAAACACTAAAATATGACTTTAGATGTGATGTGACTACGCTAAATAACTCATTGATGTATTGTTCATGTTCTCCGCTGGATATAAATAGTTCAGCAATTTGATGGAGAATCTATGAGAGATGGGGGAAAAACACAAAATATTAAAACTGGTGAATAATATACACAAACTTACTATCATAATAATAATGAGCATGCGTTCACTAGAGTCTGTTTGTCAGGAGTATTCTCAAATCCCTATTCAGATGAAATTTAGTCATATCAGGATTAAAGCAAATAACTTATAGGACTGGTTTTTACAAAACTGTGAAGACTATGGTTGAACTTGTGAACTACTTAGGGCAACCCATTGAACTGGGAGGTTTGAAGATGAGTCTAGGCTTGATTTCACCCTAAAAGTTATGGGTAGACTATACTAAGGATCTCAAATATAGTTTGCATTGAAATAAACAAATAAATAATCTTCAGTTAGTAAAGTGTTAGATAGTTTCACACAGTTAACATTATCAGCATCCTATGATCTAGTCAATATTAATAAGTGGGGAAAAAATAAATCGGCTTGAATATTATGTAATATAAAGAAATCACATGAAAATAGTTATTAATGGGGAGGATTTGTTAAAATTATAAATTAATGCTAACCTGGTAGGACTGATGACATTTAGCAATAGCATAACATGTTTTGAAGACATTTTGTTTAAGAGATTCACACGCTTCATTATAAGTTTTCTCATTACATAATTCCATCATAACGAGTGGAAATTTAGATATATTGGATCGTTTTATAGTTGAACTGTCCTTATTGCCTAACGACGAAGTGATTTCGTTATCAGACAAAGTGGGACATTCTGGATTGATTCGTGATTCTATATGTTCACTGGTACTAAACTGAAAAACAAAACGTACAGAAGGAATAAAACTCAGTTTAAGCCGGAAACAAAATGAGATTATTTAAAAAGCAGGTGGAATAATCGTGCGAATAGGAACTACAGACAAAAATGAAAATCCACCATACATAATAACATTGGATGTAACCTAGGAAATAATATGCTGTTTGATCCTCTTTTATCTTCTTGAGGTGATTCGGTAGAGTAAACCTAATCATTTAAGGACCTACATCGAATTGTAAACTTTATGCACGCTGATTTTTTTAATGGTAAGCAGTCGATAAAACACTAGCTATGCAATCTTGTCATAAATACAAAACTTAAAGACCGTGTACAATAGGAAACAAGATACGTGTGCAGATCTAGGTGACGATAACATATGGAAATAGCAATTAAAAATTTAGAATTATTAGTCTAATGTTACATCATTTAAGAATATTTGTACATTAGGAATAAGTATGCCAACATTCGTAAATTGATCAGTACAACATTTACTATAAACAAAAATTATATTTCGTTTATTAACATTATAATATTTAGAAATTTTCTGAAAATTATATTTAATACAAAGATGATTCCAACTATGAATTAAAGTAATAAAAATTCTTACATTATCAATAAATTCTGTTACATGTTCATAAACATCAGTTTGGAATTGTGAATTATCGGCATTAGTTATTAATGGACTGGATTCATTAGCTGCATTACCAGCTCCAAGTGTACGTCTACGTTGAGCTCTACGTGATGTTCTACCTCTTCGTAACCCAGAGATAAAGGAGGGATTGGCATTTTGCATAAGATCATGTGGAGAAGTTGCTATTACAAGATTTACAGCTTCATTAGCATTCCATCCAGTTTGCTTTGGAAATGAAAAAAAAGTATTTAGTTAGAAAATACTAGATAGTTCTACTATTATTTATATATTAAACACATATACTGGTACAACTGAGCACCGAAATAAGTATGATCCCCTCCCTGAATGTTATAATAGAATTGACGGTGACCACGCATTTATAAATACTGTGACTGAAGTTCTACTCACTGCCTTTTCAAATCCAGGGACGTTTTTATGAATGTGAGCAGATGAAAAGTGAACCATTGGAGTTTAAACTGGGGCGGTGAATACGTAGTTTCACCTGAGATAATTTAAAAATACTGATACCAAATCAATAGTGTACATGAACTCCAGGAACTTGGTGGTACGTATGAACTTACTTTGGCTACTGGTTATCAGCGGACTGAATCTCCTGACGTTAGTTCACCACTTTGTACATCAAACTTTTAAGTCAAAGACTAGAAAATTACCTGCTTCAGTTCGGGTGCCCGATTAGTGTTCCCAGCACACACAAATATTTTGAGATGGTGGAGAAGATTTGTAGCTAAGGTGGATGATTTTGATGGAATTTTGTTCTCTGAGCTGGATGGACCAGCTCAGAGAACAAAATTCCATCAAAAACACACAAATATAATATTCGATGATAATGAAGAGAATGATGATATAATTGATCAAGCAGATAAACTGGTCAGTAGAAAGCATAAATTAAACACGAAAAAAATGTTTTCTATTTTGTTAACAATGTATTAACCTATCATTACATACCTCTAAAGCGACAATAGCTAAATCACGAGCAAAACCCATTTCTTCCATTAAACGAAGGGCTTCATGATCACGTATCACATTATCTGGCGGAACAGTATCAACATCGAAATACATATTGAATGGTGGATTATCAATTACATTTGATTGACTCATTGCTTGATCAACCGAAATTGGTGTAGCAGATGGATCCTGCGTAACTGCAGTAGATAAAGTCTATGAAAACAGAAGAAGATTGAGAAGATCAAGTTGAAGACAACAGGAATGTAAACAAAAGTAATTATAATAAAAACAGAAATGACGGAACGATGAAACTTGTGTTAGACAACTTATGGAAGATGTGCAGATGATGTATTTCATTAATGGTTTACAGATTTTACGAAGATACTGATTTCGCAATAAACAATTAATTAGTTATCCGCACCAAGTATTCGTCCACTACACATATAAATAGGTTAGATGACTGATTGATGAAAGACTAGAGTATATCATCTTTTTCAATTAAGATCAACGGGTTCAAACGTCCAAATAATTTCAGCAATGCCAGGATGGATGTTGTTCCTGGTTTGATGATGGTATACAAATGCTACGAGCTAACCCGCCAGATTGACTACTTGAGTGAGAAAACAAGAGTGGAAGAGAAAGTCTATTGGACTATCGAATAAAATGCATAAATATTTATTTATATAAATATGTTTCTAACCCCCAGAAAGTCAATCCATCTATTAGCCAATGATATGCATTTGTCCTTCAGGGCACTGGAGACTGACATCAGGTGACCTCACTTAGTTGCTTCCGATTAGTTCTTTATATCAAAAATTTTAAAACAGCACTCCAATAGCTATAATATAAAAGATTACTGTATAAAGGAAAGTATGAATAAATTAAGAATCGTTAAAATAATCAAAGATACACGTTACCTGTGAAGAAATATCTGTTCCTTCCGACGGTGATTCAGTAGGTGCAATCTGCGGCTCAGCTAATCTATTGGAACTGCTGATAAATATATTTGGAGCTTCTTGTAGCATAGAAGGTTGGATAGGTTGATGATGTGTACTGGGGTTTATTTCGATAAGATTGTCAGTAGATGGTAGATTAGTTGGACGTCCGTCTACAGTCTTATCCCACTATTTAACATTTTAAAAAAATAGAAATGAATCTATAAACAATTTTTAGGTGAAATAAAAATTAATAAAAAGGTGTAATACTGAAGAGTGATTGAAGATCTCAGTCTTCAACAAGTTAGATCACAGAACAAATATGTATATTATGAAGTAGACTAATCTTAATCAAGAATATACTTAACAAAAAAATTTCAGAACATTCTATTATACAACTTTATAATACGTAAACAAACTGTGCAAATGACTATCGTAAAAATTATTTGGAAAATGAGGTGAGGAGTTACGGGAATTTGAACAGCTTTAACTGAAGTGAAGTGAATGACAAACAATTTAATTACCTTGTACACTTGTCATTTGTGACAAAAACATGTACATAAGTACTTCTAGATTTGTATAATGGTAAAAATTGACCTCATTAAATTTGTGGGAGTTTAGAGAACGATTGTTAATCTATATCAAATTTCAAAAATTACTGAAATATATATAAATATTTATGTGTGACTTGTGATAATTCGATTAGAAAAACTTTTTATTTGTTATAACTTGTGGTTTGTGCGCCCTACTAGTGTTTAACGTAATGATACCGCCAATTAAAGAGCAGTGAATTATCGATCGGACCAGTGACGCATAAAAACCGTACGAGCAGTCTTAAGTCCTTATCCATCCTTCTTCCTGCCTAGCCCAGCCTGTTAAGTCAGGAACACCAGTCTCAGCCTCTGTAATATCAATCATTTATCTCAAACATACCGGGTTTATATACCAACCAGACAGATCATATTGTACCAAAAAATATGAAACAACATTTGTACAAGAATTAGCCAGATGTGGCTGTGGATGAGGGAGGTAGTAATTAATATACTGAGTATAATTCAAGAATGGTAAATCGTATAGTAATAGTTCATAAGTCAAAATAAGAGGGACATGAATATGAATAGTTTACTTATTTAACAATACGATAAAAATATACGCATATTATTGGTCCATAAATGGACCCCAAAAGTTACCATTCATTATGTTTATCGGGACCTAACATTATTGAAATAAATTAAAACACAAGGCAACACAAGAAATCTAAGTTTTGACTGAAGAAATGTAGCTCACGTGCTAGGTATAGGTATAGAAACGTTACTCGATAGTCGGAATAAATGTAAGTGAAACATAATTAAAATATGTAGCCTATTGGTTAAAATACATATCCTGGAACCATTGAACACTAAAACCCAGGATTAACAAAACTGTAAAAGTATCACATATATTTATCAGTAGGTTTGTCAAAGTGTATTTAAAAAATTTTATCAAATGAGATAATAATAGGTTCATAAGATTTGATTGTGAGAATTTATTATCATTAGGTTATATTTCAAGAAATACACTTTCAATTCTGTCTATGGTTCCATAAAATGAACGATAAATGTATTGGATTAGCATTCATTATTTTATGACGACTCGTCTGGTGGAAGTCTAAAGGGCAATTACACACAAATATCTTCATGTTACAAGTATATTAGAGCATTTTTATAAACATGTTTTGGTATTTATGAGGTTTAAAAATGGGAAGTATTACACTAATAAATGACAGTAGATTAAGGATAATTTGGTGTATTTTTTCTACATTTAACCAAAGTATTAAATTATATTATATCCCACCCTTTCTCAAAATTATACCATAGTGTATCTTCTAAATAAAATGTCATTGAAAAACAATTGTACATGACTAAGCACAACTTTCGATAGTTTAACAAATATATAAAATTTAAAAGAACTGTCGTACAATCAAATATAAAACACAACAAATAATTTCTATGAATGAAAGACTAAGAAAAATCGACATGAATATGCATACTTACACCTGATGAATGAATAGCATTGGTGGACTCGTCAGACTTGATTAAACGTTGTTTATTGTCAGGATTGAAAATGTATGGCACAATGGTGACCAGCATACTGAGTAAATGTTCAACAGCTTTACGACTGAGCAAATCCTAACAACAATAGAATTATAGTTTAAATTAAACGACAAGATAAACAATTAGAAGCTAGATATCTATGAATTTGGATCTGGAGGCATAACTGAAATAAGGTATAAATATGGTAGAAAATAAGTTCTATATTCTTTATGATAATACCGCAAATTATACAATGCAGAATTTTATTAACTGAAATAATGTACAAAAAACGTAGAACGAAAAGTTAACTAAACGGTGACATCAATAACTACAACGTTACAAACTTCCATACTAACTAGTATCATAGCTGTCTAATAAGACAATAGTTCCGGAACGACTAATTCAATAGTTTTGATTAGTGAGTTGGATTGTATCCAACGCAAGCGAAACAAAATCCCGGAAGGAATCTGCTAAAGATTAGCACAAGTATTTATTTAAACGATAATTAGGGAACTGTTGCAACATGGAATCGTACACAAGTGTCGACTGGTAAGAGAACGACGAAACTGTATTCTCGGATTAGTCTCATACTAAGGATCCATACCAACCTAACGTCTAATTCCGAAAAACTGGATCAGAATATTTTTATCTGACAAGTTAACCAATACGACAAAGGTGCAAACCTGTAAATGATGAATAGATACTTTTAGAAATGTAATTTTTGACATCACTTTACTGAAAAGTCGCAATTTGTGTAGTGAGAAAAAAATTGCTAGTAGTGGGTTTCTGTCAGCGTCCTGAAAGCTACACAGCAATAGGACAGTATTCATGAGTGTACACAAAGAAACACAGTTTAGAATGGACGCTGATTACTGTTTATTTTAAAATAAATTCATTCTGTGATAACAAACAGATTGTTTCATTAGAATCATATTCTAAATAATAAAAACAATTACATGAATACGACATTACCTGCAAATCTGTTCGAGAACATAATTGTGCCAGTGCTGGTATCATACATTGATGAACACGTGCAGTTATCTTCTTCACGTTCATTGTATTTGCTTCAGTGTCAGTTGTTCGATTAGTATCTGAATTAGGTGGAGCGCAAAAACTTGCATTGCTCATACGATCTGCACATACAAGCCACTCTTCTAATACAATTGATAACGGTTCTAAAATTCAATAAAACATAATTAAAATTATTGTTGAGTATGAAACATACAGAAACATGTGATGTAGTGCATAAATTTGTTACTAAATATAAGGTATAAATAACGTGTTAATCCTCACCATTGATTGATTTAATATTACCAATTGGTAAATGTAATACCGACACCTAATTGGTTGATGATGTAATTTAACAGAGTAGGTTGTTTATTGTTCAACTCATTACCAATTGACTTTCAATTACTGTATGTACGATCATGAAACACTTGAATATTGTAAACCGTCCATTTCTATACGGTTAGATTCATCTTACAATACATCATTGTTATTCAACTAATTTGCCAAATACAGATTAGTGTACTTAGTTTTGGGCTACAATATAAGTGTGTGAAGTCTAGTAATACTATGCGGTTTCCCAAACCGCATAGTAGTTAAAGTGAGATTCGGACGAGCGAACAGGTGGTTGAAAGTTGAATGCTTTAGCCACTGAGTTATCGCTTCAACAAATCATTGCAGTAGGTGGCAAATATTTTATTGGTTTCTAAATCGCTTCTGTGAACTTATCGTTTGAATCGTTTGAAATATACGTAGAAAAATGCTACTTCGATATTTGGAATAAATGCAATAAAGTTACATCGACTGTAAAATCATGATCAATGAATAGGAAATTCTTTTTGATTTGTGTTCAAAATTCAATTAAACATGAATAAATGAAGAAGATGAAAATATATAGTGAAGTAATTAAGATTTTAATGAAATCTTTATCCTGTTTTTTTTACAAAACTCAACGTACTTCGTATAGTTGGATCATCTAAATCAAAACTGATCAGCTGACGAAATAATCTGTAATGTGTACACAAAAAAAAAGAAATGCTTTAATTAAAGTTACAAATTAGACTATGTAATAAAGGGCATTAAATCTTTGAAAAATATGTTTTAAAATAAATGGCAAACGCTGAATAGCGTTTTATTCCGTTGTAACTAACTTCTCAATCATTTAATCTCGTTTATTTTGCTTCACATGTGCTCATTATTCTTTATTATATTAGTGAGAATTTTCTGTCCCGTAACAAAGTTTATATTGGGTGGTGGCTTTTTTTTAAAGATTGAAGTTGAATGGAAATCAATTTCACTATATGTGGAGAATATTTACGAATAAGAAATGTGTTAAACTCGAGTAAAAAAAGCCCTTTTCTTACAGATTTCTTCCTTAACCATACATCAAATCGAAATACAACATTGTGGCGATAGTCTGCACACTGTTCAAGAGTCATGGGAACACCGCAATTACAGATATTGGAGTTTATTATTAATCCCATCTATTATAGCCGCTCAACTATAACTTCTTTGAAATCCACCGTAAACCGGTTGTACATGTGTATTGGTTACTGAAATAGTCGCCGTGACGTTTAAATCGCTCAAACGCTTGTGATTGGCTTGTCCACTAATTATAGTCTCGCCGCCTTTCCGTATACGGAACAGTTGAATCATCTAAACGCTTCCCTTTTTCGAAAACACTTTTTTTTATACAAACACTTTGTTCATCATATTCGTGTAGACTATAACCGAGCTTTGATTATAAGTCTATGACTCTGAGGATTAGCATCATCAGAGACCGACACTCAGATATTCCCGTTTATGACGACTGTCAGCAAGGACTAAACTTGACTCTACAGTGTTCATTCATTATGGTGAGATTAATTTTTATTTGAAATAAATCAATATTCAAATAACATATTTACTTACCCAAAATAAAGAGTTATTCCATTTAGCCTGAAGAATGCATTAATCATTCCTAGATCTGAATTCCTTTGAACTGAATCATGAAGTAGAAGGTTAGTTAGTCGAACTGACGCATAACGAATAGCATAGTTTAAAGATGCAGTTGCTTTGTGATTACGATTAGTGGAAGCTGGTTCCCATGTATACATGATGGAAAGTACATCTACAACTTGAGCCAGTGCACGTGATTTCATTTCATTTGGAATTAATTCATTAGGAAATAATGTGGTTCGACGACGTCTATAATTAATTTGTGTGCGATTTGAGAAAAATCTCCCAAGAGCAATAAATAGTTCCGTGACAGAATTAATAAGAAATGCCGTTACATGCAGTATTCGATTCAACGGTTTGACAAGTTCTGAAATATAAATAGATAATTATCATAGAACCATTTTCTGAATATCTAAAAACGATGCTATTCCAAGATTGTATAATAATCAAACTCATGGAATATAAGTTACTTATTTATACACCTTAGTAGCATAACAGTAAAATGTGGTAATAACAATAATAAATAATTATAATAACAATAATAATAACAAACCTGGATGTTTAGATATGAAAGAAGATTGACCATCGGTAGTAGGGGAAATCGACTGTGTAATAAGAGAATACATGTGCAAAGCCTCTACGAATTGTGGCATTGGTTCTGATGGAATGTTTATAACTCTATTTGGAACAGTAGAATTTGAATCGGATGATTTAGAAGAACTACTAAGTAAATGTTGAGGTATTTTTAATCCATTCAACATATCAGATTCATTTATGTCTTTGTCGCCAAAAAGAACTTTTAGGAGGATTCCAGCTTCCCAAGAAACTCCTAAATATAAACGCCTATAAAAATGAGAAACAGAAATCTATTTAATGGGATAAATTTAGTACCTACGATTCTCAACATATATCACTGTAAAACACCATATAAACAAATCTAAATTAACAAATAGATTTGATCAATGAGTGGATAGCTTTTAGCTTCTTCTCTTATCCCTTCAAGAATGATAGGTCGTTGGACTCATTATGGGATGTGATGAAGTTTAAAATGATTGATGAGGTTGACAGCAATGAGAATGTAAAGCTACTGATTACCATAATATGTTATGATGCTAAGGATAGGAATATTTTGGCTGGGTGCAGAGAACATAATATTAGTCCATTGGCTGTTGATTTAAGTCATGTCTAAAGCTCCAAGTAGACAGCTGATACTTTATAGGGCAAAATAATCAAAAGCAGTGACATTTAAAATGGGTTATAGTTTTCCTGATGTATTCATGCATAACCTTACACCACAATATGGGTTTTAACAGAATTTTACATTGTTGACTTTGATTTTTCAAACTGTATGTTTACCTTTTAACTGAAACCGATACAGTTATTTCGACCGCTTTATTTTTATTTGGTTAATGGCCACTCGTTGATCTAATATGGTGGGGGTATGAGTAGCAGATAAAAATTATGCCAGGATATAAGTTGACGACTGAATGAGTTGATATATGAACTAACATTAAGTGAACAAGGGAAACTTGTATGGACATTGTAGATATAAATGTAAAATGTAAATCTGAAATGTGAGGTTACGATTCAAAGTGGAGAAGACTTGTTAACTGAAAAAAGTTAGGTTTAAAATACGACTAAACTACCGAGCTCAGAGACAAAACTAAAACAAAAAAATCCAGGTTAGTTGGAAAACTAAGTGTCATTAGCGAACAAATTCATCCTAATTGGTAAAATTTTAGATCAAACAACACATCAATTTCGATGAAGTAGTTTTTAAAAACTTTTTTTAACTTACCCCAATGTTTTCAAACAGTTCTGAGATAACCAACTACTGGCCAATGACATACGGATTTCTGATTTAATATGTTCAATCATTTGTACTAAAATACAAACTACTGAGGCGATTGTCACCAATTCATGCAACACTTCTCGTTCACCAGACAAATATTCGCGTAAGAGTATAGAACTCATTGGATAGTTAGAAGTGTGTAAAACAGATAGTTTATCCAATGAAGATTCCAAGCACTAAATGAAAAGATATATTTAGCAAGATGATGATTATATTGACAACGATATTAACCATTTATACATTTTTTTAGAGGTTATAGGTAAATGTTAGCTCGAAATAATAAGCTTTGCTTAAAAATAACCAGTGGAATGATGTGCAGGAAAATACAGCAATATGATTATCATTGATAAAATCATGAGAAAAGTTACCCGTCTTGTTTGTTTCAACAACGAAACCAGTTGTCAAAATAGTGTTTATACATTGGGAGTTTTTAGTAATTATATGTATAATTTGAGTTAGATCACATATTGCTATGAGTTGTAAGATTACCGAAAAACACGAATTATTGAAGCAATATTTCAGTCTAATTTTAGACTTTTCAGCGATGTACAAAAAAGGCTCAAACGGAAATTAAACATAAAACCTTTCTACTCATTGGGATATTACAAATATATTATTTATTTATAAAAATCTACCCAATGCTCGATTTATTCGAAATTATCAAATCAAATCTTGGTAATGATACCTATAAAATCTTTAAATTACACGGTGGATAAAATGCCAATCATACATTAAATTGAAGTCCCGTAGCCACTGTTTCTGAATTCAGTCATTTCGTGGCATAAAATGGAAACGATTATTTCATATATTTAATGAGTAACTAATTTCAGGTTTGAGAAGAAGAAATGTCACACGAGTTTAAGGAATATAAATTAATTTAACGCTATGTGCATTATACACTGAAAATACAGTCACCACTTTTCTTTTGTACAAAAGTGATACATTGTAATTAATTCATAGTGAAGTGGTGACTAAGTGTTTAAGATGATCAGCTTTTAGCCAGTATGTAGCAGGTTCGTACCTTGCAGTATCTATCCCGATTTAGACAATCCATCAGTATAATTATTAACCAATATATTTAGAGTGTGGTTCAAAGTCAAGTACATAAAATTCTACCTGATAGATGAATTAGTAAAATGAAATAAACATTAAAAAAATACTTGATGCAAAGGAGAGTTATTTATTTACATTTACCCTATCCCTATTTCAAGCGACTACTAACAATAGAAGAATATTCAAAAATGATCAAGTACAATACATTTATTATGAAGTAGTTGAAAAGGGATATAGCATAAGACACACAGTGAGGAAAACACCCAACTGTGTCACAAGACAAGCCCTCACATGGAATCCTCAAGACCAAAGGAAAAAAGGAAGACTAAAGAACGCATTACGCCGGGAAATGGAAATAGACATGAGAAAAATGAACAAGAATTGGATGGAACTAGAAAAGAAAGCCCATGACAGAGTGGGTTGGAGAATGCTGGTCTGCGGCCTATGCTCCATTAGGGGTAACAGCCGTAAGTAAGTAAGTAAAGTAAAGAAAAGAAAGATTCGCAAAATATAACATGTTCACCTTATTTTCTATTTCCATGATTTACAAAACAACTCAATCATTTGAACAATTAATAAAATAATACAACGAAATTACTCTTTATGGATAAAAATATAGAAAGATGATTCAAAAATCATATTAAAGTAGCAAATATAATATTTTTATTCTTACAATCTTATCTGTTACAATTACAATAATCATCGTGTCTCTAAAAATTGTGAATTAATTACAGTGTATTACTACAAAAATGTAAAGAAAGTATCTATAGCATATAAGTAGTATCTACGCTACTACTTAATTTTCATCTATAGTTAACTAACCTTAAACGTTTATGTATTTAGTTACAAACCGGCAATATTAAATGACTGAAAGTATGGCATAGTAGTGAGCAACAAATTATTAACAGTAATAATAATAATAATAAAGGTGCTTGAATATCTAGGCTAGCTGTTCCTGTCATCTTGATGTTTCAACAAATTATATCGATTAATCGTCTATGAAAAGTTTAATAATTAAGTATTCTAGCTAACTGTTCAAATTTTTGTACATTGTAAAAAAAGATTGGAATACTCATGGCACTAGTAATATAATAGTTCATTTACCAACGCGTCATAGTTCGAACCCCTCTCCACCTAGTTCGATTTGAGTAACCGTTTAATATTATTTATTTATTTCAACACAAAGATATTGGTACAAAGAGGTACCAAATACATATGCGCCACACAAATCTCATTCGATATGTGTGAGGGCTGTGATACTGCCCGGGTGCCCAAACCGAAGCAGGTGGTTTTCTTAGGGGGCCACACCCCGAGCCTTCGACCTGATCCACAAGGCAGTGGAGCAACGTAAGGAGATGCAGTCCCATGGAAGCCGATGACCAACAATTGGTTCATACTTCATTTGTTCCTTCACGATATTGGAGCCCATGTACACCATTGGTTTTGGAATCCGGTTAAAGCACCGGACATTCGCTTTTCATCCTCTTATTTTCGTAAACAACACCCCCGCCACGAGAAGGCAGTGAGTAGGGTTTTTCTGGCAGAGGCTATATACGCGTGGCCATGTGAGAGCATTTCGAGAAGGAGAGCGGACTCTTCCCACTCTCGACCGTACTAGGGCATTTGGGGGCCATTTAATATTATCACCCTTTATACTTAAAATGTGATTCATTGCTAAGCTTCTGATGAATGCGTTAAATTCTAATCTGCATCAAACAGTTACATATAAAATACTACAGTAAATGAATATGGACAATTACTGGAAAGTCACATTTATATTTTCAAAACCACGCATACAAATATATATATATATATTGTATATGAGGCATGAAAATTACGACTAGAATTAATACTAAGTACAATTCAATAATTCCATTTGAGTATAGATAAATGAACATGTGATTTTCCTTCGCATTATATACTGTACTTAATTAAATATAAAAGAAAATAGAAAAAATACTTTTGTTATGCAAAAAGAAAAAAAAAAAAGAAAACAGATACTATATAATCAATCATAGTAATTAAATAACTAAATAAATGTAAACTGGGTTAAAATAAGAAGCGTGGCAATAAAAATTAGAATAATTGAAGAGAGAGAGAAAAAAAAACATTTTACCAAAATATATAAAAAAAAGTTTGATTATATCAGTTAAGATTGATCAAATTTATATCAAAATCATATCAAAACAGTTTTTTTGCAATATGATACAACATAAGTAACATTATATATATATAGGAGCGATGACCTCAGTGATTAAGGTATTCGATAGTCAATCGATAAAATTTATCTACTTCAGTTTTGGTTAACTGATTGGGTCTTATATATAGAAATTGTGATTACAAGCTAAGCATACGAATATGTGCCTAGTAATTGGGTTGACAATAACACATCGGATGGTAATAACAAAAGAGTAATTAAGTTATATATATATATATAAATGTTTTACCTGAAACAAAGGTTTAGTTACATCGGTTAAATTAACCGAATTCGCTAAGTCTTCGAAAATTTTACACAATGATGCACATGTAGCAGACACTGGAAAATCATACGGTAAACCAGGCATACGAATTAAATCACATAAAGCTTGTAGTCCACCTTGACTAACAAATTGTGGACACATTGCTTCAGTATTATGAGATCCGAATGGTAAAAGTTTCTCAAGAAATTTACACTAGAAACAAAATGATAAAAGGTGAAGATTGAATTAATCAGAGTAGTGGAAAATGACAAGTTTTTAAAAACTACATATATATAAGTGACAATTTAGTATCAAAATCAGTTGGGTTAACAATATTTAATCAGTAAAATGATAAGAAATATGAGAATTCAGACGCGCTTACCAGTGATATTTACCGATTAAATATGAAAACTTAGTCATTGAAAAAACCAATTTCACATCAAACAGCTAGGAAATTAACGATGATTTAGTGAAAATGGATGCTCAGCTCCGTTAGCATTCACTGGCAAGACAAACCCTCAACGCTAAGTAAGCTAAGGACTCCTCTCTAGATTGACAAGGGTTATATTTAGCTGTACATATATTTGAGTCTTGGTTGAGGGTTTTTTCTTCCAACTTGATATAATGTTTGATCGTTAAGCGTTTCAGGATGTGGTGGTATGTGAACAGTTAATTTGGTTAGTCCATAAGGTTATGTGGTTTGCTTTTAGATTGGGTTTTTATACCAGAATGCGCCATTACAGAGAACAGTATGATATATAATTGAGACAGGTAATACATGTTGTATTAAGGTAGGTAAGGAAATCTTAAGACTAAATTTAATTTAGTCTTCCTGAAGTTGTAGAATAACAAATGACATTCCAGTGTATATATACATATGAATCAATTCAGATATGCCATAAGGACATCAGAGGATCAAGGAGAATTTATACTTTTAATTTTTATTACAGTAAAATCTTAGGTAAAATAACCCACCCGGGGTTACCACAAACTTTTTAAAAGTGAATATGACATATAAGTAGGCTTTTATGTATTTGCTACGATATTGGTACATATTTTTGCTTTTAGATTCTTAGTCTATCTAAAATAGGAATTCGCCACTAAAATTACCAAGGAATTGTTTTAAATTTCACAAAAATTTCATCAACCTGGATTTACGAAATAGGAATTAAAATTAAAATAGTTGGTTTTCAAGAAGTTTTAAATAATTCGAAATATACCTTCAAGTAATCTGATATATAATCATCAAAAGAAAAGAATCAACTTACCATATTCAACATGAAGTCGGGCAGAAACACACTAGGAGTTACAGAGCTAGCTTCAGTACGAGAGGTATTAGCATCATTTGTAACTGATACCTTTTCACACTCAAGAGAAGATTCCAAACTAGCCATTGAAATTGATGCTCCGGATACAATGGTACCAGCCTGTACAGTTTCAGCATGATTATGTGTTCGTTGGCCATCTTGATTCACATCAATGTCACTGTTATAATCATCATCTTCATCTTCGCCTCCAGACATCACTACATCATCTTCAGTTGCACCAATAGCATTTTGGATATTATTCAGACCTAAAGGAGCACTTGTAATGGATTGACTGATACCACCTGAAGAATCTTGTGTCTGATGGATCGGTGGTTCGCTGGCAACTTCTGAAAAACTACGTAAGCCGAAATTATTAGGATTCCTGGTAGACCTTGATAAGATATTGAAAAGTGCTGGATTACAAGACACACTTTCAGATGGTAATGTTGCTGGTGTTTTTCCAAGACTTACAACATGACGCAGACACTGAGAGAAAAACAAGAGGAATTACAGTTTTTACTAACAATATCTGTTATTAAACTTCTCTAGCACAGTTTGAACAACCAAGTGGCAATGCCAGGAAGATAAACATTATAGAATAAGGGATATTCTTACAGTTTAAATTACGAAATGATCTAAACTATACGACCAATATAAACAAAGAAACACTGGATAAATAAATGTTTCGTCCTATTAGGAGATATCTGAGGCCTAATTTACATTCCAGCTTATGACACAGATGGTGTTTGGGCATTATTTGTGAGCTGAAATCAATGGAAGACAATTACATTCCCCATGTGTGAAAAATAATAAGTCAGAAAGACAATATGAAACAACTCCATAAGTCAAAATAAGCGGACAATTATGCGAAGAAATTTATGCAGTCGAAATTACAAAACTTGTTACAGATTATATCTTATCAAGAAAATGATAATAGTAATGCTTTTCACATGAGTATTGAAGTCATCATGAGAAATCTGACCTATTAAACTTGAAGCCATCACTAATCTAGTTTTTTTTTCAAGTTTTCAAGAATAAGACAGAATCCAATGACTAATATGAATATTGCGTATTAAAATCATTAATTATGATTACCTACAAACACAGTTATTGAAATCAACAAATGTAAAACAGTATTGAAATTTGTAAATGATTCTATTCTAACTTCATCCATATTTAATGAGATTATAAATAGTTCAATTCAAACTATAAGATAGTATTACACTAAGACAGTTTTTTTTCTCAACAGTATTAAACTAGAAAGAGTGAAATTGTAAAGTTATAAAATATAATGACAATACCTAAAAATAAATTTATCAGCTAGCAATATATTACATATTACAACTAAAAACAATTATTTTCATTGTAACTTACAGAAATAACACATTTAAAGACAACAGGTTTTAGTTCAGTATGTGATCGGAGTAGTTCTTGTATGGCATTACTCATTTGACTCGCTGTTAAACTATTAGATAAATTTTGACCGGAATTACAATTCATATCGTACGGTATCTGTGATATAAACTCACGGACACGTTTAGTTTTCATTGTTGTAAGATAATCTGGTGAAACTAATGTATTTAAGTAACGATTAATCACACCACTTGATAAAATAGCCTCAATACCACGGGAATTCAAAGCTAAAGTACTCAATAATGCTGGCAGCTGTACAAGAAAATCTCGATTTTGAGGTAATGGTTGTTCAGTTAAGGCTTTTAAAATATCACTTGTAATATTCTTATCCTGTATAGGAAACAATAAACAAATTTAACAGCTTATAAATGAACAACAAATAGATTTAGAATATACTATAACAGAAAAATATGTAATAAACACACACAATACTAAGCAGTGTTATACATTAACCAAGAGCAACAAACGTGGTATATGTCTGCATTGATGAACATGATTACCTTTGATGTTAGCCAACAACTTTCATAATAATTCTGTCTATTCTAACAGTCACTTTCTTAAGTCTCAAAATTTATTAACCAGAAGATGTAAGGCAGGGTCAGACCCATCAGATGACCTAAACCGATTTCGAACTAATTTTTCGATATATATTGAAAAATTTCAGACTGATACTCCAGTAATGTTAAGGATATGAGGATGTTTGTCACTTTCTTGTCCCTTACATCGAATAAAAATGCTGCTTATTGAAATGACAGAAAAGGAAACTGAATTAGAGGTGTTGTTAACGAACTGAGAGTGGTCGAACTGTCATAGGAATAACTACTCGAAGTCAGCTAAAGAAAACCTTCCAATGAGTGGACTTTAATATTTTAGAATCATACTTTTGAAGACTTATCGCCGGAGATGGGAATAATTGGAGTGAGGTGTGAGATTTCTTATAGCTAGAATTTTCTAACGAAACACGATAATCTTGGGTATTATACATAATGGTCAACCATGTAACACTAACTGTGTAGTATAAGAGAGTGAAAAGAAGTATGATCAGGTGAGAAAACTACAAAAATCTAGCATTGACTAATCTAAGAAGTTTTTGTGTCAAATCAATAAAGATTTCTTTCCAAACATAGAAAATGTCTCAATGTCTGAACAATTCTAACCCAGTTTTATATATGATATTCAACTCATAAATTAACAAAAGAACTAAAGTACGCATTTTATAGCTGGGAAATGGTAAGTCATCAACACGATAAATATATGAATGTGCACAATGTAAAATAATTCCTTTTTGATTGACAGATTAAAATGTTTAGGCATTCATACAAATATTAAACAATCCAAAACTCTAGAACAAAAATGTATTAGTCCAAGCCTACATACTTTATATTAACAGAGGGAACTAACAAGATGGAAAGACCAAAAGAGTTGATAACAGTTGAATGCTAAGTAACACAGATAGAAAAGAACTAATGACAACGTAAATGTTTATTTTCTGAATCCCACTATAAATGATTTTGGGTAACTTCGTTTTTTTTCTGAGACTAAACCACGTATAGTTACATTTATTTTTACATAAAATGTTCAAGAGACAAATACGATATTAGCTCAGCAGATAGAGATTATATTAAACAGACTAGCCACAAGTAAGCAAAATTGAACAGAAGGCGGTTTCGAGCTATCACAAATTGCTTGAAGCTAGACTGGTGTGCCGCTGGATTCTAAGTCACTGGCTTAGAGGTTGAGTGCTCCCTTTTGAAATCGAAGGCCCCGGTTTTGATCCCCGGCAGGGTCGTGGACGTATACGTGTTCATATTGTACAGCTCATAAGCGTATCTTACAACAGGGATCCACTAGCATTTATTCTGAGTCAAAACAAACATCGCTAATTTGTAAGATCCTTGGAACCTCATTTAAATATCTTTCATTTTGACGTGCCATGTCATAAACTTATCACTTTTTTGCTTTTACCACCCATTTGAGAAAAATAGACGAATTATATACTCAACGAAAGACTCATAAACAACATGGTCAGATTACCGACCCTGTACATTTCGTTGATGAAAAGTACATGGTATATTAGTAGGTAGCTTATATCGCGAGCGATGATTTGTAGAAAACGAGTGTGTGTACAAAGTTTACATAACTTAAAAATCATACAAATAAGTTTATGTACCTGCATAGTTGAAATTCTAGATGGATATGTATACAGGTAGTTGGTAATAGTTTCCATAGCGAAAAGTGACAAATGTGGAGTGAAATGGGTGGAACCATTGAGGAAAATTTGACGCAGGACCGAAGGTAGGTTACCATCCATTACAGAGTGAACTATGTCGCCCCATTCCGCGTCCAAACAAAGTCGCTTCAGTAAATTAAGTATAGACTTCATAAGACCAGAGCGCTGTGTATTCAAAGTTTGTTCACAATCAGAAACGCTTGATTTCTTTCAGACAAATTCCAATCAATAGAAAATAAACGAAAGGACAAAATAAATATAAAAGAAACAAGAATGTAACAATACAATGTACAACTTAGGTGTATTCACTTTATTAGCAATCAGAACTAATGCGATGCCCTATTTAGGGCAATTATATATGAATAAAACAAAGAACGTCATGACTAAATTTAAGGGTCAGCCTATTCTGTAAGACGAAGTTATAACACTTCTCAAATTGAAGTTATGCTTTGAAGCTGAAAACGTTTTTTATCATGGTTCTAGAAGATGAAGTGGAAAAGCGGACATGAATAAATATTGGAACTCAAGATTTAGTGAAAGATGAAAAGTGGATGCATTTGCGACACTATGACTGACTTTGAGCCACTTTGTTTAACATCTCCCCCCATTGGTCAGTAAGGTGAATCTCAACCAGGTATCTGTATATAACAACACAGCTCAAGTTAACAGTCAATAGCTTCGTAGACTGATGGTCTTGATTTGGCTGCCACTAGTTTTCTTCCAGCTTACTTTCAACATGCCCTGGGCTTTTTATCCGATAAAGATGCACAACATTAACATCCGACTCATCTTTTCTTAGCATATATGCTGATATTAAGGAAGATTTTACGTGACTAACTTTACGGCAGTTAGATATATTAGTTTCATGTTTTAATATAACCAGACGGCTGGTTCACATAAATATGGTAGCGGCACAATTTCAACATATGATCAAATCCTTGAGAACAAGGAATTATCATTAGGGTATTAACGAGAGTTGGTAGATGGAACGTTTGGTGGCAAACTGAGAGAAATTAGAGTTGATTGTGCCCCGTCCTACCGGTGTGGAAAAATATTATCACACGCTAATCAACACTATCCTTATTTATTCTCCCTCAGTAGACAAAGTTATGGTAATCTGAGTAACGCTATGCTCTGGGATTTGCCCTAACAACTTGATAACTCTGTGATAATGAGGTGTGGCAACTTGAACCGATGTACATGTGTTCCGTATTGCACGTTGGATATGACTGACTGGATCTTATACTAATTTAGCCGGAATTCCGTAAAGAACACGAAAAGCTATGATATTATTTATGCTTAATACTCTTCTACGTTTTTCCCCTCAAGCATTGGAGCGAAGTGGCATAACTAGATATTATAAATGAATAGAATATTTAAAAAAGCTTTGTGTATAAACAGTGACTTACATTACTTGATGTAGAACTCTGAAGAACAACTTCAACTTCATAATTTAATCGATCGACCAAAATACTTACTACATGTTGACGACTTGAAGAAATACTCAACAGGATTTGATCAGTCACACGAACAGCACGTGTGACATAACTCAAATAATCGTTGTGTGGTGTATGCCAAGAAATAAGCTGCGTCATTGTGTCCAAAACACCACTAGAGCTAAGAGTTGTGTTTTGTGTATTTCCTAAATCTCAACTATTAACAAGCAATGTGAAAGCATTTACCTGGACCAACGTTTTCTTCATAACAAGCTAGATGATACAAGAAGGACAATAGAGCTGTTGTGAAATGTTGATTTGTGCTCCCAGCAGGAGCTTTTATAGAACCATCTACAAGACCTTGGATCCATTTTCTGGTCAAATTAGGTAAAATACCATGATAACTGGATAATCCAGTAGATCCAACCAATGAACCCCAGCTACAAATGAGCAAACACAATGATTTATTTTAGAAATGAAATTCAGAGAATAAATATTTAGTAGACGTTATTCCTATATTACGTTTATAGTGTAGATCAACTTACAATTTAAAAGTCTAGATATCACATTTGTAATTGGCATATTTTTTCGTTCTGAAGTCTACTTCATTAATTTATCTATTAGTTGTTTTTTTCCTGGGAAAGTTAGTATACAGACTAACTTTTCAGACGGTACTGAACTGCTTGCCAGGTGACATTAATTTCTTAGCAATATCTATCGGTGCAAAACTCGCTTCGCATATGTTAAAACCAAACATGTACAGTATTATATTCCTACCATTAACTTTCGTACCTTGATACTGATTGGGATGTTTGGTTGATAATGTTGAAGAAGTTCGCTATTTGTTTATGCTGAAGAACCATATGGGACGCAATAAGTAATAGTGTCTCATACACTGGTTAGTGCAGAGCTTGTGCTTTAAAATAATGTAATAGTGATTGTCAAGTGCTTTAACTTAACAAAACTGGCATATAAGTAAGTATTTTCCGTTACAGTTCGGTAAACTTAGCTCATTTCCTCGTTTTTTAAAACAACAAACCAGATGACACTCGACTGCCTAGAACGAAAATAAAGTGATTAATCCTTAGTTTTTTGCTACTTTTCAATGACTTCAAATAAACAGACGAATAACAAAATAACTTGTTTTAGGTGGCGTTTTGTTCTCTGGACGACATGATCAGCTGATAATGTCGTTCAAAAGAACGACGGAAGCTCCACGACCAAACCATCCAGCTCAAAGAACAAAACCACCTATATCATCCAGCTAATCTGCAAATCTCCACCATCTCAAAATAGTCTAAAAGGTTGACTACTTACTTTATGCCCAATCTGTGGGAATTCACTATAGCAGTCATTGTTCGAAGAGCGCATGCCTTGATCCCCATATACTGGTCATCTGACAAACCAAGTACTTCCACAAGTTCGTCTATCAAGCTAGGATACAAATGACGCTCATCAACCTCGAATGTATATGCTATAAAAATAAAGTTGCATAGATAAATTGCCATCTTTGCGACACCTCGAAAACAATATACTGTAACATAAATAATACTTACAGTCTGAAAGCTATAAAGCTTTCAGATTCATTCCAATTAGTGTAAATTTACATGAAAGTAACCAAGGAAAAAAGCTTTTAGACAAGACAAAAATTTTGATCAATGACTTCCACAACGAAAAAGCTATAAATCAGGACACACTGAAAACTGAATGAATGGATGGACTTAAATAAGTAGAGATACAGGATTTAGAATCACATTTTTACTTGGTCGTAATGTGCATGTATATATTGAAGATGTATCTTGACTAAGCCCACTAACTTCCATTCATTCAGTGATAAAAGTTCGAAAATGACAAAAAAACTTGTCGGCATCTTTTCGACTTCAAAAGCCCGAATGTAACTGTCGTAGCGAGCGGCCTTAACAATCAAAATATGGACTGAGATAAACAGTAAAAACCAGAGAAAGGATGATGGTAACCATCTGCCGTAAATGTACTTTGAAAACGATGTTTTTAACAAACAAATACTGTTTGATTTGGCAATCACCAACGTTATATAAGAAACTTAAGTGGAAACCCACAAAAAGCATATACAATGAGCATGAGCAGAGACGAGTAACGGAAACAAGCGGTGGTAATTGAATAATACATAAATAATTAAATAATGTGGACACTGCTGCTTACAGTTGTCACTAATTCAATTTCTGACCACCGACTAATAAAAGTCTTAATAAAATAATATCCTCCTAAGACAAAAACGAAATACATTGAATAATATTGCTACAACCGGGATTACAAATGAGAAAATGGCGAGACTATAATTTATGGACGAACCAATCAGATTTAAGATAACAAGCCACGAATTTGGGCGCGGAATTCATTCATACATTTGGCTAAGTAGAGTTTGAGCATTATAGCTGATGCCAATTCGTGATGAAAACCTTGAATCTGATTTTAAACCCTAACCATCAACTGTAAATGAGAATTCTAACTGCCATATAACCCTCATTTAGTCCTAATTAGAAGTTGTTCACTCTCAAGGTCACTTCAGCGTCGCTAAAAGGTCGTTCATAGATTAGTCTCACCAAGAAAATAAAGTATTCAGAGAATGTTGACGAACAGCTTATGAAATGACTTACAGAGAATGGATAGTGCTTGAAGTCTAGCACGTATGCACTTATGACGCTGTGTAGGGTCAGCAAAGTAAGTTGCTAATCGAACACGGGAGAACAAAGCCATCTGTTGAGAGACAGGTACAGAATGTACAGCTAGCAGCTCTTCCATTATTTCGGACGGAATTTGATTTCTGCGGTGGAGAGCTTGAAGCACAATTGTTCCGCCAGTATTTAAAGACGCCAAATGTTCGCTAGAACTTGGGTGCTGAGAAACAGATGAAGGGCCAGAAGGTTGTTCTGATCTGTATTCAAAATAGACATTTCCAGCCGTTTCTGGGAACTAACAACAATATAATGTATGACAGAAGCTTACATGATTTGGATCACAACAAGCTGCAAGTCCAAATCCATTTTCTGCTCCACCCCAAGTCTAATGTCATTTGTTAATTTGGAAATACCCACTTACTTCAGCGATTGATACAAGGCGATCGAGAATCATCTGTTTGTTTGTTGGGTCTAACCTAATAAAATAGTTGCTCCGTTTGCTGAGAACATTATTTAGGTGAACACACATTACCTAAAGTTGTACGATAGACCGAGAACAGCCAGCAAGACATCAAGGTTTGAAGAGCCAAACAAAGCAAGTATATGGGTCCAGGACCCATACAAGTATCTGTATATACTATGCTCGATCAAGTGACCAGTAAACTCCAAGATAGTCACCACATCCTCAACAAGAGAAGAGTTTCCCGGTGCATCAAGACGAAGCATCCACTTTCCAACTTTCGTTACAGCATTTTCCAAAATAGCATCTAATCGATCCAAAACATCTGCCCAAAGTCCAAGTTCACACTTTCCGTAATTCCAAACCTTTATTCGCTTCAACTCTGAAATCAGCTGTTCATCTGGGCATACTGATAGATGTTTTGCAAGTAACATGCACTCATTTTGATCATATCCGCACCGATTAACCGTCTTTTTCCTGTCGATCTTCATGAGTGTGTCAGGTAAAGTAGATCTAATTGATGATCCTCACAAAATTTTCATCAGCACAAATTGAAGGTTAACGATAGGATATCAAAATGAGACGGTAGGCTATGGACAGAGAAAATACCACGATAAGAAGGGAACATAAACAGACCGCCCTACTAAGGAACGAACTTAAAGTATGACTTCCAATCTCCAATGTATACAAACCATTCGTGACAAAACAATGTTGCAGCGACTATTTATTTGATCTTTCACTTTTCTGCCGATGGATAATTCACATTTCTCAATCTTCTGGATTGCAGATATATTTTGTTTTTCAAGGATGGGGAGTCGAAGGCTTGATTTACTCATTTTCTAGTGATCTGTGTTTGTCTGAACAGTTCCTGAGTAGATCATATGTAGCTGTGGGTGATAAATTTTTGATTTGTAGGCTCAAAGAATTGATTACATGATTGGAAAATCTATATACTAAGAGCAATTCGTTCCGTCTTAGGGTTTGAACAAGACTGCTCTCTTCTTTAAGTTATCCCTACATAGTTAGAAGAACAAGGGAGAATTAAAAAAGTGGCAACTCATAACTGCGCATCCAATGGATCGTAAATTATTTACCTCTAACTCTGTGGCAAGTTGAAGTGAACAGGTTTAGCATGTCGAGACACATTGCATATTGCTAAACATGCAGCTCCGGCATTACATGAATATTTATATTCTCCTCTTGTACTAGGAGAACATTATAGTTTTAAATTTTCTGTTTCGATTGATTAAATCAGTGTGTTTCTCACTGAGCAGTCCTAAAAATAGATGTTTCATGTGGTATCGTAGTGACGAATAAATCCCCGAAATAGATAGATGTGCAAGTTCTCGACATTGATGCTGACCGGATTAGTTTTACCGTACACTTCCTAGCTGAAGGCGCCCGTTCACAGATTCGCACCAGATCACGAGTAGAAACACAGTGGTCCATATGCTTTGATCGGACACTTCTGAACTAATCGACAACCTTCCAAATATGTCTTCAGATCCATTCATCCTCAACATCTTGTGTCAGTATCCTTTGATTATAAGTGCGTTACAGAGAAAAAAGCTGACAAACTCTGAATATCAGTGATGTCATTCATATCCAAATTTCAATGCAAATCGAGCATGATTTCGTTCTATTTAATAAAGATAAAAATAGTAACAGATTTCATAACACTCTCTGAGTATTTAAATTTTTAAAGTACGAAATGCAAAAAGAAAAAAATGGACGGAAGACGAAACCAGAAGTTTGATTTCAAAACTGTAAGCGAAACACATTCAGAGTCTGAAACAGGCGAGCATGATGAAAATCAATAAAATAAGTAGTGCTCATTACAATAGTTTTTACTTATTTACTTACTTACTTACTTACTTAATTACACCTGTTAGCCGTCATCGAGAAGCATATGCCGCTCACTACCATTCTCCATCCAACTCTGTCTGGGACTATCCTCTCCATGTGTTCCCACTTGCTATCCATTCTTTTGATATTTTCTTCAAATTCCCGACGTAGTGTGTTCTTCAGCCTTTTTCTTTTCCTGTTCCCTCCAATATTCCAAGTTGGTGCTTGCCTCGTGATATAGTTTGGTGATTTCCTCAATGTGTGTCCTATCCACTTCCAACGTCTTTTCGTAATTTCCTCTTCAGATGGAAGCTGGTTCGTTCTTCTTCATGGTAGCTTGTTACTGATGGTATCCGGTAATCGGACATTGAGTATTTTGAGTAGACAATTGTTCAGAAATACCTGTACTTTTTTTATGTTGTTTGTAATGGTGGTCCCCCATGTTTCAGCTCCTTTCAGCAGAACTGTCTTGACGTTCGTATTGAAGATTCTGACTGGATGTTAGTTGGCAGTTGTTTTGAATTCTGTATGTGCTTCATCTGTACGACTGCTATCGTTGCTAATGATCGTTCACAGTAGGTTAAATCCTTTGAGTTTAATCTGCAACACTTGAAGGAAAAAAGCTTATATTTTATGCTGAGGCTGTTAAGCCTACTGAAATGTTGAAAAGTACGCTCGTCTATGCACATATGGTAACGCCTCCAGACTCTAATTCTTCAGATGTATGTTGAGGATTAATTAAGCAAAAAAACCGGAGATATTAGCAATCCAGTTTTGTGGACTTTTATGAGGTATAAAGCCATGATACCGCGGTATCTGTGTGTCTGAGTGTCGCATATGAGCCTTGGAAGATTCCACCTGTTTGTGTTATTGACCGAGTCGACCATCGTTCAATCGTTTATTTAGATCTTTTATGGAGGTAATTTTTAAAATTCGCGGTGATCAGTGAACAATGTAATCATTTTTTCTCTGTAGCTTGTTTCTGTACATAATGTGTATACATCAACAAACCAAACGTTTTTGTACAACAGTAGTCTATTTAGCATTTCAATTTACAATGGTCTCCTATTTGAATGCTCATAGGTTTCCTAAAAGTCCAAGTCTAATTTAATTTTTATTAATAACTTTATTTTTCTCAATTTATTTATCTGAATAGCCTTCCTTCATAACCAAAAGACCAGCTTCATTTGCTGCCATACCGTTAGTAGATAATGTGTTGGAGATATCAGAGGAATTTAGTCTTTAAAATCTGTAGAAAATTCACCTTGGACAGCTCCAATATTCGTAGTAAGGAAGGAAAAAAGGAATTCTATTCAACTTAAGTATTATAGAGTGCAGTAATGAAGAGTTCAAAGAGGCTAACTCCGTGTTAATCATGTTTAGCAGGAACCATACAGCATTGCTTAGTGGGGGTGATATAATGAACGAAGTGTAGTGAATTATAAACTTCATGTTATTCCCTTCTAGCTTCGATTTTCAGAATATTTTAATCTGAAGCTTATGTTATCGGTAATTGTTGTCCACCGCTTTCCTAATTAAGTGTGAGTTCATTTCACGCGCTTTCTGGGTCGGTAATTCAATGTTTTCGTTTATTCATCGTCTATTTTCCGCACTCACGCTACTCTACATGCTACCCTATTACACAAATTAACTTTTGGCTAGATGCGAACTGCTGTATAAGAGTTGATTGATTGTTTTAATTTGGTGTGATTTTTGTTTAATATTATACGTTATTCGATTCAGTGCGATAGCTGCTCAACATATATTAAATTTTTTTCCACTGTGATATTTTGTGTAGAATCCCACTAATATTGTTCCCGTATGACACTTACTTAGCATTATATACTTCGTATTACCTAATGTATTTTTTTGTAATTCTGTTCGCTTTCCTTGTATGTGGTATTTATTAACTAATCATCAAGTTCGTGTAAAATCTTTATGCTAATAAGTGAAAACTTCAGGGTAAAGCTAATGTATTTTGAAGTCATTAACATATTCTTTTGTACCTGTCCTGATATTCTCATTTCTGTTGTGGGAATAGCAGCACCAACTTGCGATTGATTCCTAATTCACATTTAACAAGAAACTGGGTACATATTATGTATTATTATAGTCATGAAATGAATTATCAAAATAGTTGGTAAACTTCGACTTACTAATGTTGACAACGCTACTCAGTAAACCAAACGAAACAAACTATTGATCGTCGTCTTTATTTTAAGTTTATGATTATATTATTACTTTACATAAGAATAAAAGCCTGAAATTCAACTCCCCCAGTCATCATATTTAAAGGAGTTTGGTTTTGCATGGTTGAAACTTTATAACTGTATACAAAATCATTGGAAAGAAGACGATTACATACTTTAACATAAAATATAAAGTGTTTATCAATTGTACTGTTATTCAACAAATATACTCTCAGACTGGAGAGAGAAAAACGAAGAATACCACGTAGACTTTAACACAAATTTACAAACATAAAAGTTGAGAAAATTATTTTGATGAGATTCTGCAATTTTTATATCCACATAAACATCATAACCAGTTGTATGAACTACCCAGTAGTATGAGAACAGTTTTTATCTTTGTTCATTAGTTTTTATATTAATGGAAGTCGTAATAGGTTCATTACATTGGCAGCCTTCACGTATGAACCCAAACGGGAGAAGATAATAGAAAACTTACTGAATGTAAGTGACCATCAATTATTTACTGAGATCCTTTAATTAAATCGGTAAGTCAGAGTTTGCTCCACTCTTTCGTTACAAAGGTTTTGAAAGAATAACAAGTAACAACCGGCAAGCATCATTTTGGAATATTGAAGGGAACAGGAAAAGAAAAAGGCTGAAGAACACACTACGTCGGGAATTTGAAGAAAATATCAAAAGAATGGATAGCAACTGGGAACACATGGAGAGGATAGTCCCAGACAGAGTTGGATGGAGAATGGTAGTGAGCGGCATATGCTTCTCGATGACGGCTAACAGGTGTAAGTAAGTAAGTAAGTAAGTAAGTGAGTATGTAAGTAGGTAGGTATGTCAACTTATTTGATTACTTCTAATTATCATACCTACCTCTTCTATCATATATTCGCTAACAAATGAAGGTAAAGATGGACAGTCCGGCGGCATCTTCTGCTGCAATAAGCTTCAACGCGAAAGAAATAAAAAACGAGATCTTAAAATATAACACAGTGAGTACCAGACCAATCTTAATTGATGGAGGTACCCTTAATGAGGTAGGAATTTCTACGTACTTGGACAAAATCATTGAAAAAAAGGATGATGCAATGCCCATGTAAGTACACTGTTTGACAAACAGTGGCAGCGTTCCTTTCACTAAAGAACATCTGGAACACAATACGACTGTCAGCCATCACCACAATCACACTATGAATGTCAAAATAGTTGTATTGTATGGAGCTGAATCTCGAAAGAACTACTACAGTCATCATCAATAAACTGCAGATATTGACAAACAGTTGTCTACACAAGATACTCAATATATGTAAGAAAGATCTCTGGAGTTAGATAGATCATGCATTGCTAGAATCATGGAACTGCATCATGAGACAAGGCCGAACTTGAAATCCTCAGTGCAAAAGGTAAAGAAGCAGACCAAATGACACATTCCGTTGGGAACTGAGGATAGATTTCAAAAGGATGAATACATTTCACTACATTTAGAAAGAAGAGCTCAGGATAGAGTTTGTCAAAGAACACTGGTCGGTGGCCTATCATCCAAAATAGGTAACAGGAGTAACTAAATATTGAATAAGAGGCAACAATGTATTCTGGATATACTACTCAGTATGAAAGAATGAACGAATTCTGAAACACGTAAATATATTTTTTAGGTTTATCATATTTTATTATTCATAGTCCCAGGCAAAAATGAAATAAATATCCTGCTTATTAGTATATATTCACCCAGTTTTAATTAACTATACGTTTTAATTGTAAACTACAGAGCTGAAGGGATTTTATAACCCTACCCTACATATTCCTTCCAAAGGAAAAATGTATCATGAAGAATGTATGATGTACAAAAGGTGTACATTTTTAAGTGAATGATTATTATAATATTCGGAATGTCTTGTTTTTATTGCTTAATAGTTTTGAGAAAGACAGCCCTCAAATGCTCTGGTACAGCCCCCCCTCCAAATGCCATAGAACGGCCAAGAGTGAGAACAGTCATCTCTCCCTCTCGAAATGCTCTCAAGTGGTCATGTGCATACAATCACTGAAAAGGAAGTCATACCCACTGCTTCCTTTTCGCATTACTGTTGTTTACAAAATCAAGAGGACGGAAAGCGAATGTCCGGTGCTTTAACCGGGTTGGTGGATACAGAAAATCTACCTAGGGGATTTGGAAAATTCTGATTCCAAACCAATGGTGTACATATGCTCCAAGATTCTGAGGTAACAAAAGGCGTATGAACCCATGGTTGGTCACTAACTTCCATTGGACTGTATCTCCTTACGTTACTCTAATACCTTCTGGATTACACCTTTAGGCCAAAGTCTCGGGATGTGACCCCCTAAGAAAACCACATGTTTCTGTTTGGACACCTGAATAGTATTCCAACCCTCACATAAATCGCATATCTTTTGGGTGCCTCCTTGTACCACTATTTATATGTTTAAATAAATCAATAAATAAAATTGAGAAAGATAAATTAATCTTTAGGAAACTCTTAAACTTTCACTGAATAAATCATGATATGAACAATATGGTTTAATCATCTGTAGTATCTACTTCAGATTTCACAAAAAGAACAAACAATAATTCAACTTATCAATGTGAACACTTGTTATTACTTCCTTTATTATGAAAAAACAAACAAAAGGGATTTCTCATTTTCATTAACAAAAAAAAACCAAATAAATCAACATCATTTTGATCATAGTGACCAATGTTTTTTTTGGTTTTTACACATATTTATCATTTAGTGATAGAATCATTTCTATTATAGTTTATAATTGATATACATCCCGTTTCTCACAATGAACAATATTGTTATGGATAAAGTAATTTTCACAAATAGATCTTAATGATCAACACATGAACTATAATTGATGAATTTTGTTTAAAACAAACAAACAAACAAAATAAATAGGATTTATCAGAAGGGGTTTGTGGAGATTTTTAGAAATTTCACAGGTTGAAATCATGAGTCAGTTGAAGCTAGACCACCATTGAAAACCTGGAAGCACTGGACGGCCGTTTCGTCCTAGTATGGGACTCCTCAGCAGTGCGCATCCACGATCCCGCACCTTGCGGGGCTCGAACCCAGGACCTACTGGCTTCGCGCGTGAGCACTTAACCATTAGACCACTGAGCCGGCATCCAACGGTGTTAATGTCTAACTTCAACCAATCCACGAAGTTGCGCCACCATATACCATTTTGCTCGTGCGCGAAGCCAGCAGGTCCTGGGTTCGAGCCCCGCGTGGTGCGGGGTCGTGGACGCGCACTGCTGAGGAGTCCCATACTAGGACGAAACGGCCGTCCAGTGCTTCCAGGTTTTCAATGGTGGTCTAGCTTCAATTGACTCATGATTTAAATAGGATTTAATCATTCATTATTCATTTTGATAATTTGAAATGATCAGATCATTTAGATTGGAATATTTTACAAAGTTTAAAATTCTTGCTAAATTTATTAAAGTTTTGTATTATTGATTGAATTCGATTAGAAAACTATTGAAAATTAGAAAATAGTTTAATGGTCCGGGATCTGACTTTAGTTGGATCATATATTGATCACTATTAAATGATTGCAATCAGTTAATCAATATATATTGCCTGTCGTCGTAAATGATTATCGACTTAATCCGCGTTCGTGAATAATGGGATTAAAATAAGTCAAATATGAGAAAGGATTTTTGAATACATATAATTTGTACAATCATTAATCTGGACAGACAATCAGAGGGACAAAGAGAACAGAAGAGAGAGAAACGAAATGATGCTCAATGGAGAAGTCGTGTGAGCCAACTTCTATTTGATCAAGCGTTAATCAATATTTATAGTCATATAAAAATAAATTACAGGCATGTGATGAATGCGATAAGAAGTGCATACATATACGCTCATATAAAAACAGTCAAAGTTGATAAGCGAATAATTAATAGTGTTAAAACGTGATTCCAGAAGAATGGATAAATTGGCCTGTCCAGAAGCTAGAATAAGTTATATGGGCTTAATATAGTAACCGACACTACAGCATTATGAATGGAGTGTCATATACTTATAGAAATCAAGTTAATGGGACTTTTAATTTTTAAACAGTTTTACTTTTATAGGTATGTGTGGATGATGGGTCCTCTCTAGTTGAACAGGAATAATTTAACCTCTATAACCTATTGCAAAGTCACATCTCTCGAGAATTACCTAAACTGGGTTACCGTATCGTGGTAAAGGAGAAATACATCCTCTTTGCTGACCGTACAAAACAAATAAAATTTATCAGAATGGGTTTCGTGGAGATTTTAGAAATTTCACAGATTGAAATCATGAGTCAGTTGAAGCTAGGCCACCATTGAAAACCTGGAATCACTGGACGGCCGTTTCGTCCTAGTATGGGACTCCTCAGCAGTGCGCATCCACGATCCCGCACCTTGCGGGATTCGAACCCAGGACCTACTGGCTTCGCGCGTGAGCACTTAACCATTAGACCACTGAGCCGGCATTCAACGGTGTTAATGTCTAACTTCAACCAATCCACGAAGTTGCGCCACCGTACACCATTGTCTTCAGTGAGTTCCTATCTCACAACAGACCTGGTTGAACTCCACTGGTAACGACTTCTCACTTCCATGGTGGTCTAGCTTCAATCGACTCATGATTTCAACTTGTGAAATTTCTAAAAATCTCCACAAAACCCATTCTGATAATAATTTTGTTGTTGTTGAAAGTATTAAAAGTATTGACAGGATTAAATTTCATTAAAACTTGTTAACTTGTTTTCCCAGTGAAATTTAATACATTATTGTTCTATTAAACTGATCAAATTATATTTCCTTATAGTATAGAACTCATTAGTAGTGTTTATCCATAATCCTACGAAGGATCAAATCTAGAATCTTTTGGGCTAGCAAAGAACATATATTGCGGCATGCATGTCCCGACAAGAATAATGAATGGTAACTTTTGGGATCTATTGATGGACCAATGCTAAACGTATAATTCTATTGTATAATTATTAAGTAACTCAACTATGCATATTCATATTCCTCTTACTATTACCTTTATTTTGACCCACAAACTATTATTATACGTTTTACCATTCTTGAGTTATATCCAGTATATTAATTACTACCTCCCTCATTCACAGGCACATTTGGCTAAATCTTGTACAAAAGTTGTTTCATATATTATTGGTACGTTGTGATCGGTTTGATTGGTATATAAACTCAGTATGCTTGTGTTATAGCTCAAAGCCTCCAATCAGAAGCAGAGAATTCTCGATCGGATCAAGGACGCATGAAACCCGTATGAACAGTCTAGATTCCTGATTGGTCGTGCTTCCAGCCTAGCCCAGTCAGTTAAGTCCAGAACACGAGTCTCAACCTCTGCAATGTGAACCCTCATATTTCAAACATACTGAGTTTATATACCACTCAAACAGGCCACAACGTACCATAAAATAGAAAATAACATTTGTACAAGATTTAGCCAAATGTGACTGTGAATGTGGGAGACAATGATTAATAGACAGAGAGTAATTCAAGAATGATAAATCGTATAATAATAGTTCATAGGTCAAAATGAAATTTATAATAAGAGGAATATGAATAGTCTAGTGACATAACAATTCTACGATAAAAATATACGTTTAGTATTGGTTTATAAAGGGATCTCAAAGTTACGATTCATTATGTTTATCAGGACCTAACAGTTTGCAATATAATGATTCATATTGTAGAGGTTGAGATTGGCATTCTGGATTTAACTGGCTGAGCTTAGGCTAGGAGGAAAGCAGGACCAATCAGGATTCTAGGCTGCTCGCACGTGTTTTATGCGTCTTTGGTCCGATCGTTAATTCATTGCCCTCTAATCAGCGATCACAAGTTATAACACACATAAATATTCTATTCACTTGATTAGTGTCATCAATTAACTTTGTTATAATTACATCATAATCACTAGGCTATATATATAATCTTACATATGTTTGTATTAAATAAGTACATATATTTTATATCCAAATACAATGGATACTAATGCACAGACACACACACACACACAATTTAACAAGTGCAAAATTGTAAGGTCATGTGTCAGAAGTTATTTATTATTGAATGAAATCATTATACAATTACATCAGTTGTTCAGTTTTGATTTGTAGCATTTATTTCAGTAGTATATTTGATAACTTTATGTTGATAAGTAATGAATGATGATAAATCATAGTTTACAATATAAGAATTGGGAATTCTGTCAAAGTATTTGTTAAAAATTGTTTATATGTAACATATATCATTTAGTTAATAATGATCATTTATTAGTTTCAGCTTATTGAATACATGGATGTCAAATGTACTTGTTTTTTTCTCTTTCTTTCGTTTCAAAAGGGTTCTTTTCACTAACTAAAGATGAAACTTAATATATTTACAAATTATCATAACGAATTGATTATAATCTCAGATGGGTTTTGTGGAGATTGTAGCAATTTCAATGGTTAAGATCATGAGTCAGTTGAAGCTAGATCACCATGGAGAACCTGGAAACAATGAACGGCCGTTTCGTTCTATTGTGGAACTCCTCAGAAGTGCGCATCCACGACCTCGCCCCTTGCGAGATTCAAACCCAGGACCTACTGGTTCCACAATAGGACGAAACAACCGTCCAGTGCTTGCAGGTTTTCCATGGTGGTCTCAGTCAGTCAGTCAGCTACAACGTAGGACCAGGTACATATATGCATCGGTCCAGGTTGCCATACCTCGTTAGCACAGCAAGATGAACACCGGATTCATGGGAGTGGTTAGGTTAAAGGTGGTAATATATAGAAGAAAGATTGCATATAAGGATACAGTACCGGAATATAGAATTAGTTCGTAGAAAGAAAGATATGAAGTAATTTTAATCTCTTAGTTTAAGGGAAGACAGGGAGTGTATACACCGACGCCATTGTGATCGATTCTGAGCCATGTCACCAAGAGTCTCCAACCATCGGTTACGAAAGTCACGCGGATCCCAACCAAGTAGTCTGCATCTACTTTCCCATGGTGGTCTAGCTTCAACTGACTCATGATTTTAACCATCGTGATTATAATCTGTCAAGATTTCGTGTTAAATTATACTATTATTTAGTTCTTTAATATCTTATATAATGTTGATTGTGGTGGTTGATTTTTTAATGTATTTAGAAAATGATCATTTTTTTATAGTGAGAAGAATAAAGATCAATAGAATAAGGCGTTCTGTGTCATTCAAAGGAATTAAAAATCAAATCCCGTGCGAATGGATAGTGGATACGCAATTCAGAGGAGCCCCATAGTAGGACAAAACGGCCGTCCAATGCTTCTAGGTTTTCCATGGTGACCTAGCTTCAATTGACTCATGAACTCAACTATTAAATTACTATAATATTCACAAAAACCACTTTCTGATAATAATAATAATAATAATAATAATAATAATAATAATAATAATAACAATAATATGCTCACTAGTGACTGACTTCAAAAGGTATTTCCTGGAGTTCTAGTGAGAGGCAGTGACCAATGGAGTTCAACCGAATCTGTTGTGAGATAGTAAGTCATCGGAGTCAATGGTGGACGGCGGTGCAATTTCGTGGATTGGTTGGAGTTAGACGTTAACACTATTGGATGCCGGTTTGTTGATGTGCACTGCTAAGGATTCCCATAGTAGGATGAAACGGCCGTCCAGTTCTTCCAGGTTTTCCATGGTGATCTAGCTTTAATCGACTCATGAACTCAATTATTAAATTACTAGAATGTCCAGAAAAACCCCTTTCTGAATATTTTAATTGTCCATCTGTGACAAAATTATCAGGTCATAATGAAATTTATTTTATAAATATTCTAATACCTCAACGAAACCATCCAACTTCATTAAAATATATAATACTAAATATCCTCAAGATAGCATTCAAGTATTTCTTGTAGGTTTCCATGATCTATAGAGTTAATGAAGTTGGAAATCTTCTATTTGCATGAACTATAAATATTTTAAACTCACTATAAAACCAAACGTTCAACAATTGATCTATTTAGATTGCATGGGTGTATATATTTGTAGACTTCCGTGTTAAACCAAAATGAATTTCCACTACTCTTTGTTTTTAAATAGCTGTTCAGCTGAAATCAGTAATATAAATCAAATAATCTGAGCAATCTTCTTATACTAGCAATCATATACATATAGTATTCATATGTTGCCTGAGATAAACTCGTTCATAATTATTGGAATCAAATTTTTAACACTAAGTTAGTCAGCTACAACGTAGGACCAGGGACATATATGCATCGATTCAAGTTGCCATACTGTATTAGCACAACAAGATGAACACCCGATTCATAGGAGTAGTTAATTCAATGATAGTTATGTATAAAGGATAAGGATATAATACAGGGAGAAATAATTAGTTCATAGAAAGAAAGGTATAAAGTGTTATAAGCCGAGTTATACCCAGTAGATTAATTATTGCTTGATATGATGGAAAGAAAAGTCAATTTTCGATTGAATTACACATTATGAGTTTTATTCAATATGACATCCGTTTTGATTCAACATGAAGAGCGTTCAGTGTAGTATTTGATTGTTTTCCCAGTATGATATTTTCTTCTGTATAATATATGATATTCTTGCATTCATTTGACATGAACTATGCTCAGTAAGTGATTTGTTATAACTAAGTATGTGATCTAACCCTAATTATTAATCAAAATGGGTGTACAATTAATATATAAATCAATGTATTTTAGACTATATTCGATTCGTCTTTGTCATAGTGTTTAGGCTAATAAATCTTCACTTTTACCAGTATTGTGTTCTTACTTCACGCCGTGGGAATTGCAGGGGTCCCACGTTCCGAGTATAAGTGATCAGCGCTTGTGTTTTTCCGGCACAACAATTGCGACAACCAAATATAACATAAAGTAATTTCAATCTCATAGTTTAAGAGAAGACAAAGAGTGTATACACCTACACAATTGTAGCCGATTCTGAGACATGTCATCCACAGTCTCCAATCATTGGTTACGATAGTCACGCAGACTCCATCCCAACCAAGTAGTATGCATCTACAAACATGTCTCAGGCCCAAGTTAGTGACATTATGGACTGATGTCACGTTTTGGTTTCACCGTACCTCACTCTCTTCCAACCATCCCCTACACTAGTCGGCACTGCGCGTCGTGGTAATCGGTGTTCAGGCATACACAACACGTGGCCCAATCATCTCAGTTGATGAAGATTCACAATCTCATCAACTGATTTACCGTGATTCCAGAATACCCAGTGTCTAACCTCACTATTATTTACTCAGTGATCCCGACAGATGCTGGCAATATTTTTAAGACATCTGTGATCAAACACTAGTAGGTTACGAGTATCTTTTACTCTCAGTGGCTATGTTTTGCAGTTGTCAAGTAGAACAGAACGAACGTTTGTGCAGTACACTCGTCCGTTAATTGATATACAGATATCTCGCCTTTCGCCATAGGTGACGTAAGTTATGAAAAGCCGAAAGAACTTTCCGAATCCGTACTGATATTTCGTCAGACACCAAACCATTAGGGCTGATTTGACTTACAAGATGAATGAAGTTGTCAACGCGTCCGACTACTTCACTCCTTATCCTTACTTCAGGTGTTCATACATTTAAGGGTCCCAACCAAGTAGTTTACATCTACCAACATGTCTCAGCTCACAAGTTAATGACTTCAAGCACCGATGCCTTGCAAGCGCTTAACCACTAAACTATTGAGCTGGCCAATATTCAACGGTGTTAATATCTAACTTCAACATTTGATTATTCATTAAATCAAGTGTCTTAAAATAAGTATTTCAATATTATGAACATAATGATGTGACATTTTGTTACTAAGGATTTGTTTCGATTATATTTGTCTATGATAGTTTAATTCTGTTATTTAAACTATAAATCAAATAAATTTTAGCTTAATATTCAAAATGTTTTTTTGTGTGAAATAAACGGTATATCAACAGCAACAAAAAATCTATACAAATATTTCAATAATTTTTGACCTAGATACAATCAGGTCTAATAAATGAATTTGGTTACAAATAAAATAGATAAGTCTGATTTAGCATTTATACAATTATATACTGTATATTGACATTAATGTATTTGTTTTTGTCTTACATAATGTATTTAGCCGATATTACTTACTAACTTACTTATTTACGCCTGTTACTCTTCGTGAATAGCCGATATGAACATAGTTGCAAATAAGACACATTCACAAAAAAGATTGTATCTTTTAAAGGAAAATAAAAATAAAATAGAAGAGAATAACTTCAATGCTTTAATTGTCTTTTCTTTAACCTTAAACAAAAGTGATTTATATATATAAAGATTGTTATGTATGATTTGAAAGTTACTTGTAATTATCGATTAGGAGAATTCCTAGTTCGATCAATAAGGATACATTTTTACATAGTTCAAGTTTATGTTTGTTAATATTTCGAGTAAGTAAAATATTTCACTTTTATTTATTTTTTATTTATTTATTTTAACACATAGATATTGGTACAAGGAGGCACCAAATACATATGCGTCACACAAATCTCATAAATGTGAGGGCTGGGATACTGCCCGGGTGCCCAAACCGAAACAGGTGGTTTCCTTAGGAGGCCACACCCCGAGCCCCCGACCTGAAGGTCTGATCCACAAGGCAGTAAAGCATCGTATAGAGATGCAATCCCATGGTAGCCGGTGGTCAATAATTGATTCATACGTCTTTTTTCCTTCCAGGACACTGGAGTCCATTTACACCATTGGTTTGGAATCCGGTTAAAGCGCCATTTTCGTAAACAACACCCGTGGTACGAGAAGGTAGTGAGTGGGACTTCTCTGGCACAGGCTATATACGCGTGGTCATGTGAGAGCATTTGGAGAGGGAGAGCGGACTCTCCATACTCTCGGTCATATCAGGGCATTTGGGGGTTAAATAGACTGACAAAGGAGTAAGAAATATTCAGAATTAGGAGGACAACGTTCGTATTGTTAGATATACTAAGAATTGAATTATAACTAACTTCATCGACTGAAAAAGTTTTGTAATTTGAACATATTTGTTTGTGATTAGGTAATAGATCTTGGTTATATTTGGGTTATACGCTCTTTATGTGAAGTTATCATATTAGTAGGAAAATTAGTATGAGATTTCAAAAGTACCGATAACCTTGTTAAATCTCACAAGAAATAAATAAAGATGCTTGAAACTGGTAATTTTATTCACAGTAGTGTCGATTATAAAGTCAGCTTTAAAAAAATAGCAAGTGAATTCAGTACACTCTCCTCCTATAGGGAAGGAGAACACAGGTAAGGACAACCAAATTATATTTAGCACAACATTACAGAGTTACTTGGTAAAATAGAAAAACCATAATATAATACTTAATTAGCCAAATGTTCAATAATTGTCTCGCACTTCATTGTTCTTGCACTTCTATACTAATTACTTACTATTCCCGTTCTTCCTTTCTTGATCTTCCCAATTTTCTGCTGCCAGACATTACATTCCTGACTCGTGTTATATACTACTTATGTCAATATAAGTAGCACGCACCACACTCCTACTGATTTATTGCAATTGTATTTCTTAAATACCTTAAATCTGATTAGTATTTATAGTTCAATAAGTTCATTTTTGAACTAATAATTCTCTGCTCAATACAAAAAGAGTACTGTATTTTGCTTCCGAACACTAATCATTGTATCGATGGTTAAACAAGCAATCCTAGAGTTATACGTCATGCAAATATATAGAATGTATTAAACAACACGTTGTGTCATTTGTCTTATACGGATTTTTGAGATCGGTTTTTGCATAACTAACAGTAATATTCTGTTTATTTATTTAAACACAAACATTGGTACAAGGAGGCACAAAATACACATTTGTGTGAGGACTGCAATATTGATCGAATGCCTAAACCAAAACAGGTAGTTTTCCTAAGGGGCCACACCCTGAGCCTTTGACCTACAGGTTTAACCCAGAAGGCAGTGGAGCAACGTCAAGAGCTTCAGTCCCATGGTAGTCAATGACTAACAATAGATTCATACACCTTTTTTTCCCTCAGGATACTGGAGCCCATGTGCACCAACGGTTTGGAATCAGGGTTTTACAACTTCCTTAGGTGGATCCCTCATATCCACTAACCCGGTTAAAGCGCCATACATCCGCTTTTCGTCCTCTTAATTCGTTAAACAACACCCCCCTAGAGAGAAGGCAGTGAGCAGAACTACGCTGACGGTGGCTGTATATGCATGGCCATGTTAGTGTTGTGATAGAGAGAGAGAGAGAGCGGACTCTCCCCACCCTCGGCCGTACCAGGGCATTTGGGGGGCGAAGTAATATTCACATTTCTTCATTAAGAAAGAACACAGTACCAGACTTATTATATAATCAGCTTGTTCAAGGTGATTAAATATGGTCCGAAAAACATTGTTCTATTAATGAATCTTACAAAATAATTAATGGAACACAATCATGTGCTAAGATAGGCCTGATTATAAAAGATGAAATTAACATTAACAAAATATTAGCTTAAAAATAGATAATGGTTTGTTAACAATGCAGTTTTCTTCAATGGTGTTTACTTAATCACAAGGTACTGATTCATACATAAAGTGTGTATTTACAGAGGTAAAGTGCACTGTACATGTGAGTTCTGAGTTAGCTTTATTTCATTCAAAAACACTACAATACTTTATAAGCTGATTATGATCAAGGTTACACTACTATTGTAAGAGAAATCACAAGTCATTCATACGGTTGAATGCAAGCAACAATTTAACAACATTGTACCAATAATAATTCACGTGCATGATTATTCAATTTCGCAAGAAGGTTAAGCGTCAGTATGCTAGATCAGAGGTACTAATTTCTATTACCAGCAATGGGGTTGTGAACATGCGTTTCTGAAAAGCCCTATAATAGGACGAATCGCAAGTCCAATAATCCGAAGTTTTCACGATGTTTTAGCTTCGATCATTAGTCATTTGATGCAACAAAGTAACTTATCGTTACGAATTATATATAAAATTCTTCCTGTGATCTTGTTTACATCTTAAAACATAAAACTAGTTAAACCACTTGGCGCATAATACGATGTGGAATGGTGTTCTAATAAAATTTGAAAATAATTCATCTTCAAAGTTTGATCCAGTGTGAATTCACGGATGTGTTCTGTTGGAGAATACTAGTGTATAAAAGCTCTGGTGGGGTTTCGCTTCTGAGCTGAGTGTTTTAATCACGGAGCTTTTATTTTTTTTCTAAACAACACCATTGGAAAAATTGTGAATAAATGTGGGATCAACAATCAGATCGAAATAACGCTTTAGACAATGAAAGGTTAAAGGTCAGTATTAACCAATCAAAATCGAATTCGACAAAACAGACAGTTAATCACATGTGGAGAAATTCGGATACTTCACTTCTATCTAAAGTTTGTGCCGTTGATTTCGTTTGGAGGAACAATTAAAGCTCCACGACCAAACCATTCAGCTCAGAGAACAAAACTCCACCAAAATCGTCCATCTGAGTGAAAGGTCTCCATCATCTCAAGAAAAACTCTTTGAATTTTAATGACTCTATGAATCTTATCACAGGATTGATCAAAAATTAGGAGTCATTATTTTGTCCTAGTATAAAAGTTGTCTTCAGTGCTCACCAATGATCTAAGAAATTAAAAGGATATAGAAATGTAAAGTAACATGAATTCAAATATAACACTAATCAAACATCATATTCCCTGTTTCAACTATGAAGGTTTGTAAACTCTTGTGAATATTGCTATTTTGTTTTAATTTAGCGTCACACATACCCTGGAGTAATATGTGTTATCAGTGGAGATCATATGTCATTAATCCCTAAGGGACATGTTACTAGTTTCTTCTTTCCTGGTATGAGTTACACATACACAAGAAATATAAAAATCCAGGATTCACGCACTCCTATCATACACATAAGTATAAGTATTTTATTAGATTTAGTATTATTAAGATGGCAATGTGAACTTACAGCTCTTTATATTAACAAGTAAACATTATATACACACCTGAAATACACTAAACAAATTGACCTATTATAAATTTCATAGCATAATCATATGCATAGATAAATTAGTGTATTTAATGTGAATAAAACATTTCTAATTCAAGTTCATAATATAGCAATCGATTAGATCGATCTTTAATCAATCTCTAATTGGACAAGTTCAAATATTTCCCCTAAGCATAACAACAAGAGATTATTATTATTATCAGAATGTGTTTTGTGGAGATTTTTAGAAATTTCACAAGTTGAAATCATGAGTCAGTTGAAGCTAGACCACCATTGAAAACCTGGAAGTACTGGACGGCCGTTTCGTCCGAGTATGGGACTCCTCAGCAGTAAGCATCCACGAACCCTCCTCGAGGGATTCGAACACAGGACCTACTGGTTTCGCGCGCGAGCACTCAACCATTAGACCACTGAGCCGGCATCCAACGGTGTTAATGTCTAACTTCAACCAATCCACGAAGTTGCGCCACCGTACACCATTGTTTTCGGTGAGTTCCTATCTCACAATAGACCTTGTTGAACTCCACTGGTAACGACTTCTCACTGCTGAGGAGTCCCATACCAGGACGAAACGGCCGTCCAGTTCTTCCAGATTTTCCATGGTGGTCTAGCTTCAACTGACTCATGATTTCAACTTGTGGAACAAGAGATTAATTGAATTTTGACTAGTATTTTTTGTTGTTGTTGTTGTTTTGTTTCCATCAATTATTGAACCTTATACGATTAAATATAAACAAAACAAAAAAAACCCTACTAAAAACAAAATTCGTTTATTTTCTATTTGAACTACAATATGAAGGAGAAAAAAAACACATTCAAATACAAAATAAGAAAGAACATTAAAAAAAAAGAAATGAATAAAGAACAAAGAAGATTTTTTTTAAAAAAGAACGGGGTGGCGGGAAACAATATTAGGGCATCTACATGACAAAGAATAAAAAAAAATTAGCAGTTTATTGTTTTGTTTTTTTTTCCTCGGTAAAACAAAACAAAAAAACAAAAAGAAAAAGAAAAGAAAAGAAAAAAAGGGGGAACTTTGAAATCGATTGGAATTATTCATTAAAAATAATTTGAAAAAAAAATGTTTTTTCATTGCTATTCTCATTAATTAATAAATTATTATCATTTATAATTATACAAAGAAATATTAGACGAAAAATAATAAGGCGAAACAAACAAAAGTAATAATAATAATCATACTCATAATTATACCAAGAATAAATCAATCACTATTCATTCATTTATAGAATAATTAATAATAACTTGTTTCACCAGAGAAATGATTCCATGCTCTATAATTTGTAAATGATGTAAATCCATCAAAATTAGGTCGACAATCTAATGTATAAGATGGTATATTATATTCTATAGTACAATTATTATTATTATTATTACTATTATTATTTGATGATTTATCGATTATCGATAATTGATTTGTTTGTATATTAGATTGATTAGATGATTGTGAATTATTAATATTCATTATATTGATTAAATGTGGATGAAGTTTACGTTGTTCTATAATATAATTTTCATTATTATTATTATCCCAATATTCTGTTTTATCATTATGATTATTATTATTGAATGCAATAAAACAAATAGCAAATTCAATTTTATCATTTGGATTAAAAGATTGTTCATCTGATTCTATTAGAATATTAAATATAAATGTATCATAACGTTTTGTATTAGACCATGTACTAGATGATAATTGTGAACTATAGATGGCTGGATAATCAATGAAAGTTTTCCAATTATCTTTAGTTAAACGTATATAAACTGATTTATCATAACAAATGTTTTTTATTTTTATAGTACCTTTTAATTTAATATAAGACGTTAATGGGCTGCTATTATTATTATTATTATTATTATTATTATTATTATTAGTAGTAGTAGTAGTAGTAGTAGTAGTAGTATTGGATTGTATGATATTAATACTTTCTAATGAAATCATAAATTTTTCAAGTTTTTGTCTAAATTCATAATAACGTGATGCTGGTTGAGAAAAGGTTAAACTCCATATATAATGTGATTCAATATCAGTAGTATTGAATTTCATTAATTGATTATTGTTGTTGTTGTTGTTTTCATATGTATTTTGAGTTTTACCTGGAGATTCAGTATCAAAATATTCATCACCGTAAAAGATTTGAAATTTTGAACGTTTATTTTGATTATCATATGATTTATAATCTTTAATGGATCCAAAATTGTAATTGTCCAATGTATCCAATTCTGTAATATAATAAAAATGAAATAATATGGATTATTATAAAGATTAATAATAATAATAATAATAATAATAATAATAATAATAATAAATATTATTAATTAATTCAATGATTTGAATTATCTTTTTTTCTGGTGAGTTAGTTTTCTACTGGAGATGGGGTTGCCCAGTAACAGTAGGTCTTAACATAAACAGAAGGAAAAGCAAGAGTTGCTAATACAGCACAGTAGGCATCAGTCGAATCACACTTGATGGAGAAGATTTGGAGCATATAAAAACCATTACATATCTGGGTAGCATCATTGATGAACACGGTGGATATGATGCAGATGTGAAGACGCGGATCGGCAAACCAAGAGTACCATTTCTACAATTGAAGAACATCTGGAACTCAAAACATTTGTCTGTCGACTAACACCAAGGTTAGAATTTTCAATACAAATGTCAAAACAGTTCTACTATATAGGGCACAAACTTGGAGAATAACGAAGGCAATCATCCATAAGATACAACTGTTTATTAACAATTGTCTACGCAAAATACTTCAGATCCGTTGACCAGACACTATTAGACACTGACAACTTACTGTGGGAGAGAACAAACCAGGTACCAGCGGAGAAAGAAATGAGGAAGAAGTGCTGGAAGTGGATAGGACACACATTGAGGAGAACATCGAACTGCATCACAAGACAAGCCCTCACATGTGATCGTCAAGGCCGAAGGAGGAGGAGAGGAAGACGGAAGAACACATTACGTCGAGAAATGGAGACAGACATAAGAAGAATAAACAAAAATTGGATAGAACTGGAAAGGGAAGCCGAAGAGTGGGTTGGAGAATGCTGGTCGGTGGCCTATGCTTCATTAGCGATAAGTAAGTAATTGATTCAATGATCTCAATATTTCACTTACGCAATAGAGAAAAAAACAAAACAATGTCTATAAAGCTCTTACATTTCAGAGGGACTTTTCCCAAATCGATTTTGTATAATTAACATAAGTAGAAAGAATTGTTTACCTTAGAACGTATTACATTCCTTCATGAAAATATACAAACCAAACATCCCACTACGTCCAATTGTAGCACTCCCCGAAACGCTAACGTACAATTTGTTAAAAGAAATTTCACGAATATTTAAACAATTACTGGATTCATTTATTCACTCTATCCAATTCCTGGATAAAATTACGAACATTTAAACCAACGACGATAGACTGATGATATCCTTTGATATAACAGTCTTATTCACCTCAATCGAATCAAGTTTATCAAAGGAAACCCTATCCCTGCTCCTCGTCAACGACATAAATCTCTCAAAGTACACGAAACTTTAAAGTCAAAGTTTACTAGAACTCATCGATTTATGCTTAACAACATATTCCCAATTGAACAACAAAATCTACGAACAAACGAAAGGAAAACCGATGGGATCATCAATATCAGGACTTATTGTAGAAACAGTGATCCAGAGACTGGAAGCCTGGATCTTATTAGTAATCAAACCAAAAATTTGGATTAATTATGTAGGCGAGACATTCGTCATCATCAAAAAGGACGAGCTGGAAAACACCTACAATCTGATCAACAACGTCTTCGACAATATGAAGTTTGCAAAGGAACAAGTCAAACGAAAAACTACCATTCTTGAATGTATTAATCACCAGAACCGACCTAAGAAAACTGGAGACTCAAGTATATCGGAAGCCGACCCACACAGATTAAATTCTAAATTACAGCAGTGATAACCCAATAGCTCACAAAATCACTTGCGTACTAACTCTGTTCAATAGGGTGAGGACACACAGAAACACAGCGCAGTAAAATGAAAAATATATATAAACATAATCTTTTAAAAGAACAACTACCCAATCAACTCCATCAAAAATACCAACCAGATGCATCAGAAATCCGGTACAGAAACCAACGAACGGATTGTCTTAGCATATGTAAATGGCATATCAGAAACTACAACGAGATTTTGAAGCATTTTGGAATGAGTGTAGCATACAAACCAAAAAATCATTTCAATCAATTATATGCAAACCGAAGGACGAAATGATGAAAGAAAAACTGAACATCATCTACAAAATAAATTGTCCCAACTACGAAAAACTCTACATCGGACAAAGTGGACGCCCTCTAGTCAATAGTGGGAGATACAAAATAAAGAAGCAAACAATGACAGGGTAAGGTCAACAATAGCCAATCACGATTGAGGTCTACAAGACAAGCTGTGAATCATAGGTGAAGAAATTCGGACACTTCACTTCTAACTGAAGTTTGTGCTGATGGTGTCGTTGAGAAGAACGATGAAAGCTCCATGATCGAACCATTCAGCTCAGAGAACGAAACTCCACCCAAATTATTCTCCTGAGCTAAAAATCTTCGCCGTCTCAAAATCGCGAAATTTCATTGTCTCTTGACTAGATCTATCAACTGGTAGGGGGAAAGGATACACAGCACCAAGGTTAGAAATGAAAACAATCAAAACAAATATGTAAACAACTGTCATACACCTATGAACAATAACCATCTAAATTCTAGGTCAACAAAACAAGCATCCAATCACCTGTAGAGAATTTTTATTGATTCGCTTGTTACTGAAGTGTGTGCTGATGATGTTGTCAAGGCAGACAATGAAAGCTTTACGAATAAATCATCCACCCTAGAGAATAAAACTCCCTCAAAATTCTCATCTTGAGCTAGAAATATTCTCCACCACCGCATATATCACCAGTTTTGTATACGCGGTGGTGATAGATATTTATGTGTATGGGGAAATACTGTTGTCTATCAAAAATAGAATGTGTATCAGATAATATTGCAAGAAAAAAAACAGTAGACATATTGTGACACAAGGTAAAAGAATATTTCAAGCGGAAATTAAAGTAAAAAGAATCAAGGTTATTTAGTTTGAATAATTGAACGTATTCAGTTAAGTCACCTATGAGTTTCATCATCTTTTAAATGAATAGTGTAAGCTTACTTAACAAATTCTTATCAACTGTAAATATTAGTGTTATTTTTCTTTTTAGAACAGCATACGTTTGATGACCAAAGTTGAATGGATAGAGTAAGGAAGTAAAGAAAACACATGGTGTCTATAAGCAATATGCTTAATTAAAAAAGGATTCAAGTGTATTTTGAAAATTCTTCTATTCCGATTGATAGTTATATGTTGACAAGTGATTAGTTTTCAATAGTATACTCAACGTTCAAATAAGAATCTGTGATTAATAGAGTTTAGCTATGTTAGAAGGTAGATATCACCGATAGTATTGATGTCAGTCCCTCTATATCACGCCCGACCGTTGTTGCTACCTTGACCTGGTGGTCGGGCTTGTCTATCGTAATGGACCAACCGAGCTATATTGGCTGGAACAATCGTTCCTCAAGTTCCTACCATTCCAGGCAGGTCGGTTGAAGAGAGGTAAGATTAAAAGCAGCAAACCCAAGATCCGAGGGAGAAGTCGTACTGCTGAATGTACAGAGGTGTGACGGCAGTAGGGTGTTTCTTTCAGAAAACCAGCACAACAGCGATGCTGCCTTCTCACAAAAAGGGGTGGGGTTAGGAAAGGTCAACCCTAAAAATGCACACCTCACCTTATCACACGGATTCCCGCCTCCAATGGTAAGGTCTCAACAAGTACGGAGCTCATACGAAAATTGCTCACAAGAAGGTCGTATGTGAACGACCTTAAGTAGTTGTCTCTTGGGCACTGCAGTCACGCTCTCAGGTCATTAGGGCTACCCCAATCCAATCTCTTCGGGTACCTCTAGAACAACCCTTCCACGGTGTTGGCAATTGGGAATTGAAAACCACCCTCACACCTCTAACAGCAATCAAAATAACTGTGTTCATAATCAATTTCCCTATATCAAGATCTATAGGTATTATGCTTTATTTATTATTAGAAATAAATTTGTTAGAGAGAAGAGTACCTTAAATTCATTGATTGGAGGTGAATCACTTCATTCAAAAAAACATTTTTATTGTAAATGTAATGAAATTTAAAGACCACTGAAGAGATACATAGTAGATAAATAAACTAATGAATAATTGTCATCCTAAATCACAATTAAAATGATATTAAATAGGAGAATGTACCGGCTGAATTAATTAGGAACCATTTGATTTTAAATTTACGTGGTGTTGTTTTACTTATATCTTTCCATTTTGATTTAGGACTGCAATTAATCAGTCTCTTTTTGACATATGTGTATCCTGTGCGAATAACCTGGATATAGCCTTAAGTCATAAAGTTTTTAAGCAAGGATAAGTAAGTGGATAACGCGATAGCGTTTGAAGTGAATATTACTTGGTTCAATTCCTGAAGTGAACATCAACTCTGGAATGCAGGTACATCCAGTTGATAAGTCCCATATAGGACGAAACGTACGTCCTGAATTTCACTGCTAACCACTATCTATCATGTGATTTCAGTTCATAAAATGTTTAAAAATCACAATGTTGTTGTTGTTGTTTTTGTTAGTGGTATTTCTCAAGCTAATGTAAAACACAGATATATCATACCATATTTAACCATATATAAACAGAATTGTATACACAATAGCTGATAGTTTGTATATTTGATTTGGTATATATTACTTTATATTCACAAATATATTCAGTTTGAGTTCAAAGGGATAATCATGTTGTTGTTTTTTTCTTCATAGTTCCATTGTTGATTAATATAACTAGTAATGTTTATGTTGATTATACAGAACACATGATATAAGATCTAGGTTTAGGTTAACTTTATTGTTAATAATATTTATTATTCAGGAAAAATAATATAATTAGATGAATAAAACAAAGTTTATAGAAATGTTTATACTTTAAGGTAAACCGTTATTGCTTAAAATAGACTATTTTTTTTTATAAATAAATGAGGTGTAACATACTACTGAAATATATTTGTAATATGTATAGATTTTAGTTTATAATTTAATAAACAGATTTTCTAATTGAGATCTATATGTAGACTACTATGTTCTTTTGATTTGCCTCTTTCTTTAATGAAACTACATGATATAAAGAGTCATTCATTCAAGTAGATTGTAGTATATTGAACATCTTTATCAATTCTTTATTTATTTATTTGAACACATAAATATTGATACAAGAGGGTACCAAATATATATGCGCCACACTTTTGTGTGAGGGCTGTGATACTGCCCGGGTGCCCAGATCAAAGCAGGTGGTTTTCTTAAGCGGACACAGCCTGAGCCTTTGACCTAAAGGTCTAACCCATAATGCAGTGAAGCATCGTAAGGAGATGCAGTCCCATGGTAGCCAGTGACCAGCGATTGGTTCATACGCTACCCTTGCCACGAGAAGGTAGTGAATAGGACTTCCCCGGCAGAGGCTGTATATGCGTGGCCGTGTGAGATTATTTCGAGAGGGAGGGCGGGCCCACCCCACTCTCGACCATGCCAGGTCATTTGGGGGTTATCAATTCTACAATAATATGTCTAACTTTAATCCATTTATTTATTATAGTTCAATAAGTAGTAGATGATATCTTATTGTTTAAATCTACTTATGCAAAGTTGTGATAAGTAAGGAATTTAATGAATAAAAATATAGTGGGAAAGATAGTAATTTATAAATAGAAATATATCAGCCGGAAAACAGTACAATAATACATAATACAATGGTTATGTATTAACTGATGATTATAAGGACAAATTTCACTGTATAACATACATATATACATACAGACAAATGAGATTTTTGTAATAAAACTACATACATCCGGTTTTTCTCTTTTATAATAATATTCATTTCATCAATTTCAAAGGGATTCCGATGAAAATGAGTTGAGAAGTACTACTTCTACTACTACTACTAAGAATAATAATAATAACTAGTAATCAAGTTGAAATCTACTCAACTAAAGTAAACCATATAACCTCATGAGTATCTGAGACTACATAAAGGGGATAAAATGTAAGACCATTATAATAGTTCAACAAAAAATAATTAAATTATATTTTATTTCTTATATGAAAGTGATATATGAAGCCTTTCATGGAATCGATTACTATTTATACAATTGTATTTAATATAGCTGTTGGTCAAACACCATCAGCAACAGCCTACTGTGGGAAAGAATAAAACAGCTTACATCTGAAGAGAAAATTAGGAAAAGATGATGGAAGGACATGTAATGAGGAAATCACCAAACTACATCACGAAGCAAGCGCTAAATTGGAATAATGAAGGGAAACGGAAAAGTGGAAGACTGAAGAACACACTACATCGGAAATCAGAAGAAGATATCAAAAAGATGGATAGCAACTGGAAACAACTGAAAAGAATTGCCTAGGACAGAGTTGAATAGAGAATGTTAGTGAGAGTCCTATGCTCCTCGATAAGGCCTAGCAGGTGTCAGTAACTGTTCAATACAGTTGTTAGATTTCACTTTAAATTCTGCACAAATATTGATGTTATCCTATGTCTAATAGGTGTCACAAAGTTATGCCTACAAAAACTTTGAAGGAGGTGTTATACATATCACATTCCATTATTCCTATCTATTTATCCTAGATATATTTTGTACTTTTGTGACTGCTACTTTGATTAATTCAGATTTAATACTAATCAGTTTTGTCTACCCAAAGTAATACACTGTAAACTGAATATATGACAATTCAATTAAAAATTCTCCTCATCCTGAATATGTGGTAAATTACATTTAATTATGTTGCTTAAAGTGATGCAGGTTCAAAATCTAATCAAACAAATAGCATCGCTTTGAGATGTTACTACAGTACAGCTATGTTTTGAGAAAACCTCTAAATATACACTTATAATATAAGTACGTTACGTTCAATAATTATGTACCACGGATGGAGAGTAAAGTAGAAGAAAATATTTTAACCATAAATATGCTGACTTCAGGCAGTTTGTGCCACACTCCCCGTCAAAAAGTCGAGTCTGCTTCCCTCTGACTTTCATAGCTCCGTTGACCCGCCGGGCCATCAAAGTCCGATGTGTAGCATGTGCTACTGATGTCGCCCCCAAATGCCCTTGTACGGCCGAGAGTGAGGAGAGCTCGCTTTCCCTCTAGAAATGCTGTCACATGGCCACGCGTATGTAGCCTCTGCCAGGGAAGTCTCACTCATTGTCTTCTCGTGGCACCGGTGTTTTTAAGCGAATTAAGAGGACGAAAAGCGGATGTACGGCGCTTTAACCGGGTTGGTGGATATGGAGAGTTCACCTACAGGAGTTGGAAAACACTGATTCCGAACCAATGGTGTACATGGGCTCCAGGATCCTGAGGGAACAAATGGCGTATGAACCAATTGTTGGTCACCCTATAGCATTAGACTGCATCTCCTTACGATGTCCCATTGCCTTGTGGATCAGACCTTCAGGTCGAAGACTCGGGGAGTGGCCTACTAAGAAAACCACCTGTTTTTGGGTTTTGGCACACGAGCAGTATCACAGCTTTCACACATATCGAATGAGATTTGTGTGGCGCATATGTATTTGGTGCCTCCTTGTACTAAAATCTATGTGTTTGAATAAAATAAATAGAAATAAAAATATGTATCATCAATCGAAAGTGAAATACCCGGCGGTAGAAGTTTAAGAAGATCAAAGAAAAGAGAACGAGAACACAGAATGATTAGTGTTGAAACGAAGGAACAATGAAGTCTGAGACGATTGACTGATATTTTGCAGACGAAGTATTTACTGTACGGTTCTCAAATTTTACTAAGGTATTTTGTAATATTGTATTCAAGTATATTGGATTATCACCACTTGTGTTCTCGTTCACCACATTTGGTGTCGCTGCCAACCAGGAGGGGAGGGAAGTGTACTGTTTTGCGGACCTGGAACTAAGGTGCTAGATCAAGTGGTCTGGTGCGGAGAGGTGACGTCGAGTGGAGTGTTCTTGTGGCGTTGGCTGTGACGGGTGCTGTCGACGGAAAGGAGCAAAGGGACGTGAGGCTGTTGTGCGGACATCGGATGTAGATGACTCAGCAAGCCGTTGAACGTCCCGTGTGTATATCGGGTTTCGGTGGCTCGGCGAGTCTACGGAGCTATGGAAGCCAGTGCACCGCAGACTCGATATTTTGGCGGAGAGCGTTGCACAGTAAGCAGAACCACCGGAAGAGCAAGTGCTTAAAAACGGGACGAGTGTCCCCACTTGTGTTCTTGTTCACTACAGTAACATTTTTGAATCTGATACTAGGAAACATATATTTCAATCTCATAGAGGGAATCAATCTCCTCACGACTGTAGAAACACACTGTTGAAAAGTATTAAATACCATAAAGCTTTGATCTAATGTCTTCAATCGATCGCGTTCAACTAACTCTAAGTATAGTGTTTATTTTATACCTTATGATTTGTATTCAATTATTTGCGAAAGATATAAAACTGTTCCATAATTACATGACGAGATCACAAAGTTTCTAATTATGCATATCATCGTTAAAGATTTATAAATAAATAAGTATAATTGTGTCATATTTTATTCTCTAAGTTAAGATCTCGTATTTTTAATCTAACAAAAACTAGTTCATAATATATCTTAATTAATCTATACACATAAATATTATATTATTTACGATGTATTACATGAATTCATTGTTGTGATACATCAGTCTAATCTGTCAAAATAAGTTGTAAGCATAAAAATTGAAATTATGAACTCATTTTCAGTTCATGTATTTTAATCGATAACTTTTAGTATTGTAGAAGTATGTTTCATAATAACGCTTGGATTAATTTTTTTTTAAAAATTTGTTACTATGAGATTCAATGATCTATAGTAACTCACGTGCAATTGAGTTTATTCTTATTTAACTCAGTTAATCCCCTTTTGTTAATTTATTTAGCGGACAAAGTCATTCGTACTATAACAACTTATTGTACCTTTATTATTGTTATGCTTGTATGAAATATGTATGCTCGAACATTACTTACCGCCTACGCATATAGTCATTCTGCTAGCTTTATTATTCACTGCTTTCTTTTCTTTTTTTTTCTTTTTTTAAAAAAAAGACTTTTCTCCTTTTTTTGTATTCATTACTGTGTTTTTGTTGTTGTTGCGTGAGTAACTTGTTGAAACAACCTGTGCTGACAATTCTATATTGTATCAAAACTATAATATTGAATAAAGCCATTCATAATAATAATTAATTGATTCGATGATCCATTCATTTCTCTATATGTGTATACATGTACATTCAACACTCTACACTCTCGGATCACTGACTCACTCATTCACCTCACTGCTTTATGGTCTGAATTATCTGCTAATAAAACTGTAGTCGCTGCTTCTCTTTGTCTTCTGATTTCAAACACCGTTGAAGATTACATGATAACGGTTACGAGGGTGATTGGTTAACGAAGCACAGCCACTACAGATCTTCGTGAATGTTGATGATGATGATCATTTACTAGACAAAAAGTCGGAGTCAGGTATTTTCAAATTCTATGAACCAAAATGTTTGTATCTAATTTGAAAAGTGTAACGATTGAATCATTTTCATGTTAAATAAGTTTTAGCTTCAAGTAACAACATTCTAATTCATTGATGAACATGTTTAGTGTAAGTATTTTCACTAATATTTCAAAGTTTAACATTTTTGTATAGTATTTGGCTACCATATTGGTAATCAGTACCGTGTTCAATTCTTAAAAGCAATTAAAAGTTTGCCTACCGAATAGTAAATTGTAACCATTAAGCTAATAACTACATTACAGTGTACATTATTTGATATTCAGTAAATGGAGACATTAAATACTAAATCCCAAGTTTACTAAGAAACTTATTGTCGACATCAATGGGAAGCCTATCCTCTATCAGAAATTACAATCTATATTTTGATTAGTAATAAAAAACTTCCAAAATAATATTAACGAATGTCAACTCAATTACTACACTTAGTATACCTATTCTATATGGCCAAGAAATACTAATTGATCATAATATGAATATACCTTTATTCTTTAAAACATATCTCATGTACTAGATAAGTTTGCAGAAGTAAAATTCTTATTCTTTCATACATACTGTAAAAATCCCATAACTAGTTAACGAAATCATACCACTTATGCTGAAGTAGTATGTAAAAGAAATTAATAAAATAGAAATGTATAATATGTTGTATTGTATTGTTTGTTTTTTTCGTTAACCTTTATCGATCATATATACATAGTTTCTATGCACCAATTATTATGGGTATAGAATGATACACCAGTTTGGTTATTATATATCTACATGTATGCTTAACCAACTTACATGATCAAAACAACACTAATTAATTATAGTTGTAAAAAAGAGAAAAGGGAAAAAACAAACTGTATACAATGAAGTTGTTAGGATGTCCAGAAAAATATTCCAATAATTATCGTGTTACGTCTAATGATGGCCTTGGACTCTAAATGTACACTCCATATTGGTCGATATTTATTTCACTTGTTAAATATTGTGTAAATGTTGTTTTCTATTTTATGGTACGATGTGGTCTGCTTGATTAGTATATTAACAGAGTATGTTTGAAATATAATGATTCATATCTCAGAGGCTGTGACTTGCGTTCTGGACTCAACTGGCTGGGCTAGACAGGGAAGCAGGGCTAATCGGGACTCGAAGTCGTTCATTACGTGTTTACGTGTCACTGAATCGATCGATAAAACGCTGCTCCATAATCTGCAGTCACCCGTTACAACAGAAGTCAGTTACAATGACCCAAGTTTTATTTTTCAATGACTAAGCCTTATATAATAATTTATTTACTAACTAATATTCACATACTAAACTATTCAATGAATATAAGGAAAAATGAACAAATGATGTGATAACATAGTGTAAAAGAATCACAACAATTCAGTGTGATTTATGTTTATCGAGTGATGTTTTAGATTTAACTAATTGAGTCATTTAATAACATGATCAAATGAATAAGTTTATCTCTCTCTCTCTCTCTCTCTCTATCTATCTATCTATATAATCCTATAATAATATCGAGTAATGTTAATTACACTACCATTTACTTATAAGATGATTGAGAATAAAAATGACAAGCTATATAGTCAGTTAATCTACAGATTTATATTAAGCCTGATGACGATCTAATTGAAAACAATTGTTCGCTTATATATGTTGTTCTAATCTTAATAAGATGATTAAATCATCTCATTAAAGTTGACATTAGAATTAGAATTGGATTTCATTAAATGTAGTGTAAACTATATCAGGTTAGACTATAAAAAAAAAATATATATATATATAGTTAAGCCACCATTTAAAACCTGGAAGCACTGGACGGCCGTTTCGTCCTGGTATGGGACTCCTCAGCAGTGCGCATCCACGATCCCGCACCATGCGGGGCTCGAACTCAGGACCTACGGGCTTCGCGCGCGAGCACTCAATGGTGGTCTAGCTTCAAATGACTCATGATTTCAACCTGTGAAATTTCTAAAACTCTCTACAAAACCCATTCTGATAAGAAAGTAGGTATTTGAAAATAGTTCACTGATATTAATCAAATCATTACAAAACAATAAGGCAAACTTTAAATAGTTGATTTATTCTAGTTTTAGACCCATTAGGAATATGGACACATAACTATGACAGAGATTAGACCTAGGACTTCCACTTCTATCTGAAAGTACGTTACCTAAGTTTTAATCCGTGAGTTTATATTCCTATCTCAAATTACTTCATAGTACCGTGGTAACCACTTTGAGGTGATCATTATGCAGTGCTGGGGAGTTCTGGAAGAAGAAACAGTACGATATTCATCAATACAAAGAAGGGATCATTTAGTTTGTTGGCCGGGTACATGAGCATGAGTCACATGTGAATTGTGAAGGCTAATGATACTATCAGGTTAACAAGAACGGAGCAGTTGGAATGGGATTTGAACCTATGGCTAAGTGACCGGAGGTGAGCTCCTTTACTTTCAGGTCACCGATGATGATAGTGATAAAGATAAAATCATCTCGTTTCGACACTAAATTGTATACCGTTTAGTGTTGAGTGTATAGTGACGATTCTCATTCAACAATGATCCATAATGTCATGATTTGATCTGTGCACGATCGAAGTTGGGCATCTAGACAACGTTTTCATCCGGTCCAACAATATTCTGTTGAAAACTTCTCCTGTTACTGCTAATAATGTGTTGCCTTCTCCTTGACTATGACAGAGCATTTGACAGCGTGTATATTGGAACCTTCTTCGACACCATAGTGTACCTGAGATCTTTAATATCATTCAGAATTCATACGACAGACTACACTGCAAAGTCGTGCATGGAAAATAGCTGACAGACGTATCCCAAGAGAGGACCGGAGTTAGAAAAGGCTGCCTACTCTCCCTCTTTATCTTTCTTCTGATGGTCGATTTCATTATGAATACCTTGACATCTGAAGGGAAGCACGGAATAAAAAGGATAGGTTGTATGCAGGTGGACGATTTGAACTTCTCAGATCACCTACATCATTTATTCCATACACACCAACAAATTCAAGTGAAGACAGCAAGTGTAACAGACGCCTCTACATCAGTAGGTGTTATAACTTGTGACCGCCGATTAAAAAGCAGCGACTTATCGATCGGACCAATGACGCGTAAACCCGTATGAGCAGTCCAGATTTTTGATTGGTCCTGATTCCTACCTAGCCCAGCCAGTTAAGTCCAGAACACAAGTCTCAGCCTCTGTGATATGAATTATGTATTTCAAACATACTGAGTTTATATACCAATCAAACAGACCACAATGTACCATAAAATAGAAAATAACATTTGTACAAAATTTGGCCAAATGTGACTGTGAATATGGGAGGTAGTGATTAATAGACAGGGAATAATTCAAGAATGCAAGATCGTATAATAACAGTTCATAGGTCAAAATAAAGCTCATAACAAGAGAGACATGGATATGAATAGTTTAGTTAATTAACAACTATACGATAAAAATATACGTATAGTATTGGTCCATAGTGGATTCTAAAAGTCACATTCATTATGCTTATCAGGACCTAACAGTAGGCCTCAACACACACAATAGAAGAGGCAAGATTCTGAAATACAACACAATGAACTCCAACTCAATCACATTCGATGGGGAAGCTCTGTAAGAGGTAGAAAGCTTTACGTACCTGAGCATTATTATCATCGATGAACACGGAGGATTCAATACAGACCTAAAGACAAGGATCGGCACAGTAAGGGTAGCATTTTTATAATTGAATAACATATAAAACTCAAAACAACTGTCTGAACGCTAACATTCAGTCAGAATCTTCAATACGAACGTCAAGACAATTCCATTGTACGGAAAGGAAACTTGAAGAACCACTACAGTTTTCTACTCAAGATACTCAATGTCCGTTGACCGGATATCATCATCAACAACTTACTATGGGGGAGAACAAACCAGCTCCCATCTGAATAAAAAATAAAGAAAGGGAGTTAGAGGTGGGTAGGACATACATTGAGGAAATCACCAAACTACATCACGAGGCAAGCGCTAACTTGGAACACTGAAGGGAAATGGAGAAAGGGAAGGCTGAAGAACACACTACATCGGGAATCAGAAGAAGGCATCAAAAGGATTGATAGCAACTGGAAACAACTGAAAAGGATTGTCTAGGACAGAGTTGGACGGAGAATGCTGGTGAGTGGCTTATGCTCCTCGATAAGGGCTATTAGACATAAGTAAGTATGTAAGCAAGTAAGTAAGTGATGAATGACTAAACGTAATCAGTAGAAAGTCTGTAATGCAGTTATTTAAAGTTAATATAATAGTGTTATCAATTCTTATGACTGTATCGAGTGAATGAAGCTTGAATGTTTGTTATGACATTATCTTTTCCAAGGTCACATATGCACTTGGCTGATAAGCTTTTTTAGTTTATACGCAAATGAATTGAATTATCTACTAACGTTGCTCCACTGCCTCGCGGATTAGATCTTTGAGTCAAGGGGTGAGGGAGTGAGTCCCCACGAAGACCACCTGCTTTGCTTTGGGCTCTCAAGAAGTAATCCATTCCATGCAAAAAATTGATGATTTATGTGATGGAAATATATTTTGGTGCCCCAATGTACCAATGTTTGTGTGTTTAAATAGATACTAATTTATTAGAATTTGTTATTGCTGTCTTATGTAGTGTTGTCTTATATAATTGATTTTTATTCGCATTGGAAAAACGATCTTACTAAAATGGTTCTCTACTTGGACACTGTCATTAATTGTTACCGTAAATAACGATAATACCACTGTAAGGATCAATTAAATTGTAAAATGTATGCTTCATTCATTTTTGTTTTATGTCCAGTAAATACTGATAGCGATGTAACATATTTAGTGAAATCAGCAGTTATAACGCCTGCAAATTGTGACATTCGTTCACTGCTTAAGATCATATAAATCTCAGTTGTGAACTATAACATATTTCAAGGATTTTATGATTTTTATATCCCGCTAAATGAGAACCAATCTCTTTAAACGTCGGTGAAGTTATAATTTATATTTATCAGTTCAAGATATTTGAACTAACTCTTTTACCTAACTGACATTAATACTCACCTACAGTACTTTTTCATTCATCATATCTGAGCAATATAAATTTTAGATTGAATGAAACAGACATCATTAGACCAAGTGATTGAAAAGTATCGTGATCTTTTCAAAAATCAGATTTTCCCTGTTTGATTATGCCTTGAGGTTTCATGCTTGAATTTTCAAAGAATTTCAAATTATATCAAAGGAGCTATTCGTCGTTTTTTGGTTGTCCGTGGTTTATTCCTCAAAATGATAACTGTAATCAAACATCCACAGACAATACATGTAATTTTATCTGTTCAAACTGAACTGAAATTTCCATTTCAGCTTAAATTATTCATAGAACTTTTAATTCATGAAGTCACCGGAAAAAGATTAATTTCTAAATAATGAATAACTAATTATAACAGTTGAGATCATGAGTCAATTGAAGCTAGACCACCCAAGAAAACCTGGAAGCATTGGATGGCCGTTTCGTCCTACTGTAGGAACACTCAGCAGTGCGTGTCTACGATCTCGCCCCGTGAGATTACACTGTGTTGTTAAATTATGAGATATTTTACAACGAAAGGATGATCAAACGAAATTAAAATAATGTCGTCAAAGTGGTAGTTTCTGATCTGCTACTAACTGTAGACAAAATATCAGACACTATTGAAGATGTAACTTCTGTCTACAGTTATTTGTTTAGTCAGGTAGCTTTCACGGATTAGTTTAATGTCAGTCAATCATTGATAATCAACACAGTACCTGGGATAAATCCATCTTTAACCAAGCTGCCATACTACATTATCACCAGAAAAATTAATACAATGAATACTAAGCAAGTTGAAATTATCTGGTAGTAAAGATGGGAAGAAGGAATACGCATTGAGAACATGGTTTGAAAAAAAACAGAATGAAAAGGTATGGATGGAAGAATACTGGAACTCAATATCTATAAGAAGATAAAGAATAAATGAATCAGTGCCATGGTGGTCGATTTTGAGCAGTCTCACAACTTCTTCAACCATTATTCGCTGTTCTCGTATAGACTAAATAATCTACATCTTCCAACACGTCTTAAACCAGCGACCAGTGATTACATCGATTGATGTCAAATTTTGGGTAAAATTAGCTGAGGAATCGTTAAAAACCATATAGCACTAGACAGCTGTTGTGAGCCTAGTTTTGGAATGTTCAGTAATGTAAACCCTGACCTTCCCAGATCTCGAAGCCAGGATTTCCAGATTGTATAACAGACGTGTTACCATTTGGATAGAACTCAAAAGTTCAAATTTCTCAAGGTAAACTTCTTCATGTTAAACCACGAACATTCCTATGTGATGAATCTATTACATGATTGAATTCCATCAAACATAAATTCACTAGAATGACAAGGATTATTATTGAAGTGAGTTATTAATGAATATACAATTATTACATAGTTAAGTAGATTTTGTAGATTAGTTCAGTAAGAAAATTGATTTTCTTTTTCCTAATAGATTAGCATCAGTGTTTTATGGTTTTCAAACAGTTCCTCAGTTGACTTCAGTTCATAAATAAATAAATTAAAAAAAGAAAAGAATAATAATGTACTTTTACAAAGAGTAAATAATTCAAAATGATACCTGAAAATCCATTACATAATTCATCATCATCGCATAGTGTAAATATTTCAGTTAAAGATTTTCCAACTTCATCAGCAAATGATACAGATTTATTTAATTTCATATTATTTTTCGATGTTGATGAACGTGTAATTGGCTTATTCACAATATTATTTACAGGTTCATTGTTTGATTCAATTGAATTTGTAATGTTTATTAAAGGTAGTTCATTTTGTAATTCATTTATACAATTAGAATTTTGATTTTCAGCTGACAAAGAAACTTGATTATCATTTTCATTTGTATTTACTATAAGTGAAAGGCAATTATCTTCGGATTGATAATGTGAGCAAACATTTTCATCATTTGTCTTCATCTCTCCAAAGTTGTTTGTTTTCAAGTCTAAGCTTGTTGATGAAATATTTTGTGCTTCTTCTAGATGTATTGATGTTGTAATATTTGTACTTAGATTTTGTTTATCTTCTTCATTGTCATTATTATTTTTATTATACTCAATATCATGTAAGAATAATGAGGATAAGTTATCTTCAAGTGAGAATAAACCACTTTCACTGTTACAGTGACGACGTCTGCATCGTTTACTGAAATAAGTTTCAATTGTATCCCATTTAGAATGTACACAATGATCAGTATCAACTATACTTGTTAAACTAGCATTTAGTGAATTCGAATAAGAAAAAGTTTTTAATATAGGGTAATGACTACGTCTTCTAGCTTTTCGCTCTAATTGAGATTGTGCAAAAATATAATCCGTAAATGAACGTTGATGGACATTACCAACAAGTTCAGCATCTGTATTGGTTTGACGAGATTTATACATAATAAAGTTCATTAGACGACTTAATCCCAATAATTGTGTTAAACTAAGTAAATTTGCAGAATTATGACTATTAGATGTTTCTGTAAAAATATCAGTTTTCGAAAAATCTTGCATATCTAAAATAAGACTATTCATAAATGATGTTTTCAATGATCTTTCATCAAGATCCATAGTTTGATGATTATTCTTGGACATCCAAGATGGAAATGATATATTATTCGATTCAGTATCCCAATTTTGTTTCATGAATTCCTCACTAGTATTTGATGAATATCCACAATTATTTAATTCTCCAAGAGAACCAGTAAAATTACTTCCCAAATTATACCATTGCCCAACAAGAGTTCCCATTTCATTAATAAATTAAATAGTATTTAATAACGAAAAGTTTATACATGAAATTATTATATTGGAAATTGGAAGGTATCTTCATTATGAATAATATTCACAATCACAAACCTTCACAATAAGTAAATTAAATTGAAATTACATACATTTTAACAAATCATAGTCCAACAGAAGTACTTTATTCTGATTGGTCACTTCTATATAATATTATTGGTCGAAATAATACATCCATTTCATCCAATCCTAAGTCAATACTAAAAATATAGTTCATTATTTGACCTTCAATTCATATGTCTGTCATACTATATCTTAGTCTTGTTTTAATCATTAAACACATGTTAACTAGTACAAACTTATATTGAATAATTCCTCCCTCACCCTTTTGTTTTTTTTTTCTTCTGCAGATGTTAAGTTTATTTATTTATTTATTTTTGGGTCGATTGTAAATATGCTCATATAATAACTAATTTAAAGTACAAATATGTAGTTGACTTTTTGTTGTTGCTTGTAGCTTTTTCAGAGTTACTGATGGTTACAAACATGGATAAAAGAGGAGGATTGGGCATGGGGTCGGAAACCCTATCATGTATAAAAAAAATCTTGCTAAAAAAAACACCAACCAGTTTAAAACAAATTAAACCATTTAAACTCTGCCTTCAGAGTTGAAGGAAGAACTATGATGCCTCAGGATGAAAACCGTGTTCCTTCGGAAGTCACGATGCCGATGCCTTTTCTAACAACCAGGGCAACAATTTTTATAGGTATATGGAATGTCCGGACAATATAAGAGACCGGGAAGGCCAGTCAAATAACAACGGAAATGAGGAGATACAACTTGGAAGTACTCGGAATCAGTGAAACTCATGGGACCCAAGCTGGACAGAAAAAGCTAGATACGGGAGAGATGCTGTTATACTCCGATGATAAAGAGGAAATTGCTTCACACACTCAGGGAGTAGCTCTGATGCTGTCCAAACAAGCACGAAATGCACTTACTTGGTGGGAATCTCACGGATCCAGAACCATCAAAGCATCATTCAAAACAAAGAAGGAGGGGATTTTAATGAATATTATCCAGTGTTATGCACCCACCAATGATAGTAACGACGAAGTTAAGGATTAGTTCTATGAGAGGCTGCAGTCAATCATAGTGAAATGCTCAAGGAAGGACTTTACCATCCTGACGGGAGACCTAAGCATCAACGTCGGAATGGACAACACTAAATATGAAGATATCATGGGACGACATGGACTGATTGGGAGAAAGGAGAGAAAATGGTTCAAGATTTGCAAACGTATGATCATTCAACGAATTGGTTATAGGTGGCTTAATATTCCCACACAAACGCATACACAATGCTACATGGGTCTCATTGGACCACACCACGGAGAACCAGATAGATCATATTTGTATTACTAAACAATTCAGAAGGTCAATGAAAGATGTGAGAACCAGGAGAGGGGCTAACATTGCTTCAGATCACCACCAACTAGCAGTTGCTAAGATGAAACTGTAGTTAAAGAAGCATTGGACAACTGGAGGAAACAGCATTATATAGGTTCAACACGGCGTTCTTTCGACATACTGACAAACTCACCCAATTGAAGATAAATCTCGACAAAAGGTTCCAAGCCTCACATCATCTACTGAAAGAATAAAAAACTACTATGGAGGACAACTGGAAGAGGATCAAAGAAGCATTAACTTCAATGTGTTAGAAGGTCCTGGGCCGTAAGAAGCATCATCATAAGTAATGGATCTCTATCGAGAACCTGGACAAGATTCATGAAAGGAAGAAGAAGAAGAAGACAGAAACTAAAAACAGCCGAATAAGAACAGAGCAAGTCAATTCATAAGATGAATACACTGAAGGAAACAAGCAAGTAAAGAAGAGCATTGGAACGGACAAGCAGAAATGTGTGTAAGGATTAGCAACAACAGCGGAAAAAGCTACAAGAGAAGGAAATATGAGACCGCTATATGAAACAACGAAGCAGCTAGCAAGGAGATATAGTAAACCAGAGAGACCGCTCAAGAACGAAGAAGGCAAGCCAATCACTGAGATTCAAGGATGGACGAACAGATGTGTGGAATATTTGCGGAACTCTTAAATAGACCGGATCCATCAAATCCACCGGATATCGAAGCAGCACCTACAGACCTACCTATATATGTCACTTCACCAACGATCGAAGAAATCAGGCAAACCAAGAGTTGGAAAGCAGCAGGACCTGACAATATATCAGCCGAAGCATTGAAGTCAGACATCAAAGTAACTGCAAGTATGCTACACGTTCTATTCAGGAACATATGGTGGGAAGAGCACGTGCCACAGATAGACTGGTAAAAAGGACACCTGATCAAGATGCCAAAGAAAGATCTGAGAAAATGTGAGAACTACAGAGGCTTCACACTAATGTCAGTGCCAGGAAAGGTGCTCAACAAAGTATTGTTCAACAGGATGAAAGACTCAGTGGTTGCCCAACTTCGAGATCATTAGGCTGAGTTCCTTAAGGATCGGTCGTGCACAGACCAAATTGCGACACTACGGATCATCATCGAACAATCAATTGAGTGGAACTCGTCACTGTACATCAATTTTACTGATTATAAAAAGGAATTTCACAGTGTAGATAGAAGAACATTATGAAAACGTCTTCGATATTACGGAGTTCCTGAGAAGATTGTTAACATTATCCGGAACTCATACGACGGACTGCAGTGCAAGGTCGTGCATGGAGGACAGCTGACAGATGCATTCCAAGTAAGGACCGGAGTAAGACAAGGCTGTCTACTCTCTCCCTTCCACTTTCTTCTAGTGGCCGACTGTGTTCTGAAGACCTCGACATCACAGGGAAAACGCGGAATACAATGGACAGCTTAGAACCAATTAGACGATTTGGACTTCATAGATCACCTAGCCCTCCTATCGCATACACACGAACAAATGCGGATAAAGTCATCTAGTGTAACAGATGCCTTTACACAAGTAGGCTTCAACACACACAAAGGAAAAAGCGATATCATGAAATATAAGACAATGAACACCAACCCAATCACATTTGATGCGAAAGCTCTGAAAGAGATAGAAAGCTTTACTTACCTGAGCATTAGTAATATCGAAGTACATGGAGGATCCAATGCAGACGTAAAGGCGAGGATTGGCAAATTAAGGGCAGCATTCCCACAATTTAGGAAAATACGTAACTCAAAACAACTGTCTAAAAGCCAACATCCAGTCACAATCTTCAGTACGAATCTCAACACAGTTCTACTACATGGAAGTGAACCTCAGAGAACTAACACAACCATTATAAAAAATGTACAAATATTTATAAACAGTTGTCTAAATAAGATATTGAATGTCCGTTGGCCGGATACGATCAGCAACAACCTACTGTAGGAGAGAACAAACCAGATTGAAGCTGAAGAGGGAATTAGTAAAAGACGTTGTGCGTGGATGGGACACACCTTGAAGGAATCATCAAAATGCATCACGAGGCAAACTGTTAATTGGAATGGTGAAAGGAAATGGAAAAGAGAAAGACCAAAGAACACACTGTGCCGAAAATTGGAAGCATGTATGAGAAGTATGTATAACAACTAGGAACAACTGAATAGGATTTTCTAGGACACAGTTGGAGAATGTTGTTGTGTGAATTATGCTCCTCCATGAGGTGTAGCAGGCGTAAGCAAGTAAGTATGGATATTGAAACCAGATTTGTTGGTTCATTAAAATTAATAATTTTCTCTGATGCACTTGAACAATTATATTTAGTGACCCATTATATTTCCTTTATAAGAATTGTACATATATGCCGTCTTCTTAGGATATCATTATAAGGCTCGGGTTTCGAAACATCAAAATATCACTCTATGACGCAAGTGAGAGTAGTTTGCTAAAACGTTTAGACTACCTATTTTACGACTTTACAAGTGTTCTAATAAAAATTCTTATTTCAGAGTAGTTTCAATCGAATGAAAATGAATGGTATCTGTGCCTGTCGCACAGTTTAATGTTGGAAATCTCAAACGGAAACATTGAACTAGGTGGCAAGCTGCTCAGTTTGTTCATCTTTTGAAGAGATTAGATGAAACTACATTTAATGCGAGACATAAAATATACAATGAATAAAAATGGATATTGTAGCAGCCGTAGAAAACGTCTACAACTGAAGATGAGTGGCTGAAATTGAACGTTAAATATCATTCACGAAATGTTGTTCCAAACAATCTGTTGCATTACTACATAATTACTGTTGAGAATTCTATAACAAAATTCTCAGTACTGAATGAAATAATCATTATTATCTAGAATAGATGGATTATGGCTAATAGTATTATCTAAGACGTGAGTTTCACTTCCTTTTTTGTGCATCAATTGATGAACCTGCATTTTCTTGCTGATGTTCACATTGAGACATAAACCCTCTGCCCTTCAAAATCAATGCATTATCCAATAACTTATCGAGTCCAGATAAAAACGAAATCGTTTGACGGGTAAGATGCTTATATCATCAATAGTAAACATTTGAATTATTCCCCTGTAGTTTTGTGTCGTTATTATTATGAATATGTAAGCTGCCTAAACAAACATTACCTGAGACAAATCAGTATATTTCTGACAAGAACTTTAAGAGAGTAGTGAAAAGTTGTTTCTAAAATGAATATTTAACGTATCTCTCTTTTTCTTTTGCTATTTATTAAGGTATATTCTATGGATAAAGGCTCATGCAAGTCAGTTCCTATCAGATAAATTCAATTTTCGGGATAGAATGAGAAAAGAGAAGAGAGTTGTGATTGATTTTTTTTTCGTAATCTTACTGCTTCATTGATCAGTTAGTATAGTGATTTTCTGCTAATTGACGTGACGTTAAGAGGAAAAAAGTGTGAACACTTGTTTGAAAACATATTGTTTAGTAGGATTTCCTAAAATTGCTAGTATAATCTGAGAATGTTATGAATGTAGTTCTTATCATAAATTATCAGACCATTTGAACTCAGTATAAAATTAGATAACTGTTCCTACACGGTACGGTACACTCTAGTTATTCGAAATGTTTCTTCGTTTGTTTGTCGGTTATGGAATTAGTTGAAAGGAAATTAAAACACGATCTACATCACAAACAGATATAAGTTTTAGAGTCAATGTTGTATAATCGCAGCAGTGGTGAGGCATCTAAAGAATCATAAACAGTACAGAACCACTTATGATCAGTCAATTCTTATGTAATTGATACTGTATATTGCCAAACAAGTAACCTATGAAAGTCGAATAATATATCAGATTTGATCTGACTAATAAGTAGTTTGGTTATCCTTAGCATTCAATAATCGTATTTGTTCCTAAATAGTATTTTAGTGTATATTGATACGGACCTTGATTAAAAGTGTGAATATGAGAATGATAAACTACTAGTAACGTGATTACTAAGTAAATCAACGACTGACATTTCATACTTTATAGGACTCACCAGCTAGATGTAACCATTGATGTTCACTTAAAACTAATAATTATCGAAGTACTCGATTTGGAGAGCCAATAAGAAGTAACAGAAAGTCAGTCGATGGCAATCAAAAGTGACCCAAAGGTCAAATGCACTTCATTGGAGTCAGTGGGTCAATTTCTTAGGGATAGAGTGGTATATATATATGATTATATATATATGAGTAGAATCCAGTACGCGCGTTTCATTCTATTTGGGACTCGTCAGCTGGATGTACTTGCATCGCAGAGTTGATGTCCACTCTACGACTCGAACCCAATACCATTCAATTCAAACGCCATCGTGTTATCCACTTAGCTATACAGTCCTGATAGCCACTTGCTTATGCAATGGGATGAATTTAATTTCACTTGATATTGTTTCCACTGCTAGCCACTATCCATCATTGTTTATAGATTTGATGGTTTTCTTTGTAAAAATAACTCCACCTGTATCTCTTCTAGAGTTACTGCCTGTCCGAAGTCCGGGTAAACGAGGGGGGTTGGGCATAGGGTCGGTAACCATATCCCGTAGAAAAAAAATCTTGCTAAAAAAACGCCAACCAGATGAAACAAACCAAACCATCAATTTTTTGTATTTTAAAAAAAATCAATTATTGAGAAAGAAATCATTACAATGATATCTATTCATTGACGTCAATTATAGTGGATCGATTGTATTTAGTTGACTTTTTGATTTTTCATTGATAAATACATTCACATCATGTGTTATCTTTTTTTTAGTGTTGAACGTCTAAACACAAACATAGATTCTGATTTGATATTGTCCTATGGGGCGAGGTATAATAAAATATGTTTTCTTATTAACAAATGCTTAATAGTGTGGATTTCTGAAGATTAACCATAGCAACTGCATTAATACAGTGGCAAAATTAAATTCTGTTATTCATTATTGAAATAAAATGTTTCAAAATATCAACATGCAGGGCGGCCTGCTTTTATATCTGGGTTACCTGTTCCTCCGATCTAGATATTTCATCAAGTTATCTGTTTTCTTGTTCGTTTTAGCATATCATTACGTTTATTGTGCTCACAACCTGTTCAGGCGCGTTTGTGAAAAGTTTACAACCTTTCGCTGTACGGGTTACAAAAAGGTATAATCAGCGACATCATGGTGGCTGGAAATATGCATTGAAACGAATGAACATTATTCAAATGTGGATTACCGAACTCCTAACATTTAACTGGCCATCACTCAAAATTTATCGTCACAATCGATTAAGATATAAGAAAAGGAAACTTGTTGAAATACTTTATGCTGAGAATTCTATATTGTACCAAAAATATAATGTTGAATAAAGCTTCTAATAATAATAATAGTAATAATAAAACTATATGACAGCTATTGTCTGTTTGTTTAAGGAAGGATTTGAATAAGTCTGTTAGTAGAACTCTTATTACTATCATCAAAGTTGCTTTCTATAATTCCAAACTTGTTCTACATGTCATTTCGAACAACAGAGATAAGGACAATGTTTTTATATTAAAGTAGATATAAAATTATACTACTATACTACTATAAATATTAGTTTCTATTCTCATTATGGATAAATGAATGGAAAAGAGATATTCGATGATTTCAGATAAATATCATGGTTTATTGTTAATTGACGAAGAAGTAATCAATATGAAAAACTGTTTGTTATTTTGAAAAGGAAAAGAGAAATAGATTTTACTTTAACACTGAATAATTTCCAGTCTTTCAGATGATTTCTCACATGAAGTATATAGTCAAGGCAGTAGGATACATTTTAGCTACATATTACTAAAATTTCAAGTGGTTGGAGAAAATCAACAGGAAATTGTGAGCTTTGAAACTCATTAACAATGGATACTTACAATCTTAAGAAAACTGATGCTCCCTGGTTGGTTCAAATAATCGTCGATCATTTCCACATCCTGAGATGCTACGCTGAACTATTTGAGTGGCAATCGACATACTGAAGGACTGAGGTATTTACAATTGATTGGTTTGGTTCAAATCTGCCAGTTAGCACCAGTTCCCCCTAGAATACAGGTACACCTTGCTTACGAATGATAAATAGCGTAAAAACCTAAGCCAAAAATCTGTCGCCTACCTCTAACTGCCAAACATTTCAGTATACTGAACGTGATGTTGAAACACTTACACACTTATACATTTTAACTAGGCTGATAGAAGTTGGTTAGATCTAAATAACTACGAAAATATGACAAAAAGCAATAATTAGTAATCAATTAATTGAATATGAAACCAGCATGCACGTATATCATGAAATGCGTTGAATTTGAACGCTTAGAATACAGTGTAGAAAGACAGTTTGATAATTAGAAGACTGACAATGTTCACAAAAAATGAATCTAAAAATAATCCGACAAAATTGTAGTGTGCGAAGATTTTGTGGGGATAATCGAATCACACACTATCTCAACAAAATATATATATTAGTAGCACATCTTCTTTGAAATGTTTCTTACAAACTTCATCATTCCTTCATTTCTCTTGTTACCTTGATTACTTTCAGTTTTCTTTTGTTTTCGCCTCATTTTTCTCTTTTATCAGTAAAAACTCTACTTCCCAAGCCTGGTTCATACTACTTATATCTGTCCGTATAAGTAACACACTTCACAAAATTTCACTAAAGAAACTCTTAAATAACTGAATTCTTGCAGTACATTTAAACATTAACTGGATCATGTGATTTACCATTGTAACATTGGTATACGTTTTAAGGCTGTAAAGTTATATGTTATGATTATACTGTATTATTAAATTACTGCAACTTATTAACAGTACAGATTGGAGCGTCACATTCCTGGATTCTTGTTCATGGTATAAAAATATAAGATAAACAAAATTTTCCAAAATTTTAAATCAGTTGGGAAGGAGTTTAGTTAGAATTATAATGGAACCATCTATCTGTGCATTTCATTTGATTGCATATTACTGAATGTTTTAAAAGTCACGAACATATTTCTTGATGGGTCAAAGAAATATCGCTCGTCAAAGTCTTTCATGGATAACGAAAGGTCAGGAAATTTTTAGACTTATCACCATTGAATAGAAAGCAGTAAGAAATATCTGGAATAAAAGGGCCGGTATCACATTTTTGATTGAAATATTATCCATAACTTGATTATATTGATTATAGAAGGTTATGGTCACATGCAACTCTAAAAGTATACTTGATTTCCTGTATACTGACTAACTTTAAAGTAAAATTCTTAATCACATTTTGCGCCTTTTCTCTGTTGTTCGAAATGACATATAGAACTAGTTTGGAATTATAGAAAGAAACTTTGATGACAGTAATCAGAGTTCCATTAGCAGACTTATCCATATCCTTACTTAAACAAACATACAATAACTGTCATATATTTGATATTTTGAAACATTTTATGTTATTAATGAACAACAGAATTTAATTTTGCTAATGTATCAATTCAGTTGCTATGGTTAATCTTCAGAAATCCACACGTGATAGAGTGTCACTACTAGAGAAATTCTGATTTTTGTCCATTCCCTTTGATCCCCCCTCACAAATAATTTGGTTTTATCCTACCTGTACTCAGTTATTTCTAATTCATCCATATCGGAACTAATCATGCATTGAGTTTATGATTAACAGTCAGTGAACTGTATCACTTATATAAATTTAGGTTTTTTTCGATCAATATGAGAGATATGTCACCAATTTCCTGTATTCATAACTTCTAATGTTATAATCAATTACAGTTACCAGTTCTTATTATTGAAGGTTATTTTTCATTCCAATGGATCAATGGGTTTTGATGATTCTATCAGAGATGTAAAAAAAACTGGTGAATTCATATTATCTTAACACTTGTCCAAATATTATAAAAATATGTTATTACCTACATAGAATTGACAAAGACGATTTGCTGTAATTATTGGGATAAGTTTAATAATACATATCAGTCAAATGTTATTTCATTTCATGCTTGTGTATCAGATAATCCTTCATACAAATTTATTAAACAAAGCTTTCAATAGAAGATACTAGAGCTTTTGAAGAATACTGTAGTTGACATAATCCGGGCATTAGATAAAAGAACTTAGAACTGTGTTTCGTCCCAGCTGACCAAGTGTTATGTATGCCTGAACACCGATTACCATGACGCGTAATACTGATTAGTGTTGGAGACGGTTGAAAGAAAGTTAGAGGCAGTCAACCCAAAAAGTGGCATCAGTTCATAATGTCACTAACTTCTAGTTTCAGCCATATTGGTAGATGCAGAATACTTGGTTAGGGTCTGCGCGACTGTCATAACCAATGGTTAGAGAGTCTGTGTGACATGTCTCAGAATTGGTCGAAATGGCGTCGTATATACACTCTTTGTCTTCCCTTAAACTGAAAGATTAAAACTGCTTTATTTTTTTCTACGAACTAATTTCTTCTTCCTGTAATATATCCTTATACATAATCTTTCTTTTATACATTACTACTGATGAAGTGACTACTTCTGTGAATTTGATGTTCATCTTGATGTGCTAATGAGGTATGGCAACTTGGACCGATGTATATATGTGCCTGGTTCTAAATTGTAGCTGACTGACTCACTGACTGAAATTAAAGGGGACTTGTGCTTACTGTCCAATATGAGCATATTAACGAGTGAAACAATAAACAAAACTGATCATTCGTTTGAGATACCCGATTTACCGAAATGTTACTTCTAAAAGTTCCCTTAAAAATAATCTTTCAGTCTAAAGAAAACCTTAAACCTTGGTTTAGTGCTAGTTAGCATTCGTCAACAAGGAGCGTCTATAATCTTGAGGCAAGCATTGTTCTCTATGAGGTACCAGGTATGTCCTTCTGATTAGTACCAACTAACAGAAACCTATGTCCATAGTTTCCTGTTTATTGTCTTCAAATACCCAACATTAAAAAAATACACTCATTATCGAGTAAATTAGACTAGTGACCATGTTGTAACTTGATTCATAAGATACAATCAACACTAAAGTGCAAACTATACTCAAATATCTGTGAATGTAAACTTGAATAGTTATGTGTTACAGAAACACTGATATTGCGTGACTTTTGTAATGATAAAAGATATTGCTAAAATAAGCTGTTATATATTAAACCCTAGAAAAACTGCAAATTTTAATTCAGTTCGAAATGTAATGCATAATCCCACTGCTGATATTTTGTTTCGAATTCAATCAATCTTGGTTAGAATATATGCATCCTGTGCGGATGACCTCAATGTAGTCATTGTTGTAGGAGTTAATAGTTAATGACAGAATGTCGCAAGTAGTGGAATCCGGTACTCATATTTCATCCTGTTTGGGACTCATCAACTGGATGTATATGGGTCCGAGTTTATATTCACTTCAAGACTACAATCCAGTATTATTCTCGTCAAAGGCCATCACGTAACCCACATAGCAACCCTTACCCCTTGAACAGTTGCTTGAATATCTGGATAACGCATTGATGTTCAAGTCGAACAGTGATATGTTTGAGTCACGGAATGCACAACATCTCTGAGATCCATCAGACGAGTCCGAAATCGGTTCTACTGCTAATCACCATTCATCTATTCTATAATGCAAATTTTGTAAATGTTTTCTATTAACTGTTTTAGTTCTAGTTATTTTCACTGCCATGTTATCTGGACTATCATGTGACTGATGATATCTTATGATAAATGTTTACAGCAAAACTGTTTTTTCACAAACTTGTGACAAGAATTTCGTTTTGTAAACTTTACAAACTTCCAGTGTGATCGACATCGTAATACTAACCAATATCAGGTTGTACAAATGGATGGTTATCGTAAAGTAATAATCAAAGAATAAATTAACTATGAGAACCATTTGAACAACCAAGAACTGAATTTCATCACATGGAAAGTTACCACATTTAACTTAAGTCTGTCAATCATAATTAACATGGAATATGGGACATATGTTTGCCCGCTCAAGTTATCACACCATAACAACAGAATGAAATGAAACAGTCTAAATGAACACCAAGGTGGTAGAAGTATTAGCAGTGTTATTGATAGTACAAAAAATTCTGGAATACAATTCGACAAGAATTAAAAAGTGTTATATCCGAGCGAAGATTAAATCACGAGTAACTCCTGAGACATATTAATGCACCAATATTATCTATATATTCTTATGGTATAACTATTCAATAATTAGATTATGTATATTTATATTCCTCTTATCATAAGCTTTATTTTGACCTATAATTTATTATTTTACGATTTACTGTTCTTAAATTATGTTCGGTTTATTGACTACTGCCTCCCACGTTCACAGCCACTTTTGGCTTTATTGTGTACAAATGTTATTTCCTATTTTATGGTGCGTTGAGGTCTGTTTCGTTGACATATAAACACAGTATGTCTGAAATAAATGACTCGATTCGATTCGCCTAGTTGGAGGTGGTATTGGTGTTCTGCACTCAATTGGGCGGGGTAGGCGAACATATGACCAATAAGGGTGGTAGACTGCTCATACCGGTCGAGCGTCATTGGTTTGACACAGTGCGAAGATTGTATAGGTTGTATTTTGATTGGTGGATAAATCGCGTGATAAAAGCCGGACATAAAGTCATAACAAAAAGCTTAAGGTAGTTTTAAAACATTGGTTCTGATGGGAGATAAAGAGCTAATGTAACTGCTCCGTTGAGAATGACCGCAAGCCAATCCATACAAAATCTCTAACGATCAGTTACAAGGAAATCGTGGACTCAAACTAGTTGGTGTGCACTAGATTGCATTGCTCAGTTCAATAGTCAAAGTCTACACGGACTGATAGCACATCTTGGTTTGCTCCTCACTAATTTTCTCGTAAATCACCAGTCGATATTGCTCCGTGAGGTACGGATAAGTTGCTTATATATACTTTATGTTCCAAACGCTTCAGTCGATACTATCTTTATCTAGTACCCTTCGTCCATGAAATATATTTATTCTCTGTTTTTATTTTGTAGATAATCATTATTCATTGGTCTTCACTATCTAGATGTCCGTCGTCACATGAACAGTTCAATGATCAATGATTATAATTGTGTCTGAATATCACTAATTTTAAGTGGTTCCTTATAAATCGAGTCTAGAGATAACACATTATTATTGTCACCATCAAATAATCAATAACGTGTTGCGAAAATAAGTTCACACAAAATGAATATGATATTCATCAATTCGTGTTAGTGTTTATGTAAATGTCAGATGGGTTTTGTGAATATTTTAGTAATTTCAATGGTTAAGATCATGAGTTAGTTGAAGTTAGACCACCATGGAAAACCTGGAAGCACTGGATGGCCGTTTTGTCCTATTGTGGGACTCCTCAGTAGCGCGCATCCACGACCTCGCCCCCCTGGGAGGAATTATTATCATTGTCTTCATAAAATATCACAATTTGATCTTCATGTTTATATAATTAATGCGATGTTAATGTTAAATAAATCTCTGAATAACCAAAGATGAGATACAATTCATTCTATTAGTAAACGATTCAAAATCCTAATAAATAAACGTATCGATAAAATCACTTAATTACCTCAAAATTGTATTCTACATACTGATGGTGTTTTTATTACTTGCTTACTGATTTACTTACTTACGCCTGTTACCCCCAATGGAGCATAGGCCGCTAACTAGCATTCAGCAACTCACTCTGTCCTCAGCCTTCCTTTCTAGTTCTATTCAACTGTTGTTCATTCTTCTCATGCCTGTCTCCATTTCTCGGTGCAATGTGTTCTTTGGCCCTAATGATTCTATGTGAGGGCTTGGCTTGAGGTGCAATTGGGTGCTTTCGTCAATCTATGTCCCATTCCCTTCCAGTGATTCTTTCTGGTTTCTTCCTCCACTGGAATCTGGTTTGTTCTCTCCAACAGTAGGTTGTTTCTGATTTGTTTCTCTGTTCTTTAATGTTCGTGATTACCTTGCATTCCTTGCTTTTCACTGGTCGCTCCGGTTTACGGCGATTTCCAGCGAGCTTCTTTGTTGTACCATACAATTGTCATATGTTTCCTTCTCTTGCAGCCTTTTCCGCCTTCATCGCTAAATCCTCCACATATTTACGTTTGTCAGTTCTGATGCTCCTCTTCACTTGCTTGTTTACTTGTGTGCATTCAGCTTGTGCCTTGGTTTTTTCTGCTCTTGTTAGGCTGGTATTGATTGCTGCCTTCTTGTTCCTCCTTTCTTGAATTCTGTTCAGTGTATCAAAATTGACACATTCCTTGTAATGGTGCTTCTTGTGGCCCAAAACCTCATGACATGTTGAAGTGATTGCCTCTTTGATCCCCTTCCAGTTGCTCTCCATAGTAGTTCCCTCTACATTGAGTAGATTGTGAAAGGCCTAGAAACTATTGCTGAGGACTATCTTGAATTCGTTGAGTTTGTCAGTATCCTGAAGAAAGGCCGTATTGAACTTTTGTGATATTGTCCGCCCCAATTTCCAGTGCTTCTTGAGTTTCAATTTCATCTTGGCGACCAGCAAGTGATGATCTGATGCTATATCAGCTCCTCTCTTGGTTCTCACGTCCTCTATAGTCCTCTGAACGTTTTGTTGATGCAAATATGGTTGATTTGGTTTCGCGTGGTGTGATCCGGTGAAGTCCATGTGGTTTTGTGAATGCGTTTATGTGGGAATATGGTGCCGCCTATGACCAGTTTATTAAAGGCACATAGGTTTGCAAATCTCCGACCATTTTCGTTCTTTTCTCCCAGTTCGTGTCGTCCCATGATGTCTTCATATCTGGTGTTGTCTATTCCAACCTTGGCATTCAGGTCTCCCATCAGAATGGTCAGGTCTTTTGTTGGGCGCTTCTCGATGATTGACTGCAGCACATCGTAGAATTGATCTTCAATGTATTCGTTGTAGTCGTTAGTAGGCGCATAGCATTGAATGATGTTCATTTAAATGCCCTCTTTCTTTGTATTGAAGGAGGTTTAGATGATCCTTGGTCCATGATATTCCCATCCTATAAGTGTATTTTGTGCTTGTTTGGATAGCATCAATGCAACTCCTTGTGTATGTGGGGCATTTTCTTCTTCATGGCCAGAGTATAACAGAAGCTCCCCTGAAGCTAGTTTTAAATATTCTTGTTTTTAACGTAAGAAATGATATACTTGTATAGTAATCATCTGTTTGAATAGAATATACGTAGTTGTACTTTGCTCTGAAAAATGCCCCATCTTCTAAGAACTACATCAAATTGGTTTTTAGTTTGACAGCAAATATAAACTGATTAGAAACGAACGAAACTAAGGCTAAATTCAAAGATAGGTAAATCGAATTAGTTACATATAAGTTAATCATGAGATGCTGTTAGTAAGAAATCAGTAAATGAAACATTTTAATTAGTCGATAATGTAAATTGTACACTGACATTAAGATATTGCCTAATTTTGTCCGAGACTACCCTGGTTCAATGTATTGAAAGTTGGTTGGTCAGATTAGTGACTGATATATAACTCAACATATTTAATTATATTAGTTAGTTTATTACCGATTTATTATTGGTGCTTAATAAATATTTATTGATAATGTTTACTTTGTTTCACCGAGTCATGTAGGCAATACGATTAGTTATGTGTAAGAAGTAACAACTAGTTTTCTTACAGTTATAACAAGTAGCCATATCAGTATCATGTCAGGTTTTATGACAGAAACTACGTAATAACAGTAAAATTAGCATACAACTGCATTCCGTTTCCTCGTTAACTTAACGAAAAACACAAATAGTATATCAAACAGTTTAAATCATTAATCATTTATTCACTCACATTAATACGTTCTATCAGTTCGACACAAATCATTTACAAATCTAATTGAAAGACAACTACACAAAATGATAACAATCATTGATTTCACAGGTTTTTAAATCATGAGTCAGTTGAAGCTAGACCACCATTGAAAACCTGGAAGCACTGGACGGCCGTTTCGTCCTGGTATGGGACTCCTCAGCAGTGCGCATCCACGATCCCGCACCACGCGGGGCTCGAACCCAGGACATTAACACCGTTGGATGCCGGCTCAGTGGTCTAATGGTTAAGTGCTCGCGCGCAAAGCCAGTAGGTCCCGGGTTCGAGCCCCGCGTAGTGCGGGATCGTGGATGCGCACTGCTGAGGAGTCCCATACCAGGACGAAACGGCCGTCCAGTGCTTCCAGGTTTTCAATGGTGGTCTAGCTTCAACTGACTCATGATTTAAAAACCTGTGAAATTTCGTAAATTCTCCACAAAACCCATTCTGATAATAATCATTGATTTAATATCAGAAGGCGTTTTTTGTGGATATTATAGTAATTTCAATAGTTGAGATCATGTGTCGATTGAGGCTAGTCTATCATGGAAAACCTGGGTGAACTGTCCAGTGCTTCCACGTTTTCCGTGGTGGTCTAACTTCAATTGACACATGATATCAAACATTTAAATCATTGATTTATACAATAGATAGCAATGTGAATATAACACATAATCACTATGTACACATGTCCTTAACATGAACTATATTCTCTGTCCTCTAATTTAAAGGTGAAGAATTCAAACTTGTTAGTTATAGTGATAGAATAAACATGAATATTCCAGTAACCTGGAGATTATCGATTATTTTCTCTGCATTCAACCAACTCTTCATCATGATAGATTTCATCAGATTTCTCTGAATGAATAGCTCACTTAATAAGTGTGTGGTTATTTCTAATATGTTTCTATTCACAGATTGTATTTAGAGGAGTTGAACTGATAAGCTATCGTTTCCAGTCAAATACTAGTTGTGTGCTTCGTCATGCGAACATGTGACAATGAGTGAATGATCGAAATTTCGTCTCTATCACATCACTCAATCATTATCAGTCGAATTAACTAACTATAATCACCGAATATCACAGTTGATCAGTTCAATACTCAGCACTCATTCAATCTCAGTTCGAATGACTGATTGATTGAGATTTAAGTCAGTACATAATTCAGTGTAATTGCACATTGTCACGCTGTTGGTAGATCACATTTTGACTGAGCTCTCTACTGATATCTCGTACTAAGTCAAGTCAACCTCCGAATCAAATACACTTCCCAGTGTTCACACACTCCATTTTCACAAACTACAAACATTCATCTTCTTCATACTGAGGTTGAAATTACTACAGTCTGTCGTCAAGTAGTACACTCACATTTAATGTTACTCTAAAATCGAATACTCCCAACTATCCGTACTCAACTCGAGGTGCTGACATCACAGAATTCGATGGTCAGTTCAGTGACTGGGTTCATATCGATTGTATTTGTGAATGATGTGAATTGAGTGGATGATGTGTTGGTAATTCATTGCACAATACGATTCACATTAACTTTCATTTATCGTTGTGTACAGATTTGTGAAACTTTGGAATAGATGATACGGTTTAATAAGTGATACATGATCAGTATATTGAAGAACATGCGATCGCCTGTAATAATATTTCATGTTTTTAATATTGGTTGTATTAGTAATATTTGCATTACTATTATTCGTAGTAGTACTATAAATTATATCAACTGATTTACCGTCATTCCAGAATACCCAGTGTCTAACCTCACTATTATTGACTCAGTGATCCCGACAGATGCTGGCAATATTTTTAAGACATCTGTGATCAAACACTAGTAGGTTACGAGTATCTTTTACTCTCAATGGCTACGTTTCGCAGCTCTGAAGTAGAACCGAACGAACGTTTGCGCACTATACTCGTCCGTTAATTGATAGACGGATATCTCGTCTTACGCCATAGGTGACGTAAGTTATGAAAAGCCGAAAGAACTTTCCGAATCCGTACTGATATTTCGTCAGACACCAACCCATTAGGGCTGATCAGAATTCCAATATAAGCACTCAAGACCACTGTATTCATAATCAACCTCCGTCTTAGATTCCTATTATTCCGCGTACTAGTGTGATTATTGTGAGTAGTATTATTAGTAATAATTTTTGTGTCGAAGTGGTAGTAATGATTGTAACGATACATTAATTTTGGACAAAATATATCGGTAAAACATCACGAAATGTCTTAATGTTTCACATTAATCAAAATGTCACAAAATATTGAAACTAAACAAGTATAAAAATTCATTTATGTTTTTATGTAAATTAAGAAGTAGAATATTATTCAGTTCCACATTTATACAGAAACGTTTAGTTTAAATCTATTGGGAGGCAGGTATCTAACATATTAATAAGTTTCATCTAAATATAATTAATTTTAGAAGTAAACTTTATGTTTAAGATAGTTGTATCGTTTCGAATCGTATTCTTAATTTTGAAATGATAAGTTGAATTTTGATGATGACGATGATGATGATGATGATGATGATGATGATGATGATGATGATGATGATGATGATGATGATGATGATGATGATGATGATGATGATGATGATGATGATGATGATGATGATGATGATGATGATGATGATGATGATGATGATGATGATGATGATGATGATGATGATGATGATGATGATGATGATGATGATGATGATGATGATGATGATGATGATGATGATGATGATGATGATGATGATGATGATGATGATGATGATGATGATGATGATGATGATGATGATGATGATGATGATGATGATGATGATGATGATGATGATGATGATGATGATGATGATGATGATGATGATGATGATGATGATGATGATGATGATGATGATGATGATGATGATGATGATGATGATGATGATGATGATGATGATGATGATGATGATGATGATGATGATGATGATGATGATGATGATGATGATGATGATGATGATGATGATGATGATGATGATGATGATGATGATGATTCGGATGATGATGATGATTTGGATTATGATGAGTTAATAGTCACAAAGCAAGTTGTATATCCAATGATATGTTTTTTTCAAAATGTCTGTTGTAGTCTTAAGCCCAGGTTGAAAATACTTTCTTATGAAAGAACTTTCTCATTTCTCAAGGACATTGATGTTTAGAATGTGTAATAACCTGGTGAAATTGGCACTTTGAATTTCTGATATTGTAAATTGTGTTCACTAAGTATATTGTTGATTATCTGTTGTGCTATTGGAATTTCATCGAATCAGTTCATTGTTCGGTTCATTAAATGAAATGCAGAAAATATTAGTAAATTTAAACTGCTTTAATTCATTTTCTGTGTGTATTGAAGTCTTGATTGGTTACTCATACTGTTTTTCTTGTGATCAGACATATGATTATTTGATACGGTATAACAGTTTGTACAATAAGACGAATGATCATCCATCAGAAAACATAACGTGAATAAAAAAGTCTATATTTAAAGTTAGCGATGAAAACCTTTAAAAATCTATGAATTAGTCAGTTAAGGTAGGAAACAACTGCATCAATATGCCCAGAAACATTCTTGGAAATTATTTATAAAATCGAACAAAGAAATGTATTATGTTGAAATCAGATAACAATTAAGAATACAATGAGGTATACATAAACAAAATACTATGATCAATAATCATATTTGTTAATTATTTATTGGGATATCATTACCAGGTCTGTAATGGTAACGAGATAACACCATATTCACAGAATATAAAAACCGTCCAACAAAATGCGAATGTTGATATATATATCGTTCGATGAAAAACAGTCACGATAATACGTGAAATACGTTCAACAGCACTAATTAGAATTTTAAAAAAATGTCGTTAAATTGCCTGTAAAATCGTTCGAACAAATGGACTCACAAAGCAACATTTGATTCATACAAAAATCCATCAATACAAGCAGTTGTCACACACAAATTATGACCTGGTAACATGAAGATCACAAAAAATATTTTCTCAAAAGAAAGATAAAAAACCGACAAATCGAAAGACGTGTATTTGGTCATTTAGTCGCCAAGTGATGTACTTAGCAAGATATACAGTTTGGAAGAAAGTGAGATAATTAATATTCTGAAACATACAATTCATAATCAATTATACACGTCGAATGAATTGATCGGATTCTTCTACTCTACTAACGAAAAACAACACCCAATAAGTCACCATTCACACACATCCAACCTCCTATAACTCGTCAATTATCAAGTAACAAGATACACAATCACAACAACGAATTACAAAAACATTAACCATCTATAAAACAAATGACGCCTAAAACAACATGAACAGTCGAGACTCAACTCTCAGTATTCATCAATTATTCATACATCACACTAAACTACGAGCCACAACACAATCTCATCTACCACTGTATGCATAATGCATTTCAAACATATTCGATTTATATACAATAAATAAGCAAACCAGAATGCATCACATCATACAATAGAATATAACAATCACAATCAAAATCACACACAATCAAGTGAAAAGTGGTTGTGAGTGTGAGCAACTGTAACGAATAGATGTGAAATTGGTCAACATTGCTGAATCGTATCACAATGATACAATCGGTCAAATGAAATGAATTCAATTACATATAATCTGGCAACTATTGAATTATTACCCACAACAATATACATACATAAAGAATTCCTAACAGTGATTATTCATTTACCATATCTAAGAATACTATAATACAACACAATTCCAATCAACAGAAATTCATGCTCAATACTCAATTAACTAATCATAAATGATCATTTTCTTCATTTTAAGAATACAGATAAAAATCCATTGAATTATATAGGCCAACCAAATTCGTCATATGATTCGTGAAAAAGAGAAAAAAAAAATAAATTTTTCGAAGGCAATTCAACTATACAAGCATTTCACGTGATCTCTAACGTCATTCAATTGCCACACCCACCATAGACGACCTTAACATTTCACTACGGATCGATCAGTTCCATTTTTGTTTACGTTAGTTATTATCTAATATGTTCACAACATAAACTTATTCAATTTAATCGTGAATAAATAAATAAATAAATATAGAACTTCCAATCAGAGTAATCATTTGTACGTGTCGAATGTATAACCAATAAACAGAATTGTCAGACAATTCAATTATGTTCTCTGCAATGTCAAGTACTAAATAGCCTGTTCAGAGTAAACAGATGTAGAACGTGCGGTAATGATGATGAGGAAAATCCATACGATCATACATAAAAAAGTTGTGTAGTTTTTATAATGTTTACATCGTACGACACGTAGTAAACAGTGGTATTAAGTTAATGAATGAATAAACAAGTTAGTGATAAGTTACACAAATATCTGATTAGAAAACATTTGAATGAACGGGTTTTTGTAGTCTATACACATGTGGATTGATCAGTTAATAACAAAATCTGACATGGTTACTGCCTGTTTCAAGCTGATGTAAAAGAGAAAGGTCGGGCATGGGTCTCTATCAACAATACCTGTAGTAAACAACATATTTCCGAGAATCGCCAAGTTGTATCTAATGATTTCTACAGTTAATTGACTGTTCCTCTTAGTCTTCACACTATTCGAAATTTCCATGTACCTGTATTAAATGTTTCTCCGGTTGTATAACGACGCACCAGCCTTATGACTTTCTAAGTATTTCGGCTTTCACATTGAGGTGTCATAATCTTTCTAAATAAAGATCTATCAACTCCAAGAGCAGATCTTAAGTGGTTTAAGTTGTTTATGCTAGTAAGCGTTTCTTTCAACAATGTTATTTTCTACGGGTATGGTTGCTTGACCTCTTTCGTTTACCATGCCCGACCTTTCTCTTTGACATCAGCTTGAAACAGGCAGTAACCATGTCAGATTTTGTTATTAACTGATCAATCCACATGTGTATAGACTACAAAAACCCGTTCATTCAAATGTTTTCTAATCAGATATTTGTGTAACTTATCACTAACTTGTTTATTCATTCATTAACTTAATATCACTGTTTCCTACGTGTCGTACGATGTAAACATTATAAAAACTACACAACTTTTTTATGTATGATCGTATGGATTTTCCTCATCATCATTACCGCACGTTCTACATCTGTTTACTCTATACAGGCTATTTAGTACTTGACATTGCAGAGAACATAATTGAATTGTCCGACAATTCTATTCATTGATTGTATATTCGACACGTACAAATGATTTCTCTGATTGGAAGTTCTATATTTATTTATTTATTTATTCACGATTAAATTGAATAAGTTTATGTTGTGAACATATTAGATAATAACTAACGTAAACAAAAATGGAACTGATCGATCCATAGTGAAATGTTAAGGTCGTCTATGGTGGGTGTGGCAATTGAATGACGTTAGAGATCACGTGAAATGCTTGTATAGTTGAATTGCCTTTGAAAAATTTCTTTTTTTTTTCTTTTTCACGAATCATATGACGAATTTGGTTGGCCTATATAATTCAATGGATTTTTATCTGTATTCTTAAAATGAAGAAAATGATCATTTATGATTATTTAATTGAGTGTTGAGCATGAATTTCTGTTGATTGGAATTGTGTTGTATTGTAGTATTCTTAGATATAATAAATGAATAATTGCTGTTAGGAATTCTTTATGTTTGTATATTGTTGTGGGTAATAATTCAGTAGTTGCTAGATTATATGTAATTGAATTCATTTCATTTAACCGATTGTATCATTGTGATACGATTCAGCAATGTTGACCAATTTCACATCTATTCGTTACAGTTGCTCACACTCAAAACCGCTTTTCACTTGATCGTGTATGATTTTGATTGTGATTGTTATATTCTATTGTATGATGTGATGCATTCTGGTTTGCTTATTTATTGTATATAAATCGAATATGTTTGAAATGCATTATGCATCCGGTGGTAGATGAGATTGTGTTGTGGCTCGTAGTTTAGGGTGATGTATGAATAATTGATGAATACTGAGAGATGATTCTCGACTGTTCATGTTGTTTTAGGCGTCATTTGTTTTATAGATGGTTAATGTTGTGTAATTCGTTGTTGTGATTGTGTATCTTTTCACTTGATAATTGACGAGTTATGGGAGGTTGGATGTGTGTGAGAAGGATGTAAGATGAATTTGATCATCATGTTTGAAACCGAACTATGAATGGTCACTGATTGGGTGTTGTTTTTCATTAGTAGAGTAGAAGAATCCGATCAGTTCATTCGATGTGTGTAATATGTAAAAGTGACTAAGCGCTTGAAATATCACTAAATCATTTTGTTTCATCATTTTATGGTCTTATTGATTAAATGCATCGAAGACAGTATTCTGTGTGATGAGTGGTCTACATCGATATTGCATGGAAATGTTTGTGAACGTTTACTTATGTCTATACCCTGTTCATCTTCATATTTTGGTGTGCTATTCTCGTGATTTTTCTGTTGTGTACATTGTCCTAAACTATTTACTATTTGAGATTAAAGTGAATATACTGGTGAAATATTTCAGTTATATACAACAAACATTTCTATCATGAATGGATCAGTGGTAGACCACCATTGGATACCTGGAAGCACTGGATGGCCGTTTCGTCCTTGTGTGGGACTCCTTGTCAGTTTTTTTTAATGATCTAACATCAATCTAAACTCAACAATTTCCAAAACCCTATACTGACAATTATCATGTGCTTACTGGTGAATAACTTCAAGATGGATTTTTTGGAGTTCTAGTGAATTTCCGTGACCAGTGGAGTTCAACCGTGTTTGTTGTGAGGCTGTTACTCACCGAAAACAATGGTCGACGGTCGCGCAATATCGAGGATTGGTGGAAGTTAGACATTAACACCGTTGGATGCCGTCTCAGTAGTCTGAAGGTTAAGCGTTCGGGTGTGAGACTTAAGGTCATGCGTTTAAGTCTCTTATGTGGGACCGCGGATTCGCACTGTTGAGTAGTCCCATACTGGGACGAAACAGCCATCCAGTGCTTCCAAGTTTTCAATAGTGCTCTAACATTGATCCACTCATTATATCAATCTAAACTCAACAATCTTCACAACCTTATACTGATAAACACTTTTATGATTTTATGTTTTTAAGGTACATCTTTGAAACATGTTGGGAGACATCTACCTTATAATAAACGATATAAAATTAATCCAGGGACATAATGTAAACAGTATGAAAATTGGATTTATGTACACTGATAATTTAAACCTTTATTTAACCTAAATTATTCATGAAAATGAATTTTTCATGAGAAATTAAATTATCGCTTTATAATACACGTAATTTTAGGGGCATGAATTTATTAATGCTGAAAACAGTTTCTGAACAGAACTTTTGTTGCCTGAATTATATGGTCTATTGTATCCATAGCTTTGACCTCCATAAATATCTTCATGATGTACGAACAACAAATTGAACTTTGGATTGGAAATTTTCAAGTACTTGATGAATTGCATCAGTTTTATGTAGGTGAATATGTGCAAAGTTGATGGATTGTTATTGCTTCATGATTATATGGTGACACATTGAATAATAATTGTATGTGATTCTATCACCATATTCAATTTCTTTTTTCATCTACTAGACTAAACCCTTTGAAATTATTTATCATTTACGAATTGTGAAATGGTTATGTTAATGACAATCTGATGTGTTTAAGACATATGTAGTTAGAAAACAAAATGATGTACAATGAATAAAGTTTTATGTATTCTAAAACTATTAAATAAAGAAAACTCGTTCAGTTTCCGGGTTAAATAAGAGATTCACATTTCATATTTTTACACATATTTTTATCAGTTGACGAATCAAAGAGCAAACTAAGTGAATAATACTACTTATTTATCAATTAAAATAAAACATTTGAACTGTTGAACTATATGACAATCGATTTGATAAGGTATTCACATGATTATCCGATTCTAAAGATAAAGTTTGACATTCATTTAGTCGATTATTAAAGTTCATTATTAATTTTGGATATGAACTATGAAATATTGTTTATCTATAATTGTTACTTACGCCTGCAACACCTCGTGGAGGAGCAAAGGCCAACCACCAGCATTCTCCATCCAATTGTGTCCTGGACAATCTTTTTCATGTATGTTTCCAATTTTCGGCACAGCGTGTTCCTTGGTCTTTCTCTTTTCCATTTCCTTTCACCATTCCAAGTTACAGCTTGCCTCGTGATGCATTTTGATGATTCCTTCAAGGTGTGTCCTATCCACGCACAACGTCTTTTACTAATTCACTCTTCAGCTTCAATCTGGTTTGTTCTCTCCTACAGTAGGTTGTTGCTGATCGTATCCGGCCAACGGACATTCAATATCTTATTAAGACAACTGTTTATAAATACTTGTACATTTTTTATAATGGTTGTGTTAGGTCTCTGAGGTTCACCTCCATGTAGTAGAACTGTGTTGAGATTCGTATTGAAGATTGTGACTGGATGTTAGCTTTCAGACATTTGTTTCGAGTTACATATTTTCTTAAATTGTGGGAATGCTGCCCTTAATTTGCCAATCCTCGCCTTTACGTCTGCATTGGATCCTCCATGTACATCGATATTACTAATGCTCAGGTAAGTAAAGCTTTCTATCTCTTACGGAGAAAGTGAAAGTTTTTGTGTCGGTAAGCCCCTTCTATATGCAGATGATCTTAAAGTAGTATATTCATTTTCTCCGCATGACCTGAAAAATATGCAGAATTGCATCAGCATGGAGCTTAACAAGGCAGCACAGTGGTGCTTAAAATGGTAACTGGATGGATATGCTTCGGCAATACATCACTCAACCTAGACATTACCATAAATGGAGAAGTGTTACCTAGGTTACATACAGTAGTAGACTTAGGACTTAGATATTCTCAATACTTGTCGTTTATAGAACAGATATTGAAACAGACCTCTAAGTCTCAACGTCTATTAGGTTACATAACTCGGAATCTTTAGAACACTGAGTCACGTTTTCTAATGTACAAAGTTTGTGCTCGACCTCTTCTGGAATACTGCACGTTTATTCTTAGCAGTGCGCTCATAAAGGATAAATTAAGGCTGGAATCAGTACAGAGACGATTTACACTTCGTATTCTTGGAGCTGATTGTACCTTAACTTATAATTCCAGATGTAATAAACTTGGGCTAGACCCTTTATGGAGGAGGAGACTCAAACTAAATCTTATCTTTTTCTTCAAACTACTTCATAAACTATCGTTTACATCCGATCACGCGATTCAATATGCATAAACCTCTCATTATTACATCCGTAATTCCTTGGCACTAGTGAAGCAAACTCATTCTAAATCATCTCTTTATATGAATTACTTCACCTGTAAATTTTCTAGACTCTGGGATAACCTACCACAATCTATCCGCACGATAAAATCACTCCCATTATTTGTTCGCTGCATCGATGCATACTGCTCCTCTGAAAATGCATTGAATGGTATAGCGCCTTTAAGTGTATCTCATTCCGCAAGTGATATTTTAGGAACCTTAAATGTTTAGCCATCTTTATTAGTAAATCCCCTTAGTAAAACCACCCACTTGCTGTCAATATGTCAACACCGCCCCTAGTAACTTTAACTAATTTGAATAACATAACAAGTATATCACTGTCTCACATGACACACGCATTTAGGTGGACCGGATTGATGTATTTTGGTAATTACTTTTTTGTTGTTCCGTTCTCTCTGTTTTCGTTTTAATTTCTCTAATTGTAGATAATTATCATCAATTCGATCTGGCACACGAAATGACCTTAATTACTCCGTTCATAAATCAACAGGCTGTCCATTAAAAAATTAAAAATTCCCGGTTGATGCATTGGATCGATGTAATACATTTTTCATTTGTACGTGTGTTTTCATAAATAATCCATCGTCCTGTAAATACCTAATAATATTTTCTTCAGTAAGTTAGCCATTATACATCTCAATTTAATGTGGCTCGATAAATGTTAAGTCAGAATGGAATATTTCCCATGACCTTAATATTGAGTTCTCTATCCTGATCAGATCTACATTACTTACTTACTTACGCCTGTTACTCCTAATGGAGCATCGTCCGCCGACCAGCATTTTCCAACCCACTCTATCATGGGCCTTCTTTTCTAGTTCCATCCAATTCTTGTTCATTTTTCTCATGTCTATTTCCATTTCCCGGCGTAATGTATTCTTTGGTCTTCCTCTCCTCCTTTGGCCTTGAGGATTCCATGTGAGGGCTTGTCTTGTGACGCAGTTGGGTGCTTTCCTCAATGTGTGTCCTATCCACTTTTAGCGCTTCTGGATCTGTAGTGTCAGTTATTATGGCAAGCCCATATACCTTATTCTAACTTTCGGACATCCTATTTAATTCATTTTACTTGAGCCATATTTTGACCTTGTCACTTATTCGCTTGGCAGTCTTGATTGTTTTTGTATGAGCGTATATGTGTGTACACTTCATGTCCCATGACTCATCACATGTCTGTGGTTTATTTTGTCTGCCTATAAATATTGAGTAATGCCTGGCTTGAAATGGAGTTGGCTTCCCAGCCATCTTCCCTGCGCGTCATTTTGCTCTATTCTATTACATTCACTTTACTTACGAAATACATGTATTCAAAGGCCATTCTCGTTAATTGACTTATCTAAATTCCGTTATTGACTAACGTGATTTAAATCGACGATGATATACGAGAAAATGCAATAACAATCATTTATACGATCAAATTGGAATCAGATCTATGGGCCACTAAAGATCTACATCATACTTTATTTTATCGATCTTTTGCAAGGTAAGATATTATCATTTGAAAAAAAACATGATAACTTCTTTATTATACGCTGAAAATTACTGAGAAATTTCCTGAGAATCAAGAAATTCCACACTATCTAGTTTTCACTACTGAGAGATCAAATCCTAATTTGAATTAGCTGATATATATATGTTCGACGTCACACATGATCTTCACTGAAGCCGATTGCTACAATCAACAAATCCACCATACTTCTTAAATTAAAATCCATTATTTGGTACTAGTAGACAAGTTAATCTCTTTATTACATCACAATTATGACAAAATTTCAGTCAGACTTTAATCAATAAAAATAAACCTAGTTTTATAACCGTATGGGACGAGACACTAATTTATGGACGACCTTTGAACGAATCTCAAGTGACCTTCAGAAATATTAGCCAATCAGCAAACAGTCAGTATAGAGTAAAAATTGATTATACAAAACCAAAGAAATAAAGTGGATACACTTCTTATATGTGGTTCAAAAACTTGTCAAGGTTAGAAAGAGTCTCAGAGGTTCTAAAATTGTAGTGCATGTAGTAGAGGAAATCATCCATACCGCTACAGAATAGTCGGCCAGTGGAGTCATGATAAAGTCTCAAAACCTCTTTCAGCCTCGATCACATAGATTCAATATTGTTTATGTGCACACCGGTTGATGAGTGCACAAAATGCCACTTGTGGATAACGACACGATGCACATAACCAATTCTATGTAGAAGTCTGTACGCTCTCCAACCATCCGTATATATTGTAGTACCTGGCTGCAGCCAGTGTTACTGATGCTTTTATTATCCAGTTCGCGATAATTTTCGTAATTTGCTTTAGTTGGGAATTATATATGGGGTTTTCATCACGAACTGACATCAGCTATAATACCAGAAATTTATGTAGCCAAGTGCATGGAAGACCTTCGCGTTAAAATCCGAGATCTTTCATCTTATACCTGATTGATTCGTCCACAAATTATAGTCCCGCCGTTTTATTTGTTATAACCACTCGATAATCACGTTTTGTACAAAATTTTTCTGTGAACTGTTCGTACGTTAGCATTAAGCACTGAAGTTGGCGCCGTAACCTTGAAATCTTTAACACACCACTGATTGGCTCATCTATAAATTAGAGTCTCGCCCCGTATGGTTTATGGAAAATGAAGCAATAATGCTAGAAAGCGTAAACAGCTTTTACATAATGAATTCGTTAACGTTTTTTACAGGTTACTCTGTCAGTAAATTGAAAATATAAAGTATAAATTCGACCATATTAGTATATCCTATTTGTCTTCTTGAACCTTTATAACATAGCAAAAAGATTTTTAAGATTCCATCTATTATTCGTGATGAAGGTTAAAGGGTTCGGATTAGAATTAAAGGTTTAAGGTTATAGTTTGCAATCATGACTCAATATCAACTATGACATAGAAATGTTCTATAGCCACATGAATGATTATCACGTAAAACCCCAATCATATTATCACTTACATAGTATAAGCTTAGGAATTCATAAAATGTCATGTCCAAATAATAATGAATTGCATTGAAACAATTTATAGTTGATAGCTTAAACAAGATAAAGAAGATGCAAACTGGAATATATTTTGAATGAAATTAAATTGGAACATCAATCACCAGTATTCATCTCATCAGATTATCAGAAAGTTTCCGAAGATTTTTATGACATATGAGGTGGCTTCTATCAATCTGTTAATGTTGTTACATCCGTTGACAGTGATATCAAACTGAAGTTATGACTAACTTTACTACAAAAACTACTAATAATGTAGTAGATACTAATTATGTTGACATACGTAAGTAGTGTGTAGCACCAATCGGTAGAGGAATGCTTGGCAGCAAAAGGCTACGAAGGTCGACTTGAATAAAGCGGAGATGGAAATAGAAAGGAATTGTGACTTGGAAGAATCACACAGAATGTGATGGGAAAATGATGGAATATTTGAAATGAAGTATCCAGTGTATGGTTCTCGAATGTTACCAACAGATTCCATAAACTGTTCTCGTTGGTCCTCGTCTGCTATACGATTACTTATACTAATACAAATGAGACTACTATTATGACTAATACTACTACGAGTCATGCTAATACAAATATTACTAATACAACCAATACTAAAAACATGAAATATCATTACAGGCGATCGCATGTTCTTCAATATACTGATCATGTATCACTTATTAAACCGTATCATCTATTCCCAAGTTTCACAAATCTGTATGCAACGATAAATGGAAGTTAATGTGAATCGTATTGTGCAATGAATTACCAACACATCATCCACTCAATTCACATCATTCACAAATACAATCGATATGAATCCAGTCACTGAACTGACCATCGAATTCTGTGATGTCAGCACCTCGAGTTGAGTACGGATAGTTGGGAGTATTCGATTTTAGAGTAACATTAAATGTGAGTGTACTACTTGACGACAGACGGTAGTAATTTCAACCTCATTATGAAGAAGATGAATGTTTGTAGTTTGTGAAAATGGAGTGTGTGAACACTGGGGATTGTATTTGATTCGGAGTTTGATTTGACTTATTCCGAGATATCAGTAGAGAGCTCAGTCACAATGTTATCTGCCAACAGCGAGACAATGTGCAATTACACTGAATTATGTACTGACTGAAATCTCAATCAATCAGTCATTCGAACTGAGATTGAATGAGTGCTGAGTATTGAACTGATCAACTGTGATATTCGGTGATTATAGTTAGTTGATTCGACTGATAATGATTGAGTGATGTGATAGAGACGAAATTTCGATCATTCATTCATTGTCACATGTTCGCATGACGAAGCACACAACTAGTATTTGACTAGAAACGATAGCTTATCAGTTCAACTCCTCTAAATACATTATGTGAATAGAAATATATTAGAAATAACCGCACACTTATTAAGTGATCTATTCATTCAGAGAAATCTGATGGAATCTATCATGATGAAGAGTTGGTTGAATGCAGAGAAAATAATCGATAATCTCCAGGTTACTGGAATATTCATGTTTATTCTATCACTATAACTAACAAGTTTGAATTCTTCACCTTTAAATTAGAGGACAGAAAATATAGTTCATGTTAAGGACATGTGTACATAGTGATTATGTGTTATATTCACATTGCTATCTATTGTATAAATCAATGATTTAAATAGTTGATATCATGTGTCAATTGAAGTTAGACCACCACGGAAAACGTGGAAGCACTGGACGGCCATTTCATCCTATTTGTGATTGCTGTCATGTGGAAGAGTGAACGGCATTTATATGTTACTTATGCATGGTATTTATACAGAATAATGAAATAAATTTGTTTATTATTATTATAGATTCCTAGAATTCTTGTCATTCACTTTCACGTATCTAAGTAGAATCTCGATGGTTTATATAAAACCATTATATACCATGAAAATGACAATTTGGCTTTTCCACTTCTCTTTGTGAAACTTCTAACTGGAATGAAAAGTCTTTTAGCGTATCTTTTCTAAAAGAATCCAAAACATGAGTAGTACTGTTGTACAGAATCATTTTTTTAGTTTTGTCAAACAAGTTTCATTATAACATTGTCAGGAAGTCACTATTAATGAATTATTTGAAATGCTATCGACTGGATAATTTGTCTCAAGTTTTTCTATTTTAAACTTTGAAAATCCCTTAGATGACTGGAATTTTTTCAATTCAAAACGATGTCGTTCGAGACTCATGATATCAGTCTGTGAAATTTCGAAAATCTCCACAAACCCCTTCTGGTAATAATCATCTGCTCACTAGTGGCTGACTTCAAGAGGTACTCATGGAGTTCTAGTGAAAAGCCGTTACCAGTGGATTTCAACCGGGTCTGTTGTGAGATATCAGATCACTGAAGACAATGGTGTACGGTGGCGCAACTTCATGGATTGGTCGAAGTTAGACATTAACACCGTTAGATGCCGCCTCACTAGTCTAGTTGGTTAAGCACCTGGGGCGAGACTGATAGGTCCTGGGTTTAAATCTCGCGGGGTGCCGGATCGTGGGTGACAACTGCTGAGGAGTCCCACACTAGGACGAAACGGCCGTCCAGTGCTTCCAGGTTTTCCATGATGGTCTAGATTCAAACGACGCATGATTTCAATCTGTGAGACCTCCAATATGTCAAAAAAGTATCAGTTCAAACAGTTATTATATTTGTAGGTGTCATTACCAAGGTTTGATTTGATAATTTCGAATAAATTGAGCATTGGGTTGATTGTTATAAATAAAAATAATATATTTTTAATTTCCCAATGAGTAGAAAATTGGATTTTCTGACGTTTCGTGACTTAGTGTTCCGTTGTACTATTTAAACTTGGATGAATTTTAATTTGGTTATTTGTTCTCTGAAGAAGTGACTTACACTAAGTCACAAAACGTCAGAAAATCCAATTTTCTACTCATTGGGATATTACAAATATATTATTTTTAGTTATTATATTTTTTGACAGTAATATTTGGTGAAATGAATTTTCCGATTGTACTTGCTTAAAGTTAACTTGGCTGTTCTATCTAAAAGCAATAGGTAATTACTCGCCACTTGAGTACTACTTTTAGGAAAGCGATAATGGAAAAGTTCCATGGAGATTCATTTGATTTATAAATAGTATTGGACAAGCGATTCGTCTAAATCAGAGACCACAATAAAACACACCTATAATCCTTCCGATTGTGGAATAATTGACATCGAAGTCTCGTTTCGAGTGCTTAACTATTTTAACATGTGATTGGTATTTAGTAGTACACATTCTAAACCTCAAAAGAATCTCCCCTTCCAGCCAAACAAGTTGTTAAATCGTAGTAGGCCCTTCTGGAAAGAAAACAGGCCATATTGAAGCACGGCACATCTACCGGGGCTAGAATAACTATTTTTGCAGTCCATTGGAGTTTGCTCTTTGACAAGCAACTCCGTATGTTACATGCACCACTTTTGTAATTTTTTTGTCATTTTCCAATCCAAGAGTAATTGTGCTGTGTTTCTCCGTGTATTTCGTAATCACAGTGTGGGTAGCGGTAAGATTGGATGATTGACCTGATCTCCACCACCCGGGTTACCGCTCACGTTAGTTCATGAGTCATTCATCTCACTATCCAGGATACATTTAGCAGTATAGTCGGATTTTTTTAAACTTGTTTTTTAAAGTATACGACTACTTATACTAGTAAGATTTTTATATTTTATTTTGGTAAACTTTTAAAGGACACTTTTATTTCATCCATCTAAGATAAATGGTCTTAGGAACATTCTGTCATATGATGTTTTTTTGTGTGTGTCAAAAGTGAAATGGATGGTTTGAAATTTTCTAATTAAAATATATTTAAATAACAACAAATTAATTAAAGATGGATAGTGGCTAGCAGTGGAATCTGCAAAGCGCGTTTCGTCCTATTTGGAACTCGTCAGGTGGATGTGCCTTCATCTCAGAGTTGATGTTCACTTTGGGACTCGAACCGAGTACCATTCGCTTTAAACGCCATCGCGTTATCCACTCAGCTACTGAGTCCTGATAGCCCGTATGCTCGTGCAATCGGGTGAATTTAAATTTAATTGGTATTGTTTCCACTAGTGGCCACTATCCTTCTTTGCTTATAAAGGCTTATGAATTAAGGCAATATCGAGGCATACGCACAGTATGCACATGTGCCAACAACAGACTGATCAATTGCAGTTTTAAACCTCATTGGGAATATTTAAGCAAAATAGTACCAAGTCAACAACGAATTAATTTTCATTTCGAAGGGTTTATTTCGGTAAATGAAATGTAAAGTTGTTTTTTTTCTAAAATGTATGTTGTAAATTATATTCTTGTTTATAATTTGTTTTCATTACAGGTTAATGTCAATCGAAAACTAGGAAAAAACAGTTGTTTTGCATTATTAGATGAATTAACAATTATAACAGAATATTTTGAAGCTACGTTTCGTGCTGGTTAGCGTGTATTTAGTGAGTTAGTTTTCTACGGGATGTGGTCGCTAACCCGATGTCCAACCCTCCTACTTTATTCGGGCTTGAAACCGGCAGTAGCTCCAAAGGGGCTCCAGGTGTGATTGAGAAGATAGTCAATATTATTTGGAATTCCTGTGATGGATTAGACGGCAAAATCATGTACGGAGGACGGCTGACAGACTTTTTCAAAATAAAAACCGGTGTCAAGCAAGGTTGCTTACTCTCACCTTTTCTCATTCTCCTAGTGATCAATTGTAATTGTCCAATGTATCCAATTCTATAATATAATAAAAATGAAATAATATGGATTATTATATAGATTAATAATAATAATAAATATTATTATTAATTAATTCAATGATTTCAATTATCCTTTTTTTTTGGTGAGTAAGTTTTCTACGGGATGGCGTTGCTAAGTAACAGTAGGTCTTAACATAAACCAAAGGAAAAGCAAGATTCTCTGATACAACACAACAGGCATCAGTCGAATCACACTTGATGGAGAAAATTTGGAGCATGTAAAAACTATTACATATCTGGGTAGCATTATTGATGAACACGATGGATATGATGTAGATGTGAAGACGCGGATCGGTCAAGCAAGAGCAGCATATCTACAACTGAAGAACACCTGGAACTCAAAACAACTGTTTGTCAACCAACACCATGATCAGAATTTTCAAAACAATTGTCAACACAGTTCTACTGTATGTGGTGGAAACTTGGAGAACTATGAAAGCCATCATCCAGAAGATACAAGTGTTTAGTAACATTTGTCTACACAAAATACTTTGGACCCGTTTGCCAGGCCATATCAACAACAACCTATTGTGGGAGAGAACAAACGAGATTGCAGCGTAGGAAGAAATCAGGAAGGGGTGCTGGAAGTGGATGAGATACACATTGAGGAAAGCACAGAAATGCGTCACAAGGCACGCTCTCACTTGGAATCCTTAAAGCCGAAGGAAAAGAGGAAGAGCAAAGAACAGTTGGATAGAACTAGGAAGGAAAGGTCGAGGACAGGTTGGGTCGGAGAATTCTGGTCGGCTGCTTATGCTCTATTGGTGTGGGGTGCCGGGGGTAACAGGTGTAATTAAGTAAGTAACTTTTCATGTTATTTGGCACTCATCAGTAAGCCATACCTATTGTCTTAGGGGGATCAGTGTTTTTTTATGAGATACGGATCGTCGTCATTCAACTTCGCCATCTGATGCATTACTATTGAGATTCTTTCTGACTTGCTTCAACTGATAAACATTAAGACCTTGTATATATGACGTCGAGTCAGTTGGATTGATAACTACAGTGAAGCGTGTTGATAGAATTCGATCAATGCTGAGAACTAAACAATCATTACATGATTGCTACTCGGTGATCAATCAATTATACGTTATTTTATGCTAACGCTTTTTCGAAATATGCCTCAACTGATGCTTATCAGCAATAAAAGTCACCTGGAAATTAAATAAATCTCCACTTTTCCCCTCTATTATTGACGTTTTATTGACTAGTAAGTGGGAATAGGTAAGCATCCAGTCATGCTAATTGTATGAGACATTAAAGAATGTTGTGAACTGTCAATTTCTTTGGAGAATCGCCCTAGATTTCTACCATCACTAAACTATACTTAACTTCTTGCACTTCAAGTAAATAATTTATAATCTGGCTCTCAATTGTAGGTGATATATGATGTGTGTGGATACCATGAAGTATTATCCAGTCTAGTACTAGAGGATTTATCATATGCCCTACCGTCAGGATTATCTAATAGGCAACGGTTAAACCAGTTGAATTCCTTCGTCAATACCTTTATGTCTGATCAACCTGATCGTTAGGTTGTTCCATACATCTGTATCAATAAATTAGCAATGAAATATATGGGTATGCAAATGGATGTTTTTGATCCATATCTTTCAAATGAGAAGTGGTTTCTTACAACAGATTATAAAAACAATATATGATAAAAAGGTTTCATCAAGAGACTTAATAAATAACTTAATGAAGCAAGTAGGTGAACTGTATCAGATAAATATATATATTTTAAATATATTATTAATTGTTTGAAGATAAACTGTTTTTAAGGTGCCCGAATTTAAGTACAGGTTGAAGAAACATTCTAAAGATTAATATTGATGCCCATCGTCTTCATATTCTGTCATCAAGAATGACAATAAAAGTGTGTTCAGTAAGCAGAAATTATTTATTTATTTTAACACACAAATATTGGTACAAGGAGGCACCAAATACATATGCGCCACACAAATCTCATTCGATATGTGTGAGGGCTGTGATACTGCCCGGGTGCTGAAACCGAAGTAGGTGGTTTTCTTAGGGGGCCACTTCCCGAGCCTTCAACCTGAAGGTCTGATCCATAAGGCAGTGGGGCATCGTATGGAGATGCAGTCTAATGGTAGCCGGTGACCAACGATTGGTTTATACGCCATTTGTTCCCTCAGGATACTGGAGCCCATGTGCACCATTGGTTTGGGATCCGGTTAAAGCACCGGAAATTCGCTTTTCGTTCTCTCATTTTCGTAAACGACACCCGTGGTACGAGAAGGCAGTGAGTAGGACTTCCCTGGCAGAGGCTATATACGCGTGGCCATGTGAGAGCTTTTCGAGGAGGAGAGCGAACTCTCCTCACTCTTGGCCGTACCAGGGCATTTGGGGGCAAGCAGAAACTAAATTCTTTCAATTAATGTGGTATTTGTTTGCATTCCCGTATGATATTTTATGCTGTATAATATACGATATTCTTGTATTTAAAATTGACATGAACTATGATCAGCATGAAATGCAGCTTATAATTTGTTATAACTCTGAGAATTTTTCATACACGCGATTTCATCCTAATTGTTAATCAAAATAGGTGTATAATCAACACATAAATGAGTGTATTTCCGACTAGGGTCGTGGTGGCAGTGGTGGTGTTTTGAGGTTGATAAATGTTCATTTGTACCAGTCTTTGTGTTATTACTTTCACGTTGTGGGAATTGTAGTGATTCCATGTTTTTGAGTATAAATGACAAGTGATTCCAATATAATATATATCATACATAACAATTAGTTTTCCCTTAGAAGATTTATTGGCGAGACTCTAATTTATGGACGACCTTTGAACGAATCTCAAGCGACCTTGAGAAATGTTAGCCAATCAGCAAACAGTCAGTATAGAGTAAAAATTGATTATAAAAAACCAAAGAAATAAAGTGGATACACTTCTTATATGTGGTTCGAAAACTTGTCAAGGTTAGAAAGAGTCTCAGAGGTTCTAAAATCGCATCGCATGCAGTAGAGGAAATCATCCATACCACTACAGAATGGTCGGCCACTGGAGACATGATAAAGTCTCAAAACCTCTTTCAGCCTCGACCACATGGATTCAATATTGTTTATGTGCACATCGGTTGATGAGTGCACAAAATGCTACTTGTGGATAACGACACGATGCACATAACCAATTCTATGTAGAAGTCTGTACACTCTTCAACCATCCGTATATATTGTAGTACCTGGCTGCAGCCAGTGTTACTGATGCATTTATTTTCGAGTTCGTGATAATTGTCGTAATTTGCTTTAGTTGGGAATTATATATGGGGTTTTTATCACGAACTGACATCAGCTATAGTACCAGAAATTTATGAAGCCAAGTGCATGGAAGACCTTCACGTTAAAATCCGCGATCTATTATCTTATACCTTATTGATTCGTCCACAAATTATAGTACCGCCGTTTTATTTGTTATAGGCACTCAATTATCACGTTTTGTACAAAATTCCCTATGAACCGGTCATACGTTAGCATTAAGCACTGAAGTTGGTGCCGTAACCTTGAAATCTCTAAAACACCTCTGATTGGCTCATCCATAAATTAGAGTATCGATGATTTAATAATACACACATTTGAATCATCACAATACCAAAACATTTCCATTTGAATTAGTTATGAACTTTCTTTTTTTTTCTTCCTATCATCAACACACTTGTTTCTATGGTTATGTATAAGCTCTTAATTACATTGAAATGTTCTATTAAATGATTATTTGTTCATTATCGTTTAAGATATAAAATTTGTAAATCAATATTGTACAAGAGAGTTCATCATTTGGTGTAACTTACATTTTATGCATGTAGATAAAACAATATATAGAGAGAGTACAATGATGAAAGATCCCTTTTCACACTTCAAAAGGCTGATGTATCATAACATATATTACGTATCACACTATTAATTATATATATATATATATATATATATATATATATATATATATATATATATATATATATATATATATATATATATATATATATATATATATATATATATGAATTACACTACACAAAGTATTTTATATTAGCTAAGGGTCATTTATTATTATTATTATTATTATTATTATTATTATTATTATTATTATTATTATCTAAATAGACCTAGTAACTAAAATTCGAATTCAGTATCATGTGAATTGAGGTCATACAGTTTATCGAATGTTCAGTAAACCAACAAAAAAAAACGAACATATTCAAACCGACTGTTTATCATTTAAATGAATGTGACATAAAATTCGGTTTAATATATATTCAATTGTCAATGTTTTTTGGCTTTTTATTTCTGAAATATTTACATGAACTATTTTGATTATTAATAAATTGTAATTATAATTTCACACGAAAAATAAAATAATGTTGAAGCTGGACCACCAGTGAAAACCTGGAAGCACTAGACGGCCGTTTCGTCTTAGTAAAGACGCATCAGCAGTGCGCATCCATGATCCCGCAACCAGGTCTGTTGTGAGATAAGAACTCACTGAAGACAATGGTGTACGGTAGCGCAACTTCGTGGATTGGTTGAAGTTAGACATTAACACCGTTAGATGCCAGCTCAGTGGTCTAATGGTTAAGTGCTCACGCGCGAAGCCAGTAGGTCCTGGGTTCGAATCCCGCGAGGTGCGGGATCGTGGATGTGAACTACTGAGGAGTCCCATACAAAGACGAAACGGCCTTCCAGTTCTTCCAGGTTTTCCATGATGGTCTAGCTTCAACTGACTCATGATTTCAATCTGTGAAAATTTCTAAAAAATCTCCACAAAACATTCTGATAATAATAAAATAATGATATTTTAAGTAGTACATTTATCATAAACATAAATTTATAATAAAAGGACTTGACAAACAATAACATTGATAACTGTTCAATGATAAATCAATTGTAAGGTGGTGAGATTTCCGGTTGAGAAGATGCACGTTGCCGGTTCTAATCACACAAAGAATCAATATCTTCAATGGTACAGGTATACTCAAGTAAAACTGCATTAACTAGCAAGAAAATTAGGTTCAGAGTTTCATGTTGATTAACTGTAACCACTTAAAACGTCAGTAAAGTTCAACCAGGTCAGTTGTGAGATAGTAACTCACAGATGATAGTGGTTGATGTGTTACTCAATTTCGTAGATAAGTTGAAGTTAGATATTAATACCGCTCGATGCCGGTCAGCTCAGGAGTCTAATGCTTAAGCGCTCATGCGTGAAACTGATAGGTTCCCGGTTCGAATTCCATGAGGCAGAGTCGTGGATGCACACTGCTGAGAAGTCCTACAATAGGACGAAACGGCCGTCCAGTGTTTCCAGGTTTCCATGGTGGTCTAACTTCAATTGACTCATGATTCTAATAATTAGTTTATTTTTCATTTATTGCTTATAAATTTTCAAACAGTTCAATAACAGTAATTTCAGATTCCTATTCAAGAATCACAGTTTTCAAATTGCTTAGTGATAAATTTGTACTTGATATGCCCTCATTCATCTTGTCTTCCAAAATAGAGAATTTACGAGAACACTCCCAAAAACGTTTACAAGCCCAAAACAAATTACTTGTCAGCTGACTATTGACTTTCTGATCGAATCATTAACAAGTGGAATTCATTACCTCAACACATGGTTGATGCTCCATCCATCGACTCTTTCAAAAGAAATTTGGATCAACTGAGAGATCATCATTGCTGGGACTAACAAAGGTCATTAAACACTCTGTCCTTTTCAAACTGAAATTGAAAGAATTCATATATGATCAACATTTATTTCATTTTTCCATTTCTCTTAACAAACAATCCAAACATAAAGTACTTCTGTGTTGAACTAATAATGATTTGAATGCTGTACATTTTTAATAAATACCCTATGTAATCCTAATTAATGTTCAGTTGTGTGACATGTTTCACGATATTGAATCATTAGTTGGTATGATCGAGTAAAAGTGCAATAAAATGTCCTTCAAAAAGATATAATCCATTGGAGGTTTATTTAAAAATACAAGCATTTAGGGCGAGAAGATAATATATGGACGAACCAATCAGATTTAAGATGACAGGTCTTGGAGTTTGGCGCAAAATTCAATGATCCATTTGTCTAAATAACGTTATGGCATTTTAAATGATATCAGTTCGTGATGAAAATTCTTAATCTAATTCTTACTCTATCAACTGAAAATCAGAATTTCAATTCATCATACTGGTTTTTAACCCTCATTTAGTTCTAGTTAGTAGGTGGACATTCTCTAGGTTACTTTAGCATCATCTGTAATTTATAGTCTTACAGCATTTGATAATCTATGACTTCCTAGTTGTTTTTATCTAATTATATGGTGTGTGTTAGTGATGTCAACAGATACAAGTAGTATGTATCATCAATCAAAACTGAAATGTCCGTTGGCAGAACGTTAAGAAGATCGAAAGAAAGAGAACGAGAACAGGGAATGATTTGTGTGTAAATGAAAGAACAATGAAGTCGGAGACAATTGATTCACATTTTGAAAATGAAGTATTTACTATATGGTTCTCAGATTTCACTAAGCGATTCTGTAATGTTGTATTCAAACACATTCGATCGTCCCCATTTATATTCTCGTTCATTACAGTTATGTTAAAATGGTGAACTCATAGTCGGTTAGATTTTAGTTCATAACTGATTACATGTAAGTGAATAATAATCATTGTAGGATAGATAGGCGATTGTTAGATATTTGAATAACGGTTTAAATGAATTGTTTTCATCGGAAGAGGATTTTGTGGAGATGTTAGTATATTTATAGCTGAATTCATGAGTCAGTTGAAGTTAAACTACGATGGAAAACGTCGAAGCACTGGATGGCCGTTTCGTCCTCTCTGAAGACAATGGTGGATGGCAGCAAAATTTCGTAGATTGGTTGAAGTTAAACATTAACATCATTAGATTCCGGCTCAGTGGTCTAGAGGTTAGGCCAATCATATGGGGAAATGATAGGTCCTGGGTTCAAATATCGCATGGCGAGGTCGTGGATGCGTAGTACTGTAAAGTGATTTCAGTTGAAAATATAAAGAACCAAACTAGAATGATTATCTAAAGGTTAAACAAATTTACAAATTTATGATGGAAAGAAAAGTCAATTTTCGATTGATTTACTCATTATGAGTTTTGGTTAAAAATTAACTCCGTTTTGATTCATTGTAATGATTACTCAATGTAGTATTCAGTTTTCTTTTCTCGTATGATATTTTATTCTGTATAATATACGAGATATTCTTGTATTCCATTGACATGAACTATGCTCAATATGTGATTTCTTATAACTCTAAGTATTTTGCATATATGTGATTTCATCCTAATTATTAATCAAAATGGGTGTACAATCAATATATAAATGATGGATAGTGGCTAGCAGTGGAAACAATACCAAGTGGCTATCAGGACTCAGCATCTGAGTGGATAACGTGATGGCGTTTGAAGTGAATGGTACTGGGTTCGAGTCCCGAAGTGAACATCAACTCTGAGATGCAGGCACATCCAACTGACAAGTTCCAAATAGAACGAAACGCGCTTTGCAGATTCCATTGCTAGCCACTATCCACCTTTGCTTACAAAAGGCTTGTGAATTAAGGCAATATCGAGGCATACGCACAGTATGCACATGTGCCAATAACAGACTGATTAATTACATAACAATCAGTGACGACCAGACACCAAAGGTAGCATTAAAAGAGCCAAAACAATAAGCATTCAAACGACAAATTATAACAAAGAGTAATTATCAACTCAAAGTTAATAAATATTTGTATTATTAGTAGATATTCATAATGTATTAACACAAATAGCATATAATTATGCTTAAAATATAAGGTACTTCCTCCTCGTATTCAAAACATCATTCATTCTAAAATATTTCACTAATAGTTGCATAGAAAACAATGAATTGCTGAATATTTTAAGAAATTAAGTTTACTACCTTAGTATATATGTCTTGACTACTGATAATTCAAATGACCGGTATGTGAACGGAACACAGGCGAGAGCAATCGAATGCATTTAGAAAAAAATTACAGAGCATCTCAATAAAATCGTTAATTTGCAAAATGTCCACCAATTGACTCAAAATGCCTCAGACTTCATTGTTCGAACATTTTCATACAAATTGTATTCTATTCCTGCTCTTGCTTTCTTGATCTCCCCTCGTCTTTTGCTGCCAGACATTTCATTCCTGACTCACATAATATACTACTTATATGAATATAAGTAGCACGTACCACAATGCTATAATATAAATCTTTCAAGTGTTTTATAGTTATAAGTAATAAATTGTTCTTTTAGACAATCTTTTTTCCAAGGCTTTAGCATACAGATCTCGATCCATCAATGAATACATTATTGCATATATAAACACTTATCTAGGCAAATAATTCTTTCAATGGAAAGAATATTTAGTACATTCACTTCAAATTCCCAACTGCTTAATAGTTATGATCAAAATTATGATTATGATCATTAAGATCAGAATATTTTACATTATTTCCAAATAGATGTTTGCCTACTTAATTATTTTAAGTAGTATATATATATATATCTAACAGACATATATACACGGGGACCATATTTCTGTGGATGATAACAATGATGTTATCTACGAGATCGGGTTACTGACCGAATGCATAACGTTTCACATTTACCAGGACTTGGGACTGTCAGGAACCCTTAAAGCATAACAGTGATAATCAGAATAAATAAATTATATCATTTAAACTCTGACCTCCGAGTTTAACGATCTTCTTTCAGAAGAATTGTGACGCCTCATAAAGAAAGCCAAAATTCTTCGAAAGTTATGCGGCCGATGCATCTATTAACAACCAGACCAATAATTAATACAGGTGCATGGAATGTTTGTACAATGTGGAAGACCGGGAGGACCAGTGAAATAGAAACGGAAATGAAGAGATACAAATTGGTGGCGCCCGATATCAGCGAAATCAATTGAACACAAGCTGGATAGAAGAGATTAGCTTCGGGAGAGATGTTGCTGTACTCCTGTAATAAAGATGAACATGCTCCGCTCACTAGGGAGGTTTCCCTGGTGCTGTCCAAAGATACACGTAAAGCACTTTAGGATGGGAATCGCATGGACTCAAGATCAATAATGCATCGTTCAAAATCACAATGAATATTATCGAATGTTAAGCACCCACCACTCATAGTAATGAAAACGACAAAGACAGGTTTTACGAAAGGCTGCAATCGATCATAGCGAAGTGCCCTGGAAAGGACTTGACAATTCTGATGAGAGGTTTAAACGCCGAAGTTAGAATGAGCAATTATGCATGTGAAAATATCATAAGATGATATGGACTACGAGAAAGGAACGAAAATGAGGAGAGATTTACAAATTTGTGTGCATCAAACAAAATGATTCAAGAACGGAGGAACAGATGGGTAGAATACTTCAAGGAAGTGTTGAATAGACCAGCTCCATTGAATTCACCGGACAGCGAAGCAGCACCTAGAGGCCTGCCTATAGATGTCACTCCACCAACTACGTTCAGTGCTTAATGGCGTGATCATAGATGTTCACTGCTGAAGAAACCCATACTACATAAAAACATTCACCTAAAGGTTCTTGACTTTTAATAGATGTCTAGTTTGGATAATTCCGTGAAACCAATCAAAGCTTCTTTGTTGACTGATAACAGTTACTTAATAACTAATCTGTTAAAAATGAAAGGGAATCAGAATACTTTGTATGGCTCTTGTCTATTTGTACTTCCCTTGGTCAGATACAAAGTGATAAACAATTCAAAGTCACACAACGGCATTATTGTTTCGATGCTATTTAATGTGTAAAAAACATGCACATACATGGATTTAGCAGAAACAAACGAATTATTATGGACAAATCAATTAACTTTAAGGAGGTAATTGACATTCATAACTGGTCACCTTTCGACTAGACATTAATCGACTTGAACCTAACACTATTTGGTCTATTAGGTTATGAGATGAAGTCAATTCAATAAATATTAAATTATCCAACTAAAACAAAATTGACTGATGAATCAGATAACTGAACTTTGTTAATTATTTATCGTATACAAAATCATTATGGTTGTTAATAAGATCTTAAGAATTGATTTTAGACAAATGCAACAAATTCACTTCGGGTTGTTTTACTTGTATCTTCCCATTATTGTTTGGGACTACAATTGATCAGTCTCTTATTGGCATATGTATATCCTGTGCGGATTGCCTCGATATAGCCTTAAGTCACAAGTTTTATAAGCAAATATGTTTTGTCCACGTTTTTTTTCTTTAGGCATTTTTTTCTGCATAGACGATAAAAAATCTCGTTAAGGATGTAGCAAGCATGTAAATAGTTTGTTGGAAGTTTAAATTTTGTCTATTATTAGTAGTATAATAGTTTCTGTAAACTTTTAGTAATTGAGATCATGAGTTAATTGAAGCTAAACCATCATGGAAAACCTCGAAGCACTGGACGATCGCTTCGTCCTAAAGTGAGACTCCTTAGCAGTGCGCATCAACGATCCCGCCTCATGAAATTCAAACCCAGGACCTATCAGTCTGAGATTGATTGACTCATGATCTCAAATATTAAAATTATTATAATATCCATAAAACCCCTTCTGTTTCAGTAAACGTTTTGTACTGATATTTGATGAATATTTGAGTTCACTGGTGCAACCAATATTAGAAACCTATGAGTGTTTTAACTGTTTCTGATGAATCTATTAGACTAGGAACACAGTAATCCAGCATAACACCACTGAAGCTAACCATTGAACAACTTGACTACATAATCAGTGGTTGTTTCATTAGGTAATCAAACCTGGTACGGATTGTTTGTACTTATTTGTAGATTTGTAGTGAGTTTAAATTTTTGACATAAATCTTAAAATGTATAAATTATGATCCACAATGGGCAGTTCATTCATTTTGAGTGTTTCAGAATTATCTAGGTATGAAGATTATCTCTTTATTTTTATGTAGAACTGAGTGAATATAAGGACCATAGGAGTTACTTCTAGATGATATTTTGAGATTTCTGTTTCCAGTACATGCGATCTCAGCCCCATTTCCACTATGTTTCTCATTCTGATTTCTTTGTAAACCTTTTAAACATGTAATATGCTTGCCTGTATTCATCTAATCTGGATATCCACACAATGATCACATTAATATTCAAAACACTTTTCTATTTCAATGGTTACGATCATGAGTCAGTTGAAGTTAGACCACCATGGAAAACCTGGAAGCACTGAATGGTCGTTTCGTCCTGATGTGGGACTCCTCAGCAGTGCGCATCCACGACCTCGCCCCCTGCGAGATTCGTTTATGGATTAAACAATTTGCAAGCTTATCTAGAAGCATAAAAACCAAAAACTGACTACGTTTCAAGACATCGGGATGTTTGTTTCTCTGGTGAATGAAATGAAATTACTTGATAACTAAATGGAAAAATTTCATCTTGTGATCTGTCAGAATTCTCAACATTTTCAAATGGAATTCCCTTGATAATTTTATGATTGACTAAAATATGAAATATGGAGAAACCATTTTTGAATTAGAGGACATTGACTTATTTGTAATCTGATTTATTATTAAACTTAGATTCTTTTAAAATGTCATGAGGATGGATATACATCTTAGCCCCCAAATGCGCTGATACGGCCAAGGGTAGGAAGAGTCAGCTCTCTCTCTTTCTCCTAATGCCCTCACATGGCCACGCGTATATAGCCTCTGACAGGGAAATCCTACTCACTGTTTTCTAGTGGCAAAGGTGTTATCTATGAAATTGAGAGGACGAAAAGCGAATGTCTGGCGCTTTAACCGGGAGTTGGAAAACCCTGATTCCAAACCAGTGGTGTACATGGGCTCCAGGACCCTGAGGGAAGAAATGGCGTAAGACCATATGGTTGGTCACTGACTACCATGGGATTACATATTTTTACGTTGCTCCACTGCCTTGTGGATCAGATCTTTAGGTTGAAGGCCCTAGGTGTGGTCCCCTAATAAATCACCTGATTCGGTCTGGATACGCAGGCAGGTTCACATTCCATACACAAATCAAGTGACTTGTGTAGCGCATATCTATTCGATGCCTCTTTATACCAATATTTATATGTTCAAATAGATAAACAAATAATAGATATATATAAGCATAATTTGTTGATTATTTCGTGTTTACGGTGTTGCTAGTTGAAATATTCTGGTATGGATTTTATTGTATTGTCTGTAAGGAAGACTAAACATTTGTATCAGCTAATTCTTACCAATTAGTAACTATTCTTAATAAATTATTAAAATGTATCTCTTTTCTTCTGAATTGTTCTCAAGTCGGTATGAATTATTTTGAATAGATCACTGGTTAGTGAATGTATTGATCAGATCATTATTGTTATGGAGAATGTTTCTAATGGACTGTGGTTACAATGATGAGCTAGTTCGGGTTTTTTTAGTAGTGAATATAATGTTGACAAGCAAATAATAAAATGTGATCAAGTGGCAGCTGTTCATAAGATGAAATTATCAACACAACTACCTCATTCCCATTTCATTAATGAGATGAATCAAACAGAAACACCATTTGCCAAAAGTATAGATTTTCGGTGAATAAAATAACATGATCATTGACAGTCTATTCTGTGGGGGAGATCCAGAAAACTCCTCGAAAAAAGCCAAGAAAGGCTCTGAAAACACTGAGAAGCATCTTATCCAATCAGCGTTCACTAGAAGTTTTGCCAGAAACATCTAGAAGTTGGAAAGTCACATTTCGAGTCTCTGATTGCATGATTAACATAATGCATTCTAAAATTTTCGGGAAACCAAGGGAACTCTATATTTTCTATACATAAATGAACCTTCTATGTAAATTGATCAGAGATTAAATATCCAAGAAGATTTAACTAAGTACTTGATAACATAACTCGACCTGGAGCTTCTATGGGGCTACTACCGGTCTCAAGCCTGGATAAAGGAGTAGAATTGGGTATGGGGTTAGCGACCCCATCCCGTAGAAAACCAACTCGCTGAAAAAACGCTAACCAGAAAATAAGTCATTCATTGTCACTTGATAATATAGTAGCAACAATAATAATACAGATGAATGAATCTATCATCTATCGTCTATGCACGACTTTGCATTGTAGTTCGTCATATGAGTTCCGGAATATTCCCCTAAAAATAGAATAAACAAAATAAATTGTCAGTAGTTTAGAATGTTAAGAATAACACTTGTAAATGTCATGTAATTTGATTGATTGTTACATTAAATTACTTAGTTGTATGAATCCAATTTAAATTCTTGAATATTGACTTTGTAGGTAGTATTGTAGTGAGCAAGAACACGGGTGGGGACAAACAGATGTATTAAGCACAACAATTACAGTCTATCTCAACAAAATCTGAATACCATATAGTCAATCGTCAATTTGCAAAATATTTATGCATCAAATCAAACTGGACTGTTTCTGTTGCAAACACCAATCCATTGTCTCCCATTCCATTGTTCATGCATTTTCTTACAAATTCCAATGTGTTCTCACTCTACCTTTCTTGATCTTTGCCATCTTCCGCTGCCAGACATTACGTTCCTTTAACGCACGTTATATACTACTTATATCAATATAAGTAGCTGACAACACAGTATGAATCAGTTATTTGTTGAGGAATGGTTTGGCATTCGATGAGATAAACAATATATTTGAGTTTTGTTGTTAGTGTAATCACATGGATCCATAACTCTTAAATGAACAGAATGTATGTTTAATTATTCAGTTAGCAACTAATCAAAATATAATAATTTATAAGCAAATCAGATCATTTCAGTACCGAATGCAATTATCAAAATCAATCAAATAATAGTATAGATTGTTGTGTGGTGTGTGCTAGTCGTGAACAGAAGGTCTATCAGCAGAGAGACAAGAAGATCGAACAGTAAAGAATGGAAATAGAATGTAATTTGTATGAAAATGCAAGAACAATGAAGTCTGAGTCATTTTGAGACAATTGATGAACATCTTGCAAATTAAGCATTTACTTTATGATTGTTAAATTTTATTGACAAGTCCCCACCCGTGTCCTATTCACTACAGTTGGACTACCATGAAATATCTGTAATGAATAAACTTAAATGATATAATTTGGTGGTAATATTTTCTAAAAAGAAGTTGGGATCAGTTGAAGAATAATCGTACACAAGTACTCAACAAATAACAGTTCCTTTCACATTCATAATTTGTTTTACTGGGGGAGGAGAATTATCGCCTCAAAACTTGGAGAATTTTGAAAAAAAAAACCTAGTTAACTTTTAATTGACCGAGTAATAATTTCAGAGTGTTCACGTTTACAGTTGGTCAGTTCTTTTTTACAACGAAACCATCAGTATGTATCATCACTAGGTTATTCTTTGTAATATGAATTTAATTGTGCCAACAAACTGCAAATTTGACGTGAATTTAAATAGATTCTTAGTAGAATTTCTAAGAAGACATTTTATGGCTGTCGCAAATGTGATCTTTGATTTACAACATTAATTTATTTTGAAGTAGATATTAAAAAAATTCCTCAATGCATCTACATTTCACTCATTCGGTTAACGGACAAAGTCATTTGTACAATAACAACTTATCTACATCATTGTGCTTTTATTATAGTTGCGCTTGTATGAATATGGATGCTTGAGCACTGCTTTTCGCCTACGTACATATTCATTCTGCTAGCTTTACTATTAGTCGCTGGATTGATTCGATTATTCATTCATTTCACTACGTATATATATGTACATTTGTATCCTGTTCATTGACTCGCGCATTCGACTCGCGAACTCGCACGCTCACTCGCTAGCTTACTTTTCGGCATTAGTCTTTCATTCTTATTTCGCATGTCTTTGGTATTGATAATCAATGCGTGGTACAATAGTAAACGTGATCAACACTTCGTACTTTTTTTCTGATCTATACACCGTTGGGGTTATTATCTAATAACAGTTATCAAGACGAACTGTTTACGAAGTTTGAGGATTCTATCAAATACAGACCACTACATTCGTTTAGTTTCAAGGTTTATTTTCAATGGTCCGCTTTATTCATAATTAATTTTGAGCATTTAATGTTTTTATCGAGTAGACAATGCAACTGGCATATAGTATATAGTGTTTAATTAAAGGACTTGAAAACAACTAATGTCTTTGTCAAATTTGGCTAATGCGATGCAAAGACGAAGGACAACAGAATTTTGTGCTATATATGCGCAATACATTTCAAACAATTCGATCACATAAGATAAAATAAAAGGTCATCTAGACAAATTAAAAAAGTAGAAGGAGACAAGGATTATAGAGTAAAGAATATGAAAACTACTCTGGACAGTAAATCAATATCAACCAGGTAGGCTAAGGGTAAGAGCTAAAATATTTTAATCTAAGATTATTCAAAATAGATGTAAAAGCAACAAGTTCGTTGTTCATAATTCTTTATTGTCGACATAATGTCAGCATACAGTTTTGGTGATATCTTCTCGATTCAGAGTTATCTTGATGCTTTTATCCCTCTTATTAGCCAATACTCACATTGTTATATTTTGTGATCTTGTGACTCTATCAATATATGAAGTGATGACACCGTCAATTAGAGAACAGTGAACTATCGATCGGATAAATGAAGCATAAAACCCATACGACTAGTCTAGAGTCTTTATCAGTCCTTCTTCCTGCTTAGGCCTGCCTGTTGGGTTCAAAACACCAATCTCAGCCTCTGTGATATGAATTATATATTTCAAACATATTGGATTTATATACAAACCAAACAGACCACATTGTACCATAAAATAGTAAATGACATTTGTACAAGAATTTGCGAAATGTGTCTGTGAATATGGGAGACCTTAATTGATAGACTGGATATAACTCAAGAATGGTATATTGTGTAATAATAGTCTATGGAGTTAAAATAAAACTTATAATAACAGGAACATGAATATTCATATTTTGGTGGAGATTTGTTCTCGGAGCTGGATGGTTTGGTCATTCACCTGAGCTACAAATCTTCTCCACCATGAATATGCATAGTTAAGCTACTTAACGATTATGCAATAAAAAAATACATGTTGTATTGTATTTGTCTATAAACAGTTCTCAAAAGTTACCCTTTACATTTCTCATCGGGTTATAAGAAACATAAGAGTAATTAAAAAATTTATCACAAAAATGTAATAGATGCAATCAAATATATGCAGTTCACTAATTACTCACATTTCTTGATGAGATTTCTAATTTAATAAACTGTGAATATTCACTCGTTGTTGTCCAACTTGCGTCTAAATGTCTACCAACACATAGGTCAGGATTTTTAATACAAATGTCAGTACCGTTCTACTGTATGAAGCGGAAACCTGGAGAACTACGAAATCCATCACCCGGAAGATACAAGTGTTTATTAACAGTTGTTTACACAAAATACTTCGGATCCGTTGGCCAGACAATATTAGCAACAACTAACTGTTGGAGAGAACAAACCAGATCCCAGTGGAGGAAGAAATCAGGAAGGAGTGCTGGAAGTGGATAGGAAACACATTCAGGAAAGCACCCAACTGCACCACAAGACAAGTCCTCACATGGAATCCTCAAGGTCAAAGGAAAAGAGGGAGACAAAAGAACACATTAGACCGGGAAATGGAGATAGACATGAGAAAAATGAACAAGAATTGGATGAAATTAGAAAAGAAGGCCCAGGACAGAGTGAATTGGAGAATGCTGGTTGGCTGCCTATGCTCCATTGGGAGTAAGAGGAGTAAGTAAGTAAGTAATTAAGAATATTCAGTAGAAAAATGGAATCATATATTGGCAACCTCTTAAAACGATACTACAAAACTTCCAAATTGACTATGTTGATAGTTATCAATCAAGTCAAGTCAATATGAGAAATTTGATGTGAATCGACTTATGAATTTGTGTACATCAAGAAAAGTATGCTATTATCCATTGCATATCTGGATTTGTCCGACTCTTTATGGAAGGTCAGATTAGTACACATAAAATGCTTAAGGGTAAATACTAGGTCACACTAAAAGACTGTTCGAAATTCAATTATCCAGTTGATATATATATCTGTATTCATCTGTATATACAGTCGATTTGTGTATACTCATAAAAGTTCCTATTCATTCATTATTTTCTCAAATGCTTAGCAAGTTGGGATCTCAACACAAGAAGCTTTAGATATTAGCATCCGAACTGGATGACTTGGCAGCATATCAGTTTCTCGTGAACAAACAAATAAAAAGTGAGCTGTATTTTCTCAACAGTACAACAATTTAAAATCTAGAGTTTTTTAAGTACTCTATAAATGTTTCTTCCATAAAACTACACATCAATCAGTTGTAATTGCTAGGTTTGAAGCCATCACAAGTTCAATTAATCTGAGAACGAGAACAAGACTCGGTGACCAAAGACCAGTAAGCTAGCTATTGATGCCTCAAAGCCCCGCTAACTAAAGTGAGAATTTCCAGCTTGGAATGGGAAGTATATTCTGCAAACAGCCAGAAACAAGCGATAACAACAAACACAATTCAAAACGTATATATACAGTACAAAACCGTCCTTGGGGAGAATTACCAAATAACATACTAAAAGACGCAACGGACCGATAGCATTTAAGATATTTCCTAATGGGAAATACGACATAAAGGTGACAAGAGCGCCTTTGGCGCGAAAACAAAAAAATTCCAATTTTCTAAATAAAGTTACAAAATTAGGTCCTTTCCAAAGTGAGTTCTGTGGATCTAACGTCCCCAACACTTAGGCTGCCAGTTACAGCGTAAAAAACGTAGAGAAGTGGTCTCATGTACTTGTCATTAGTTAGACTCATCAATGATATGATCATGTCATAAAGAAACAAGAAAACAATATACCACAATTTACCGAATTCCATATGTATATGAATAAGATAAGCATGTATGGATAGTGGTTAGCAGTGGAATGAGATAGTTTTGATATGGAGCTGAGCGATGATCATCCGTTTTAATGTTTGCAATTTAGAAACATTAAACTGATAGTCAATCTCTCAAAAGATACCTTCCAATAAAGGATTGAACACAATTACCATATTATTAGTTTAATTCATGAGTCGATGTAAGCTAGACCAGGGAGTTAACATCCCCAACAGTAATACAACATTAGTTTGCATATTCTGAAGAAATATCCCTGAAGTCATTAAACAGAACGTAATTTGGTTTCATTTGTTTGTCATTTTATAATTAATAAATGATTATCAACTGAATAAAAAAGTTAAGAAAATTAATCCATCCAGCTCAGAGAACAAAACTCCACCAAAACCACTTTTGAATTGATCAGAAAAGTCAAATATTACATCATCAGAATATTTCGAGTAATAGGTAAATTCAATTTATCACATTTCATCATATTTGAGATTGTCAACTGACTACACTTCTATTCCAGTATTGATTTTCATTACTTAGATTCCAAATTAGTATTTATCATTTCAGACAGCAACGATTCAACCATTCTTGATCAATCTAATAAGGATGATCATAATCTTATCTTGAATATGAGCAAAGAACTAATACAAACTATCATCCATCCATCCATCCATCCATCCATCCATCCATCCATCCATCCGTCTGTCTGTCTGTCTGTCCATTCATCCATCATTCTACTTATGCATTTGCTGAAACTATAGACTTTTCAATGAAATAAATTCTTAACAATTAAAACAACTTGTAAAATAAGACAATAAAAGATGTAAATTAAAACACACAGGAACCTAAACCAACAATGATCTGGTTCAAACACATCGATAAATCATAATAGTAACAGGAAACTAGTTTTTATTTACCTTCAACTACAAATTCTCTTCAGTAATTCAAATAATAAAATTCATCCTTATTCTTTCTGACAATCATTATCATCATCATTATCATTATCAATAAAAAGAAAACTTGTTCGTATATGAATGTCAGTCATAACTGATAGATCATTGCATAACCATTAGTTATGATTGACATTTGATTGAATTTTAACTAATTCAATCAACAACAAATAAATAGAAAACTCATATGATCTACAAAGGAAAATAGTAAATCTTGTAAACCACTACACTTGATACATTTAATCAAATACGGAAAACAATCAACTATAAATTGAAGTCAAAAATGTATAGTGGCTAACAGTGGAATCCAGGAAATGTGTTTTGTCCTATTTGGAACTCATCAGTTGAATGTACCTGCCAACTAGAGTAGATGTTCATTATGGGACTCAGAACCAGTACCGTTCGCTTTAAATGTCATTGCATTATTCACTTAATTATTGAGTCCTGATAGCCATGTGCTTGTGCAATGGGATGAAGTTATATTCATTTGGTGTTGTTTACTTGTATCCATGTTTAATAATAAAGCTTGTGAACTAAGGCAATATCGAGGCAGTCTGCACAGAATGCATATATGCCAACAAGAGACTGATCAATTGGAGTCCTAAATAACAATGAAAAGATACAAGTAAACAACGACTAGTTAATATAAACTGAAGTAATAAATTTAATACTATTCTCTCATTTAGTAACGGAAATTCATATACAGATTCAGAATAACTAAGTTAGTCAACTATTGTCAACCACCATCTTATTTCAGCAAAGTGCATGCAATGTCGAGTTATCTAGACTAGTGGCTACATTGCAACTTGATCGATTGCATTCGATCTGCACTTAGAAGGATCTGACACATGTGACATTGATCACCATCCAATGAGTGACCAATCAATTGTGAATTAGAATAACTAATATTCTCAATGATCCAGTGAAACTAATAAATTATGAAATGAATAATATTCATGAAAAACAAAATTATTATATCGTAGAATTGTAATGAACGAACAACTGCATAGTAACAATCAATTTATTTCACAGATTGAAATCATGAGTCAATTGAAGTTAGATCACCATGGGAAACCTGGAAGCACTGGACGGCCGTTTCATCCTAGTATGTGACTCCTCAGCAGTGTGCATCCACAATTTTTCCATGGTGGTCTAGCTTCAACTGACTCATGATTTCAATCTGTGAAATTTCTAGAATCTTCACAAACCCCTTCTGATAATAATCATCTGCTCACTAGTGACTCACTTCAAGAGATACTCATGGAGTTCTAGTGAGAAGCCGTTACCAGTGGAGTTCAACCGGGTCTGTTGTGAGATATCAGCTCACTGAAGACAATGGTGTACGGTGGCGCAACTTCGTGGATTGGTTGGAGTTAGACGTTAACACCGTTGAATGCAGATCATCTCAGTGGTCTAGTTGGTTAAGCGCCTAGCGCGAGACTGATAGGTCCTGGGGTCGAATCTCGCGGGGTGCGTGATCGTGGGTGAGTACTGCTGAGGAGTACCATACTAGGACGAAACGGTTATCCAGTGCTTCCAGGTTTCCCATGGTGGTCTAACTGCAATTGAAGCATGATTTCAATCAATGAAATTTCTAAAATCTCCACAAAACCCCTTCTGATAATAATCAATTTATTGTTTAATGAAAAATTATAGAGTACTTTGGTAAAATGTGAAAATCATTTGCAGATCTTTCATCAAGTGTCCTTTACATCCTTCATAAAGACAATGGTGGACGATGATTCTGTATCAAAAATCAATGTTTTTGTTTGCATATATAATGGTAAGTTTAAAAAAGGTGAAGGAATAGAATTGAATTCTTGTATGTGTGCGTGTATGTATGTGTAGAGTTTGTGGAAAAGGAATAAAGTTAAATATGGTTGTTTGTAAAGTAGTACAAGTTGGATGGATGTTTAGACCTTCTTTTTCGTTGTATTATATACGTTTGAATTTACATCAGATTAACAATGATTTATGTATACACTATGAAGTAGAGAAGGTACCTTGGAAACAATATTTTTCTATGGATTAATAGTTCTTGGATTTCTATTTAAGTATATTTACGTTTCATTATTCACTTAATGAATTCACTAAATAACCGTTCTTCAGTTAGATCACATAATTAATAATTATGAAGTGTTATATCCGAGCGAAGAATAAATCACGAGTAACTTCTGAGACGTATCAATTGACAAATTGTTGTGGATGCGAAGGATAGACCAATAATTATCATGTTAAGTCCAACGGTGTCCTTGGACTTTAAATGGACATTTCCTACTGGTCGATATCTGTCCACTTGTTGAATATGGTACAAAATGTTGTTTTCTATTTTTATGGTACGATGTGGTATATTTGGTTAGTATATAAATAGAGTATGTCTGAAATACAATGATTCATAACTCAGAGGCTGTGACTTGTGTTCTGGACTCAACTGGCTGGGATAGACAGGGAATCGGGACCAATCGTAACTCTAGGTCGTCCATTACGTTCGTACGTATTTACGTGTCACTGTAACCGATCAATAAAACGCTGCTCCATCTAACCTGCAGTCTCACTCATCACAACACAAATATTATCTATACATTCTTATGGTATAACTATTCAATAATTAGATTATGTACATTTATATTCCTCTAACTATAAGCTTTATTTTGACTTATAATTTATTAATATACGAATTACGGTTCTCAAGCTATGTTCAGTTTATTGACTATTCCCTCCCACGTTCACAGTCACTTTTTGACTTTATTGTGTACAAATGTTATTTCTTATTTGACGGTGCGTTGCGGTCTGTTTGGTTGATATATAAACCCAGTATGTCTGAAATAAATGATTCGCATAGTAGGAGCTGTTATTGGTGTTCTGAACTCAAGTGGACGGGCTAGGCAGACATATGACCAATAAGGACGCTAATCTGCTCATACCGTTTGAACGTCATTGGTTTGGCACAGTGCGAAGATTGTATAATTCATGTTTTAATTGGTGGGTAGATCACGTGATAAAAGCTGGGCATAAAGTCATAACAAATAGATCTCTGAAGTGTTCTAAATCCTTGTAAAACACTTTATCCATGAACTTCTTGAAGGTTAGATTATATAATCATAAATAATTTATACATGATTAAATGTTTTCTATACGAAGGATAAGAATATGAAATTGACCTAAACACATGTTATTTTGAAGGAAAAAAAGTTGTAAAATTTTCCCATTAATAAAGAAAAAAACAAAACAAGAACAGTCATTGGAGAATAACCAAACGTCATTTATGTCATGGATACATCACAACTGCTTACAACTTAAAAACTATACTATTGATCATTAAAACAAAAAGAAAAAAAAGTCAAGTATCATTTATACCAGAAACATCTTGAGTAAAATTGAGTTCAATATGTCAAAATAGAATAATATGTGACGATAGTTATGATGGAATTAGAGTGTTTAAATGTTTACTTATTTTAAAAGATGAATAGTAGTGAAATCTAGGATGAGTGTTTCGTCTTATTTAGGACTGGTCAGTAGGATGTACTTGCTATCTCAGAGTTGATGTTCACTCTGTGACTCGAATCCAGTACTGTTTGCTTCAAACGCCATCACATTATCCACTTAGCTACTGAGTGCAGCTAGCCAATTGCTTGTGCGATAGGGGGGGGCAAATTTATTTTGTATTGTTTTTTTTAATCTTCCCATTGATGTTTAGGACTGCAATTGATCAGTCTCTTATGATTGAACGATACTGGGTTCGAGTCCCGAGGTGAACATCAATTCTGAGATTCAGGTACATCCAGCCGATGAGTGTCAACTAAGATGAAACGCTTGTCCTAAATTCCACTTCCAGCCACTATCCATCTTTGTTTATAATGCCTGTGAATTAAGGCAATATCAAGGCAATCCGCACAGAATGTACATACGCCGATAAGAGACTGGTCAATTACAGTCGTAAATATCAATGGGAATATTCAAGTAGCAAATACTAAGTGAGTTTACTAATTTACAAATCAAATAAATAAGTGTTATGGGAGAAACAACTAAGAAGATATAATATATGCCATGGATTATTTAATATATTTTTTGAAAAAATATAAACTGAGTAAAGCTCCGAAGTAAGAAATACAATATTACAATTGATTGATCACTGGGTGGTGATCAATGTCTTGCTTGTCTAGTCCTTATTAGTGCAGATCGAATGCTATCGATCATGTTGCGATGTGGCCACCAGTCTAGGTGACTCGACACTGCGGGCACTATGTATTGAGATTTTAGATGGTGGTCGGAGGTAGTCAACAGGAAACCATGAACCCGGGTTTCGTGCTATTTGGCACTCGTCAGCAAGGTGTACCTGTAATCTTGAGGGAACTGGTGCTCTCTGGCGGATTCGATCTCGTGTCACCCAGCTTCACAGTCAGAGACGTTACCACTGAGCTATCCGAGCCGTGACTACAGTACAATATTAAAATTTATAATTAAGGTGATGAAAAAGAATTCTGTTTAGGTAAATGCAGTGGCTTAGCTTCGTTAACTAATCACATTGATAACTGTTATTATATATACCAGAAGGTAATAAGAAGCGGCGACTACTGTTTATTAGCCGATAGCCCAGATAATAAAGTTATAAGCATATTGAGCAAATTGATTTTTAGAGAGACTAATGCATGTATATGTGTGAGCGAATATATAATCAAATCAAATCAAGGTACAATGAAGCAAGCCGAAGTCTATTAACTAGGATACGAACACCAAGCGATTTTTAAGCAATTAACATTTAATATCAGAAGGGGTTTTGTGGAGATTTTAGAAATTTCACTGATTGAAATCATTTATCTATTGAAGCTGAGGAGTCTCATACTAGGACGAAACGGCTGTCCAGTGCTTTCAGGTTTTCCATGATGGTCTAGCTTCAATTGACTCATGATTTCAATCAGTGAAATGAACATTTAAACAAAAGTGATATATGTATAGTCTGTCATATAGGATCAAGTTTACACATTTATACAAACAGAGTTATTATTTATTTATTTATTTTAACACAGATATTGGTACAAGGAGTCACCAAATAGATATGCACCACACAAATCTCATTCGATATGTGTGAGGGCTGTGATACTGCCCGGGTGCCCAGACCGAAGCAGGTAGTTTTCATAAAATGGCCACACCCCAAGCTTTTGACCTAAAGGTCTGACCCACAGGGCAATGGAGCATCGTGATGAGATGCAGTCCCATGGAAGCCAGTGACCAACGATTGGTTCATACGCCATTTGTTCCCTCAGGATATTGGAGCCCATGTACACCATTGGTTTGGAATCCGGTCAAAGTGCCGGACATTCGCTTTTCGTCCTCTCATTTTCGTTAACAACACCCCCGCCACGAGAAGGCAGTGAGTAGGACTTCCCTGGCAGAGGCTGTATACGCGTGGCCGTGCGAGAGTATTTCGAGAAGGAGAGCGGACTCTCCCCACTATCGGCCATACCAGGGCATTCGGGCGCATTTATACAAACATAATAATAATAATCATACTAATACAAAGAAATAGATAACAAAAGTTAACTGTCATCGAAATACATCATAGGAATGTTGCTATATAGTGATAATAATTTTAATCTACATAATAAATGAAGTCACATTATTCTGATAAGTTCTTTATTCATCTTTATATTTAAATATTCATATAGAAATATAAACGAACGTATATATATAGTTAATGAGTATTTAATAAGAATATAATGAATGTAACAGTTTCAAAAAGTCGATAATATTAATATTCCTAGTATGTAGTCATAGTGACATATATCACTAGACATTTAAGTTAGTAACAAGAGTCATAATGTTTAATGTTTTGAAAAAGAAAAATATGATAACGAATATCCTATTGATTATTGTGTACAGCATGAAACAAATGTTAAATAGCGTAAATATATAAATAGAGAGGAGAGATCGGATATGCAGCTGATGGGAGGATATCGAATTTAAATAGCCCGGTAGGTTGACATGACTATGAAGGTCAGTGAGCTGGCAAACTTGACATTCTGACAGAGAGCATGGTAAAGACTGCAACTAAGAAGAAACTGGTATGGCATGCAGATCAACGGCAAGAGTGAAAGCTTAACGTGGTGTATGTCAATCGACATAAGTGGTATGTAACACTAATCAGAAGTGGAATGTTTGGTAATAGAAGGCTAAGAAGATTTAATTGAAGAAAATGGAAATGGATATAGAAAGGAATTGTGAATTGGAGGAATAAGACAGAATTTGAAGGACAATTGACGGAGGATTTGCAAATGAAGTATTTAATGTATGATATTCATATTTTACCGAAGTACTCTGTAATTTCGCATTCAACAATAAATTCATTCACTCCATCAAGTCTTCGTTCACTACATATCAATTTCAGTTATCATAATAATTGCGGGTTATGTAGATGAGAAAACTGGTACGATGACTTTGAGTGATGAATAATTTCTTTAAACTGGCTCAAGAAGTGTTGCCTGAAACCATTCATATAAGAAAATGCTGTATGTTACATTAAACTATAAAATCTCTAATAGTTGAATTCATGAGTCAAGTAAAGTTAGACCACCATGAAAAATCTGAAATCACTGAACAGCCGTTTCGTCATAGTATGTGCCTCCTCAGCAGTGCTCAGCTAAGATCCTACCCTACTAGATTAGAACAAAAGACCTATCGGTCTCGCGTGTGAACGCTTAACCTATAGACCACTGAGACCTCATCCATTGGTGTTAATGTCTAACTTCAATCAATCCACGAAATTGCACCAGCATTACTAAATTATTTATTCGTTTGACCATTTTAGAACACATTTTCTTTCTGTGTATCAGCACTTTAAAAAAACGATTATGAATCTAAAAATAACATAAACAATGAGCAAACATTTTCATTGTAAAAACCATAAAAGTAAGTTATTGAAATTGGTCTATTAGATAGATATTTTAGTAGTTGAATTCATGATTCGATTGAAGCTAGATCATCATGGAAAACATGGAAACATCGGACGGTTGTTTCGTCCTGGGTTCTAAACTTGCAAAGCGCGATTTTGGATGCGCACTTCTGAGGAGGCCCAAACTATGATGAAACGGCCATCCAGTGCTTCCGGGTTTTCCATTGTAGTCTAGCTTCAATTAATTCATGAATTCAACTATTAACTTACTATTATATTCACAAAACCACTCTTTGAATATTAGACAGATATCAATTATGAGTTTTATAATTTCTATCTTTTAAATGAAAAGATGGTTCAGAACTCATTAGCTAAATGTGGTTAACTATCAAGTAAAAGATACTGAATTCTTCTTTTTTTGTTTTACAAATTGACACGAACATAACGGAACTATGATAGCGGTATCAGAACCATTTAACTTCAATGTCAACATATAACAGTTAAAATAAGTGAAATCTTTTGAAATATATCTAACGTTGGTATAGTACTACTGATATCTATTTGTAGCCTTATGCTCTCTAACTCAGTATCTAATGATAAACCGCTTAAAATACATTTCAAGTATATTGTTAGCTTACTTACTTACTTACTTACGCCTGTTACTCCTTGCGGAGTAGCATAGGCTGTCCATCACCACTCGCCATACAACTTTGTCCTGAGTGAACCTTTCCAGTTGTTATTCATCTTTTTGATGTCTGCTTCCAATTCTTAACGTAGTTTGTTGTTTGATCTTCCTTTTTTCTATTTTACTTTCAGGATTCCAAAGTACAGCTTGTCTCGTGATATAGTTTGATGGTTTCTTCAATGTGTATCCTATTCACTTCCATCGTTTTTCTAATTTTTTCTTCAGGTGAAAATTGATTTGTCCTATCTCACAGAAAGTTTAATTATGAAGCTTTCATAACATTCCTTTTACTCTCGTTAGCCTCTTAAGATGTATCTTTCTACTGATAAAAATCCTATGTATTGGTATGTCATCAAGATAATGAATAGTTTATGTTGAAATAAGTGATTATCTTAGAGGAATGTTTTAATGGAACATTAACAAATGAATTTCAGTTTATCTTTTTGAATATATTATTGAATGCGAAAACATTATCCTTTTATTGTATTTCATATCTCACTCTGTTTATGTTGGAGTGATCCGGCAAATTTCTCACAAAAAACAACCAAGGATCCGAGAACAATAAGAAGCGTTTCCTCCGATCAGCGTTCATCTGAAGTCTTAGCCAAAAATATCATGGAAGCGAAACATAAATAAAAATAATATATTTGTAATATCCCAATGAGTAGAAAATTGGATTTTCTAACGTTTCGTGACTTCGTGTAAGTCACTTCTTCAGAGAATAAATAACCAAATTAAAATTAATCCAAGTTTAAATAGTACAACTGAACAATGCAAGAATAATATTGGATCAATCAAAAAACAGGTCTGAACAATTACATGACATCAACTTGTTCAGACCTGTTTTTTGATTGATCAAATATCATTCTTGCATTGTTCCATTGTACTATTTAAACTTGGATTAATTTTAATTTGGTTATTTATTCTCTGAAGAAGTGACTTACACGAAGTCACGAAACGTTAGAAAATCCAATTTTCTACTCATTGGGATATTACAAATATATTATTTTTATTTATGACAATCAACCCAATGCTCAATTTATTCGAAATTATCAAATCAAACCTTGGTAATGACACCTACAATGGAAGCGAAACGTTACATGCAGAGGTTTTCATTGGCTGATTGCTACACTGCTACTATGTTTAGTAGCATTCCAGAATCTTCGAGCAACCCAAGGACATCTAAAACTATTATAAAAACCCTATATTTTCTGTGTTAAAATAAACCTTGGAGTAAACTACTTCTCGAATACTTTGAGTCTGCTCTCTCGTGTTCAGGTCACTGTATAGTTACAGATTGGGGGTTAAAGAATAGCTTAGGAGACGAATATATCGTTCAATCCGCAAGACTTATCAGTTTAATTATACATGACATTTTTAGTAAACTGAATAGAAGAGAAGAGAACTATCTAAGACAGTAGTTGGTTTTGTTTATGATTGATTAATTTTTGATGAAGTTCAGAGAATATTGCAAGTCATCCTTCTTAGAATAAAAATGAAACAAACGAAAATTTATTTTATTATTTATTTTATTTAAACACATAAACATTGGTACAAGGAGGCATTAAATAGATATGTGGTACATAAATCATTCTATTTGTGTGAGAGCTGGGATACTGTCCGGGTGTTCAGACCGAAGAGGATGGTTTTCTTAGAGAGCCACACCCCAAGCTTTTGACCTAGAGGTTTGACCCACAAGGCAATGGAGCATATTGAGGAGATGCAGTCCCATGGTAGCCGGTGGTCAACGAATGGTTCATACGCCATTTGTCCCCACAGGATACTGGAGCCCATATGCACCATTGGTTGGGGATCCGGTTAAAGCGCCGGATATTCGTGTTCCGTCCTCTCATTTTCGTAAATAACACCCCCGCCACGGGAAGGCAGTGAGTAGAACGAGAATCGTTACAATAACCACTGTATTCATTCAAATATTCAAGGTAACTCTGAGTTAAAATCACCAAGTAACTAAGAGTCTATGATATTCATTAATATATAGAAACTTCTTATGAGTTCTTGATTGTATGTTTACGTGGTCATAAAGTTAATTATCATGATTAACCTTAATAGAGTTATAGATATTGAACAAACAAAATTGGATGCTTATATACTTCTATTACTATAAATTGGAACAGTTTTAAAACAGACATTGATATGAATTTTAATGAAAAACTAAATTTAAGTCTTTGCTCAAAAGAGTAGTCAATCGATAAATGTTTCCAAGAAAAAATCAACAACTGTATTCCGATGAATTAAGATTCATTTATACTTATGGGGATAAATTTTGTAGTGCCTTTTTATGGATGCATTACAAAACAAATGATTCTGAGAAAAATTTTGAAGGTATATCATTACAATCAACTATAGTTAAAGACTTGTTTACTTATTTACTCCAGTTTCTCCTCGTGAAGGAGCATAGGCTAACCATCAGCACTGTCTATTCAACTATGTGCTGGGCAATCCATCCCAGTTCTTTCAAGTTGTTGTTTATCCTTTTCATATCTTCTCTCTGGTCTACCTCATTTCCGTTTCTCTTTACTACACCAAGATAGGGCTTGCCTTGTGATGCAGTTTAGTGATTTCCGTAATGTCTGTCCTATTCACTTCCAACGTCCTTTCCTAATTTCCTCTACAGATCAAAACTGGTTTGTTCTCTCACAGAAGGCTGTTGCTGATGGTATCCGATCAACAGGCATTGAGTATTTTATGTAGACAATGGTTTATACATACTTGTATTTGGTTGTAGTAGTTCTCCACGTTTCAGCTCTGTACAGTAGGACTGTCTTGATGTTTGTATTGAAGATTCTGATTTTGATGTTGACCGACATTTGTTGTGAGTTCCATATATTCTTCAATTGTAGGAATGCGGCCCTTGCTTTGCTAATCCTCGCTTTTACGTCTTCAACAGATCCTATGCATTCATTTATTATGCTTCCCAGCTACGTGAATGTTTCCGCATCTTCCAGAGCTTCTCCATCAAGTGTGATCAAGGTGGTGTTTTCCATGTTGTATCTGAGAATGTTCCCAATATTGCTTTCATTATTTAGTTATGAAAACAATAAATCCACTCAGTGGTATGAACTATAGTAACAATAGTAATAGATATATATTCAACACTATATGTTTGATATTACTAGGGGGGTTCTTTGGTATGCTATATGTAACATGACGAGATATTCCTGTCTTATCTCTATTGAACTTGTGATTATTGAAAATAAATATCTATGAGAAGTTTAGAATTCAACTCCTTTAATGTTGTTTTCAACTATATCTTTTGTTGGCCCGGAGTCCTGTCGTCGTTTAGATCGAACGATGTTGTTGAACGGGCTCACCATTTTTGTGGCCCGTGGGATCTTACTCCAATTAGATCGTATGGGTTTGCTATCGCCTATTCTCGTATATCATCGTCGATTTTAATCACGTTAGTCAATAACAGAATTAAATAAGTTAAATAACGAGAAGTGATCTGTGCATACATATATTTTGTATATGAAACGAATAAAACAGAGCAAAGCAAAATGACACGCAGAGAAAATTGCTGGGACGCCAACTCCATTTTAGTCAAGCGTTTCTCAATATTTATAGTCAGACAAAATAAAGCTACAGACATGTGATTAATCGGATAAGAAGGTCACACACATATACGCTCATATAAAAACAGTCTAGATTGATAAGCGAATAAATAACAAGGTCGAAGTATGGATCGAGTAGAATGAATAAAATGGGATGTCCGAAAGCTAGAATAAGGTGTATGGGCTTGGCATAATAACTGACAAAACAATCTCCTATTACATTAAAGAACAGACAAGGAGGTAGATGTATATCATTAAGTTACTAATCTATTTATTTTTTAGAGAAATCTTGTAAACGTTTTAGAAATACGTTTTTATATATGAGATTAATGTAAAACGTTACTCAAATACAATTCATTGTCCAATTTATGGAACTTATATTAGAAATATGGACAAAAACAACATTCATCTAAATTTATCTAATGAACAATTAGGATTTTTCATTTACTTTGGATTACTGGAAACATCTCCAACTCTTTAATTATATGTGATTAATCTTCTAATTAAACGCTTGAATTGCTTAGTTAACCTTTTCTAATAACATCAAGCTAAATTTACTCGACGATTTGAACACGTGAGAAAAGACGTCAGATGTAGAATTAACGTTTTAATCGAAGGTTAGTTTATATTTCAGATTGGCTTGGGCTTCTTGGAAGATTTTGGAACCTTACTAAACACAATAGCAGGATAAGTAATTATTCAATCAGGAATGTAACATGTGACTCATTACTTTCTAGACGTTTCTGAGAAACTTCCACTCAATGCTGATTGAATAAAGTGTTTTCCAGAGTTTTCAGAGCCCTTTTTAGATTGTTTTTGAGGAATATTGTGGGTCTCCTCAACAATATGATAAATAATATATAATAATGAAAACCATGGACATTATTAAATTCATTTGGTATTGTTTACTTGAATCTCCCCGTTGATGTTCAGAACTGTAATTGATCAGTCTCTTATTGACATATGTGCATACTGCGTGTATTACCATAAGTCACAAACATCCTAAGCAAAGGTGGATAATGACTAGGAGTGGAATCTGTTGTGATTATACGTCCGGCTAATTATCATGTAATTTATTAGCTAATCAAAATACGGCTTATTCACTAGTGCATTAAACTAATGACATTCGACCGGTCCTATTGGCCCTTTGCTCACCTAGCCCGTCCAGTTGAATCCTGAATGTTATTAACAGCTTCCACTACGGGAATCATTTATTTCAGACATACTTGGTTTATGTATCAGCCAAACAGACCACATCGCACCATAAAATAGGGAATATCATTTATACAAAATAAAGCCAAGATGTGGGTGTGAACATTCAAGACTGTAATCAATAAACTGAACATAATTTAAGAACAGTAAATCGTATAATAATAATCTATAAATCGAAATAAAGCTTGTAATAAATGGAAGCGAGGACTTGCTTTGTGAAGCAGTTGAGTGCTTTTCTTAATGTGTGTCTTATCCACTTCCAGAACTTCTTCCTCATTTCTTCCTCCAGTGGGATCTGGTTTCTTCTCTTCAACAGTAGGTTGTTGTTGATAGTGTCTGGCCAACAGGTCCGCCGTATTTTGCGTACACAGCTACTAATAAACACTTGTATCTTCTAGATGATGGATTTCGTAACTCTTCAGGTTTCCGCCACATACAGTAGAACTGTTTTGACCTTTGTATTAAAAATTCTGACTTTGGTGTTGGTTGACAAACAGTTGTTTTGAGTTCCAGATGTTCTTCAGTTGTAGATATGCTGGTCTTGTTTTGCAGATCAGCGCCTTCACACCTGCATCATATCCACCGTGTTCATCAATGATGCTGTCCAGTTATGTGAATGTTTTTATATCTTCCAAATCTCCGTCAAGTGTGATTTGATTGTTGTGTGTTGTGTTGTATCAGAGAATCTTGCATTTCCCATTGTGTATGTTGAGACCTACTGCTGTTGAGGCTGCTGCTACATTAGTCGTCTTCTCCTGCATTTGTTGTTGCATGTGCGATAGAATAATCAGATCATCTGCGAAATCTAGACTGTCCAGCTGCATCCTAGCTGTCCACTTTATCCCACGCTTCTCCTCAAATGTTGACGTCTTCATGATCCAATTGATCACCAGAAGAAAGAGATAGAGTAAAAGTAAGCAACCTTGCTTGATTAACCCTAAATAGTGAATATTAAATGTCCGTTAAATAGATCAGTCATTCATTTAAAAAAGTTTCCTCATTTATTTCCATGATAACAATTATGATTAAAATGAATAGTTTTAAAACATAAATCTTACTTATATGTACATAGATATATAACGATAATTAACTGTGAATAGATTTAATGAACTAGAGAAGAGAATACATTTCATGGAAACACTTCTTTTCTACATTATTCTATTCTATCTAATGAAACTCATTAATTATAATTACATTAATAAGTGATGGTATAGATGTGATAAAAACAAATACTTTTTCTTATTTGCGAAAGTGGTTAAGAATAAGGAAAGCCCCCTCAATCTTTCTCAACTCAATCAGGAATGGAATAATGGTATCTCTTCAGATTTCACTAAATACTCCTATATAAATTTATAACAGAAGTTTATTATCTTGATGTATATGTTTATATTTGTTAACAGAACAATCACATAGCTCAGAATCGATGAAAATAGTAATTATATTGTTGGAATTATCTTGTGGTAAATCATTCTGATAACTTCACCTGTAGTTAATCTATGTCTATTATTCATTTTAAACCGAACTGAAGAAGGGGGGTTATGTATAGGTTTGTAGAAGCTAGTTATTTCTATATCTGACTCTAATAAATAGTATCCCGTTAACTGAGTATTTAAGGTAGGCTAAATCTCTTAGTAGAATTATGGATTTACTTGAGATGATTATTCAAATGTCTGAACACCAGTTATAGAGATATAAGCAAAGATGGATAGTGGCTAGCAGTGGAATACAGGACGCGCAATTCGTCCTGTTTGGGACTCGTCAGCTGGATGTACCTGCATCTCAGAGTTGATGTTCACTCTGGGACTCGAACTCAGTACCGTTCGCTTCAAACGCCATCGCGTTATCCACTTAGCTAATGAGTCCTGATAGCCACTTGCTTGTGCAATGGGTTGAAGTTTAATTCACTTGATATTGTTTTATTTGAATCTGCCCATTGATGTTTTAGGCAATAACTAGGACCAAACGAAGGTAATAAACCAGTGTGATGAATCAAAATTATGATTTACAGTTGATGGTTAAGGTTAGTAATTAGATTTAGGGATATCAGCTATGATGCCGAAATGGTTTTTTTTCTCCAAATGGATGAGTGAATTTTGCGCTAAAATCCGAGATCTGTTATCTTATACCTGATTGGTTCGTTCATTATTTCTAATCTCGCCAAATCTATGATACTTGAATAAAAACAGTTATCATTTTCCATCAATATAATAGATTGTCTTAATGACATTCAGGATCAATTTCGTCATGTATACAATCAAGTATATTTTGTTCTATACTTTATAAATGACGCCTTTTTCTTTTTCTTGAATTGAAGAATGATTAGAGAAGTTATTTGCATCTAATACAGTACAAATGACTTCTGGTGATTATAACTACAACTATAACACCTTAATTATTGGTTGTTACTTTTAAATAGGAAATAAGACATTTTCATAATTTATTGAATTATTGCCTGTAGTAGCATTGGACCGTAACTACACGACTTTTGAAAACGAGCATATAATTACTAAACAGATTTATATTCAACAATGAAGAAGAAGAGAAGGTTAACAATTGAGAAGGAGGGAACATTCAATTTAATTCAACCGGATCACATAACTTAGCAGGCATGGTCATCCTGTATAACTTGTGTTTACTCACGTTAAATATATCATTCTACTTTAAACCTAAATTTGTTCTTTATAAACACCGGACATCATGTTGTTAATTATTACGCTACGGTGAGTCAGTATAGACAATGATAAGATTTTCACGTAAGGTCGTATAGATTAGGCAACCATATCATGACATATTTACAATTTCAATAGTTGAAATCATGAGTCAATTGAAGCTATACAGCATGGAAAACCTGGAAGCACTGGACGATTGATGTTAGACATTAACACCACTGCATGCTGGTCAGCTCAGTGATCTAATGGTTAAGCGCTCGCTCACGAGACTGATAGGTCTTGGATACGAATCTTGCTGGAGCGGGATCGTGGATGTCAACTGTTGGGGAATCCCATACTAAGACGAAACGACCGTTCAGTGCTTCCAGATTTTCCATGGTGGTCTAGTTTCAATTGACTCATGATTTAAACTATTGAAATTACTAAAATCTCCACAAAACCCCTTCTGATATTTACAATTTTAAGATTAGGTCTATTATAATAATAATACTAGTAACGAAGTAGATCATAATTCTACATACTTTACATAATATCATTGAATTAACATGGATTAATTAAGATCATGATGAACTCATCAGAATATGAACTGTTTATTGGAATGAATAACAATTAATTTGAATTCATATCGAGTGAACTTGTTGTAGATAACTTCATTTGAACATTTTAACTGATACACTGAATTATTATTCATTCATGGGATAGAGATTTATCAAGATGAAAGATATCTTTACGACCGAAGTATTTTTCAAGCATAATATATATTGTTCATTCATGCAATTTAGATGAATATAGGGGTATTTTATTTGAAAAAAACAAATGAATTTCTTTCTTTACCATATGTATCCATGAATTCTATTGAGATTCATATTAGTGACTTTTTAAGATGGATTTCTTGAAGGTTTATTAAGATGTTATAATTTGTAGATATAAATAGCTTTGGTGGATTAGTCATTGATGATAGTAGAATGATATTGTGGTGTGAACTACTTTTATCCACATAAGTAGTATATAACGATGGTAAGGAAGAGAATGTATTTCAGTGGAAGATAGAGAGGGAAAAAATGGGAACGGGAAGCATTGGGTATGAAAATGCATGAACAATCAAATTTGAGACAATGGATTGAGATTTACTAAGGGAACAGTCAAGTTTGAGAGAATTAATTGATATTTTGGAAATTAACTATTTACTGTATGATTATCACATTTTAGTGAGATTTTCTGTAATATTGTGATCAAACACAGTCGATCGTGTTTTTGTTCACTACATTACCAGCACTGTGTTCCACACACTAATGTCAAAACATTATTATCTTTTGAAATTGAAATTATCATCAAGAAAAGAATCCTGCCAAATGAGAAACATAAAAGTTTTGAGTTCTATTAAAGTTGGGGCATCTTACTAGGAGAAATAAACAGTAATATCATTATCGGTATGGGGGTCGTGGAGATTATTAAGTTTTTGATTGAGACCATGGGTTATTTGAAGCTACACCACCATGGAAAACCTGGAATCATTGAACGGCCATTTCGTCCTATTGTGAAACTCCTTGTCAGATCTCATCCACGATCCCACCTCACAAGATTCGAACCATGGACCTGTCAGTCTCATGCGCGAGCACCTAACCACTAAACCACTGAGCTAGCCGGCAAACAACGGTGTTAATGTCTTAATTCAACTAACCCACGAAATTGAGAGACACATCCATCATTGTCATCTGTGAGTTACTACCTCACAACAGACCCGGTTGAACTCTACTAGTCACTGCATTCACTAGAAATCTAGGATGTATCATAACGTACCCGTATTTATTTTCTTTAGTAGTTTCTACTTCCTCTTCTCAATAATGAATAAATGTATATTTCAGAGTTTGATAAAATGTTCCCTATTAATAGGAAATTTGCCCTATAATACTACAATGTGTACTACTTTACTAATAGAGTATATATTGGTATTACAGAATAATACTAATTCTTTTAATTGAAATACTACACATAAAAATACTGTCCACATACATGTGCTCTAAATGTTATATTCAGGTGGTGAACTGTCTACTGACTACTTTGTGAATCACTCAACTTCCATAATATGTCTCCTTTTAAACAAACTATTATTCTTTCAAAGTATAAATTGATTTATAACCAAATACATGTATCTATGACAATAATTTACACATGATCTCACTGTACTCTAAATCATTTCTATTAATAAGATTCATTTTCAACACAAAACTAACATTCAGTAAGACAATTTACAAACAAAAGAAAGAAATATTAATGTAATCCACTTCTAAAAAGACTTGCCAGTGATAAAACAGATGCTTAACATGAATCCCAACTTTCAAATTGATATACTAGATATACTAGAAATCGGGTGAAGACAACCAATTACAGAAAGTCTTGGTAGAATATGAGAACCATACATTAATTACTTCATTTGCAAATCTTTCATCAAGTGTCCATCATATTCTTTCCACTTTTTCCAATTCACAATTCCTTTCTATTTCCATTTTCTTCAATTAGATCTTCTTAGTGTTCTACTGTCAGATACTCAACTTTTGCTTGATGTTACATACTATTTATGTCTATCGACATAAGTAGCATTCACCACAATATTATTTCTGTGATATGTGTAGATATTGTTTTCATTTTCATAATATCACCTTCATATATATTATATAATCTAATTACTTAGGTTATAGGATAGATATTCTTAGACTATTTCTTATTCAATGTTTAAATGTGAATAAGAATTTATTTCACTTGGTGTTGTTTTATTTGTATCTTCCCATTGATGTTTAGGATTTCAATTGAACAGTCTCTTGTTTGTTAATGTGCACCGTGTGCGGATTGCCTCGATATAGCCTTAAGTCAAAAGCTTTATAACCAAAGATTGATGTTGGCTAGTAGTGAAAGTCTAAATTAATAACATACTTGAGTGACAGATTAAATCACTCCTAATTCAGAATCATTTGCTGATGTTTTATCTTACTAAACTCATGCAGTCAAGTTGTACAGATCTGATCATGAATCTGAAGTGAATATTATAAAATTTAAAATTTCACACCTTTAAAACACGCAATTTTAAATCAGGAATGTAGAGTAGCTTATCGGAATTTTATCATAATTATAAAAATAAACCCAAACAGACGTTTTAACTGAAGTGATCTGAATATTTCTAGATTATATATCCATTACAGAATTGCATCTGAAATTTATCGATGCAGAGGATATGAACAACTTTAATTCAACTATCAAGTATGTATTTTCAGTCAAAAAGCTGAGAAGCTCAATGACTAATCAAATAAACATTTGTCGATTGTTATCTCACGACTGACTTTGAGGTTCACTCGTATTGCTGGCCCCAAATGCTGTCCTATGGCCACATGCATACAATCACTGCCAGAGAAGTCCACTCACTGCCTTTTCGCGACAGTTCTGTTGTTTACGAAATTCGGAAGAGAAATAGCGAATGTCCAGCGCTCTAACCGAGTTGATGAATATGGAGGATCAACCAACGAGAGTTGGAAATCCCTGATTCCAAATCAGTGGTGCGCATAGGTTTCAGGATCCCGACGGAACGAAACGCGTATCAACCAATTATTGACCACCTGCTACCATGGGACTATAACTCATTACGTTGCTCCGCTGCATTTTAGATCAAACTCTGAGGTTGAACGCTCTGGATGCGGTCCCCTAACAAAAACATGATTCGGTCTAGTCACCTGAGCAGTATCACAGGTCACACACAAATGAAGTGACTTGTGTAACGTATATCTATTCGATGCCCATTTGTACCAATAATCATGTGTTCAAATAAATGAATAATCTGCTAACAATTCATGGTTAGTAAATTTTGCTGCTGAAATAACTATAATCACATATAAGTATCCCTGTATATTTCACATTACTTAAAGCTTGAAATGTGGACCTGGATGGTCATAGATATTATCACTGTTGAAGTTGCATATGGGAAATTCTAATGAAACACAAATCATCAAATTATGGATATTCTCTGTGAATATACATGATCTTCACTGATTCTTAAAATTGCTTTCTATTCGAACAAATGATATATTCGCCAAGTTACATCAATAGGAAACTGACATCGTGTGACATTGTATAAACTAGACACCATTTAAAGGTTAAATATTCAAATGGTGAATGGAATGTTATTTCCTTATCATTAATCATTTGAAACCAGACATAATACTTTGATGGTAACCTAGACATTGAAGTTGTTAATAGTTCAAAGCATGTGATTTGTTTAATTGCCAACTCAAATTTATTACCAGATTGAAGTCAATTGAGTTAAATAGAAATCGATTCAGAGAATTTTAACCTTTCAAAATTATACTGTATAGAATTGTTTAGAAATTGTCTAGTAATATTTTTAGTTACTTGGATTTACGGCCATGAAAATAGTACAAAGAGAGAAATAGTTCAGTTGGTCATAAGAATCTGACACTTTAGTACAGTGAGATTGCAGAATTCCATAATATTAGAAACAGTAACAGCATCCGCACTGCTGAGAAGTACTACATTAAGGCAAAACGGTCGTCCAGTGCACCCAGGTTTTCCATTGTGGTCTAGCTACAACTGACTCACATTCTCAACCACTGAAATTAGTATCTGTAGTAGTAGAAATGATTAGGTGTAGAAATACATAAAAACGGAAGAGTTGAAATGAGGTTTTGCGATTTTGGGACAAAGCGAAGAGAAAGTGTGAATGCAACTGTTGTGAACGATTCCCACTTGGGTCGCGCAAAGTTTCTAACCACTGGTTACAAGAAACTCGTCGACCTCAAACACATAGTGTAAACCGACCTACACGGCTTAGTCCAATACTCAATGTTTTAATGAACTAATTTCACGTTTCAAATTAGCCATCCCGAGCTTTTTCAAAGTTACTTCTGCACTAGTCAATATATGTCGTCCAGATAAGTGATGATTGGTCATACGTAAAGTACGTTCGAACTACATCAGTTAATAAAAATTCACTAGATCACCTACCATCATTACCCTTTGATTTACCTTAGTATTGCTCACTTGATGATCCAAAAATATACGAGAAACGCTTCGAAGACACGTATGATCGAATAACAGTAGCCTGCAAAGATAGTCATTATAAAGACTACAAATAAGAACACAGATAATTGCTACTCTGTGAAATTGTCCGCTGGTTGACGGGCAGTAATCTTGCCTGTTACAGGTGATGTAGGTTGGTAAGGGCCACTCAGGATATCTGAATTGATGCTGACGATTTTTCAGATTACAACCAACTAGGGATGGTTACACTTACAAAACAAGTGAGGTGGCTCATGATCAACTTCCTTCACTTTTTATCCTTAGTTCGGTGATTGATGCATATCAATCGTAGAGCAAAATTGTTCATTTAGATGGAGAGCATCGTATCCCAAACGTGATAGCATTATTGCCCAACGATACGAAAAGACTGCATTATCTCTGCATCTTCACCAGACAGCGTTATGATATCTGAATATTCTAGGTAAACAGTTAAGTTTTAGCAAAGAGAACAATTTCAGAAAAGTTAGACAAAGTAATGATAGTCTCCAAAAGAATGCTCTGAAGAACGCCACTTGAGATTCGAAATTCTGATGACAGTCCGCAGCAAACTCTGGCTAGAACAATAGTGTTCAAATAAATAACCTGTACAAAGTGAATGTACTATGAATAAATAATTTTCTACTCATTGGGATATCAAAAATATATTATTAATTTATAACAAAAAAACCCAAAGCTCAATTTATTTGAAATTATCAAATCAAACCTCGGTAATGATACAAACTAAATGTAATATGATCTGCCACAAAACCTTTCGATAAACTGAGTCGAACGGTACAGTAAGGTCACAGAATACAACTACATTCCGAGGTCAGTAAGTGTCCCAATGTACCTAAATTTGACGAAAAGTGAGTATTAGGTGTAAATATCTGCATCCAGATCTGAAAGCTATTAGGTCTCTTCAAGTTTGCTTTCCCGAACTCTGGTTATGCGCTTGATTGTCGTTGTAGCTATTTTCGATACGATATTGGTCAAATTGAATTTTTTCGACAGCAGTGAGCACCCATGATCACACACATGGAATACAAACCGAGGAGCTGTACTTTCGCGGGTGGGCGGGCGCTTGATCTATAGACTGATGAACCGAATTACAACGGCGCTAATGTCTAACTTCAATCGATTCATGATCTTGACCAAACGTTTATCCATAATCTGAGATAGATACCTGTTTCTACCCAAAACGGGTTGGACTCTTAATAAAACTTTAAGCAATTCACTAAGTAGCTTGTCATTCATATAAATAAAACTATTAGGTATATGTGTTTCATTATAGCATTTGTTACATCTGAAGATCATTATGTAACACAAACTGATGTCTGGTGCACAATCGCTTAAATTGAGGATTTTACATTTTTCTACCAATCATCTATATTAACTCCGATCATAATGAGGAAAGGATGGGAATACTGTTTCTGATTAAATTATCAGAGTTTATAATGAAAACAACAATTGATAACTAACCCAAATAAACATGTTTTTGAGAGTAAATACAAAAGTATATCGTTTTAACTATAACACAGTTTTATGTGATGCAATCTATACATTGATAAAGTATTCACATTTTAGTGGGGTAAATTATGAAGTTGTCATTTAGATTGAACGATGTATTTGACGGGCTCTCCACTTTGGTGGGCCGAAATCTGACTCAAGCAGATCATAATTAATGTTTGTTATCGCCTATCGTGATGCATAACCATCGACTTAAATCGCGTTAGTCAATAAGGGAATTAAATAAGTTGAATAATGAAAAGGGACTTTTGAATACATGCATTTGATATATGAAGCGAATGCAATAGAGAGAAGCGAAATGACGCGCAGTCGTAGCGGATAAGCCAACTCCCATTCAGCCAAACGTTAATCATTATTTATAGGCACACAAAAATAAGTTACAGATATGTGATGAGTGATGGAATAAGAAGTGTACACACACCTACGTGCTCATATAAAAACAGTCAAGATTGAGATAAACGAATAATTAAAAAGGTCAGAATGTGACTCAACAAGAATGGATAAATTGACTTGTCCGAATGCGAGAATAAGATCTACGGGCTTAACTTGTCAACCGACACTACAAAATCATAAAAAGAAAAGTTCAATATTTATTTCATTATTATCTCACTGTATTTCATCAAGTGTATTTCCATAATTTAAATCATGAACTACTGACCTTAGACGTGAGATCATCGTTAAAAGCCTGGAACCACTTGATATCTATGTTCATCTATTATGGGACTGTTCACTAGTACACATTCATCATCCTACTACATAGGATCAAACTGTAGACATTCCTTCTCACATATCAATACCTAACCCTTATACATATAGTTTAAACATTGTTATTTTGATAAACAATAAAATTACATCTTCATCATAGTGATTTCTTATTGAATGATTAAGTAGCTAGTAAAATGTTCCGATAATATTCTCATCTCAATACACTTTCAATGAAATCATACTTCTACCTGAAATTTATGTTGATGATATCGTTCAGAAGAATAATGAAAGCTCCACAATCAAACCATCCAGTTCAGAGTATAAACCTCCATCGAAATCATCCACCTCAGATATATATCTTCTCCACCATCTCAGATTGTTTGTTCTTGCTCTATTCAGATTGAATAATCTAATTTATATAAATAAATGAAATTTACAATGAATTCAATTTATTTAGTTAAGTATTAAGCAGCTATTTATAATTTTGTAAAGTATTATAATAATAAACTTACAAATGAATTACAACATACTTAGATAAATAAAGGTAATCAAAAATAAAATAACTGAATGCTAGCTCAGTGGTCTAGAGGTTAAGTGTTCACGTTCTCGGAGTTCTAGTGAGAAACCGTGAACAGTGGAGTTAATCCACTGTCAGGACGAGACAGGTGTCTACATCAGTACAATGGAAGATGGTCGCGTAATTTCGTGGATTGTTTGAGGTTAGACATTACCACCATTGGGTACTGGCCGGCTCACTGGTCCAGTAGGTTAAGCGTTCGCACGCCAGACTGAGTGCCCTGTGTTCCAATCCCGTGAGCAGGTTCGTTGATGAGTACTGCTGAGGAGTCCCACAATAGAACGAAACGACCGTCTAGTGCTCTCAGGTTTCCCATTGATGATCAAGCTTTTATTGACTCATGAACTCAACTATTAAACTACTATAATAGACACAAAAAACCCTTTTTGATAAATGAAATGTAACCAAAAGAAATAGCTCTAAAGTAGAAAAAAACGGTGCTATTCCAATCAAACAAGTGAATATGGGTTAATAGTTAGATGATAAATTAATCAAAAAGTGCGAGAGAATGATTGGTAGTTGATACATTTTTGTGTTTAAGTTTCGTTGTATTAAGCATAATAAATAGTGGGATCGTAGGATCATAGGATCAAATAGATTGGAAAGAAACGGTCATTCAGTATGACTGCATTTTGAATGACATTTCGAGTGAAATCAAACTGTGATAAATATAACTTACATTTACTATGATACATTGTCAACTATCTCCATATATCTATAGCATAAAACAATACCTTTTCTTTCAATATAATACTAATGTTTCATGTTAGATGGTAGAATAACCAATCTTAAGGGATGAAATAGTGATTTCTTGTATAAGTATTAACTTTTTATAGGTCAGTGACAATATTACTAAGCTCTGTTTATGATTTAAAAAATTTATACATACCACTGTACATACCCATCATATAACAAGGAAACATTTAACCAGTCTTGAGGTTGACATATGAAATGTTAGGTAACCTTCGATTGTAGTTACTTATATATGCAGGTATACCTAGTTCAAAAGTTGAATATTGAACAAAATGTACTTTTCGGACTTCAATGCTGACCAAAATTTAAAGAAAATAACGTTATAAAGCTTAAAACCATAATGATCATCAATCGATCAACTAATATGATCATAGAAATAAGGAATGACTGATGAATTTTTATTACTGAAACACAAACATATATGAATAATAGATGGATTAAATGCTTTTAATGGTTAGAATCATGAGCCAATTGAATCTAGATCACCATAATACTTACTTACTTACTACTTACGCCTGTTACTCCTCGTGAAGGAGCATAGGCCGCTCACCAGCATTCTCCATCCAACCCTGTCCTGGGCAATCCTTTCTAGCTCCGTCCAGTTGTAATTCATCGTTTTCATATCTGCTTCTATTATCCGACGCAATGTGTTCTTTGGCCTTCCTCTTTTTCGCTTCCCTTCAAGATTCCAAGTTAGGGCTTGCCTCGTGATGCAGTTTGACGATTTGTGTAATGTATGTCCTATCCATTTCCATCGTCTTTTCTTATTTTCTTCTTCAGCTGGAAGTTGGCTTGTTCTCTCCCACAGAAGGCTATTGCTGATGGTATCCGACCAATGGATGTTGAGTATCTTGCGTAGACAACTATTTATAAATACTTGTACCTTCTTGATGATGGTTGTTGTAGTCCTCCAAGATCACTATAATAGAAAACCTGAAAGCACTGGACAGCTGTTTCATCTTATTGTGGGACTCTTTAGAAGTGTATATCCATGATCCCACCTCATGAGATTCGAACCCATGAACTATCCACAAATGACTGAATATTTTTTTTCTTTTAAATATAAGTAAATTTGCCTAACGCTATCCTAATACGTAATTGTTCTTATAGGTTAAGGATATTGGTTTTCGGTACATATATATATACATATATCATTCACTTAAGCCTTATTTCCTTATTAATGTCCCAGTATCAATGATGGAATACGGTTTTTTTTAAAAATAATTAAACAATCATTCATATTATACGAGTATTTGTTTGTCAGTCAAGAATTAACCCCCATTATTATTATTATTATTATTATTATTATTATTATTATTATTATTATTTAATGGAAAATAAAGAAATAAAAATCCAAAGAGTTAGGTCATGGATACGCCCTGAAGTCAAATGATAAACAGAAAAAGATGAAGAACATAATTTATCATAAAAATTTGTTTCTGTAATTATCCTATGAAAAATTGTATGTAAATGTTAAAAGGGTTATGATAAAAAAGAAATAATAATACAGATTTAGATTATGAAGTTGTTAACCCCACACTCAACCTTCCTTTTTTACCTGGGCTTGGGATTGGTAATAGTCCTAGAAAAGCTAAAAGCGGAGTTTTTAAAAAAATGGAAGGACTTGCATATATATATTTGAAGAATAACTTTTCCAATAATTTAGGTTAATTATCAATTTAGGGGTTGTGGAGATTGTTAAGTTTTTGATTGAAATCATGAGTCAATTAAAGCTAGAGCATCATGGGAAACCTGAAAGCACTGGACATCCGTTTCGTCCTAGTATGGGACTCCTCAGAAGTGAGGATTCACGATCTTGTACCCCGTGAGATTTGAACCTAGGACCTATCAGTCTCACGCCAGACTCTTAATCAACTAGACCACTGAGCAGGTATCCACTGGTGTTAATGTCTAACCTCGACTAATCCACGAAATTGCACGACCTTCTTCCATTGTACTGAGGTAGACATGGATTAGCTTCACTGGTCACGGCTTCTCATTAGAACTCCGAGAATTTTCTCACGAAGCTGGTCATTAGTGAGCACATGGTAATGTTGCTTCCAGGTTTTCCATGGTGGTTTAGATTCAATTGAGTCATGATTTCAATCAAAAAATCTAAGTTAATATATATATAAGATACATTATATCTATAATTGGATATAAACCATAAGTTTATTTTCAAATTAAAAAGTTTCTCAATGTACAGTTTTAGAAAGATGCTTTTAGCGTATTTCTGCAAAACATCCCATACTTCGTATGAGATTGAGACTTTTGATTTATTCCATGAGGGTTAAGTCAGTTGTTTTTTGTGTCCTACTTTCAGATTAACTTTTTATTTAGATTAAGTCGATTTCTCTTGCTCATTTTCGCTGTCAAATCAACACCCAAATTTTCTCTTGATTGTATGAGAAAGTTTTAAGCAACTAGAAGTTGAGTTTAAGCATAATTTTATGCAGCTAGTCAATTTTACTAATATTAATCTGATGTTTAAAAAAAAATTACCAAGTATCTGATTAATATCACTTAACATCGAAAGGGTTACTAACTATGATATTCCTAATAAGCAAACATGGTTGTTGGTTAGCAGTGAAATCCAAGACGCACGTTTCATCCTCTTTGTGGCTCGTCAGCCTGACGAGAGACTGATCAATTGCAGTTCTAAATAACAATGAGAAAATGTAAGCAAACAATACCAAATGAATTTACGTTTCCCTTAATTTAAATGTAACCTAATTATGAAGCACAACATAAAATATAATTCAAATTTTATACAAATAAATTATAACCAGAAAGAGAGTTTGTGGTGACTGTAGTAATTTAATAGTTGAATTCATGAGTCGATTAGAGCCAGAACACCATGGGAAACCTGGAAGCACTAAATGGATGTTTCGCCCTAGAGTGTGACTCCTCAGCAGTGCGAATCCATGATCGTGCCCGATGGATTCGAACCCGGGTACTCCGAATTCACACGCGAGCTCTAAGTTTCCAAACCACTGAGTCGGCATCCTACGATGTTGATGTCCAACTTCAAACAATACACGAAATTCGCAACACCATCCACCACTGTCTTCACTGAGTCACTGGCTCCCAACGGACACGGTTGAACTCCACTAGTCATAGTTCCTCACTAGAACTCCAAGAAATATCTCCAGAAGTCAGTCACTAGAGAATACGTAATGACCGGTTGAAGTTAGACATTAAAACCGTAGGATGCCAGCTCAGTGGTCTACAGTCTTAACGTTCACGAACGAGACCGATGTCCCTGGGCTCAAATCCTGGGAGCGCAGTTGTGCCTCTAGCTTTAATTGAAACATGAATTCAATTATTAATTGAATTATATTTGTAAACAAAAGGAAAAAGTTATGGCTTCTAATATTTGTTTATTGAATTAAAACTCAACCTTAATAAATTATTTAAGGACAATTCGAATGATTCCATTATGATTATTTCCTTTATTAAATTTGTGGCATTAACTATGACCTGGTATCTTCTTTCTTTTAAGAAAAAAACACACAGTATAATCATTCGTGCATAAAATACACAAATATGATTGAATGAATTACTTCATAAGAACAAAAAAAGGTGTTCAACAAAGAGGAACAAAGAAGCTCTTGAAAAATTCATTCTTAAGCTTATTTATACATTGGAATATATACAATAATTATTGAATTGAACAATGAAAATGCATCAATAAATAAAATACATTCTTTTAAAGCAATGATAGATAGTGGTAAGCAGTAGAATTCAAGACATGTGTTCCGTTTCTATTTGCGACTCGTCAGCTAGATGCAACTGCGTTCCAGAGCTCATGTTCACACCGGGATGCAGGTACATCTAGATGATTCGTCCCAAAATAGGACGAAACACAAGTCTTGGAATTCACTGCTTACCACTATCTATCTTTGCTTAGAACACTTGTGACATGAGGTTATAATGAGGAAATATGCACAAGATGCACATAAACCAACAAGGAACTGTTCAATTGAAATCCTAAACATCAATGGGAAGATACAAATAAAACAACACCAAGTGAATTAAATTCTTATTCACATTTAAACATTGAATAAGAAATAGTCTAAGTATATCTATCCTATATTCTAAGTAATTAGATTGTATAATACATGAAGGTGATATTATGAAAATGAAAACAATATCTACACATATCACAGAAATAATATTGTGGTGAATGCTACTTATGTCGATAGACATAAGTAGTATGTAACATCAAGCAAAAGTTGAGTATCTGACAGTAGAACACTAAGAAGATCTAATTGAAGAAAATGGAAATAGAAAGGAATTGTGAATTGGAAAAAGTAGACAGAATATGATGGACACTTGATGTAAGATTTGCAAATGAAGTAATTAATGTATGGTTCTCATATTCTACCAAGACTTTCTGTAATTGGTTGTCTTCACCCGATTTCTAGTATATCTAGTATATCACTTTGAAAGTTGGGATTCATGTTAAGCATCTGTTTTAACACTGGCAAATCTTTTCAGAAGTGGATTACTATCAGAAGGGGTTTTCTGGAGATTTTAGAAATTTCACTGATTGGAATTATGAGTCAATTGAAGCTAGACCACCATGGAAAACCTGCAAGCTTCAGTAGTGTATAAATTTCTAATTCAACCTCCCTTTGATCCATTTTTTTTGACTTTGTAAAATATTCTAATGAATGATTCGTTCTGAACAACTAGCCCAGAATTGTTGAGGTGCACCTGAAGTGACCTAGTGAGGTTTCGGGATTTCCCGGTTAATTTTGTGTGATCAATGTAATCTACTCCATAATGGCAATTGAACTTACAGATCCCCGTAGCTATGAGCTAAAGGGGAAGCTTTTCTTTAACAGATTTGTAAATGGTAGGTCAACTAGAGAATACAATATGAAGCTTAGCTGAGTAGGAAGTTTTTATCGAGGATTTTAAAACTCATTTATTCACGATTTTGGCAGCCATATCTTGTTTAAATTCGATGTTCATAATTGCAATTTTCATTTGAACTGTCGATGATTATTCAGGATATAGTTAGGTGTTATTAAGAGATCAAGGAAATGAAATCTTGAGTTAACCTGTTTCCAATGCGAGTTTATTTAAGCGAAAAAACAATCATTGATTTTCTCCATCATTTCATTGGGGATCCATATTTTCTTCACAAATAATGAACATTTCATCAACAAATATTTCATATCAATGAAATCTCTCGATTATTGGTTTGAGTAACGTATTTTTCAGACTGGCTATCAAACAATCAATCAACAGTTCAATTATTGTTGATTAACGTTATCGACCCAATTAGCATAAAAGGTAGAAGGCATTTCTTGTAAGTTAGGATTAACCTGGTGTTGTTTCTACTCCTCGATGATAAAACGAACATTCTCTTATCAATCGAGAGAAGTTCATAAATCCCTTGTAAATAAACTAACTGCTGAGATTATAAGGCATTACATTTCTGATTCTGAGATACAGTATACTACTTGAAATTTACAACATTTACACAGTTATAGAGAATAACTCCAAGTTTAAATTTACATCGGTGTACATTTGTTTTTATTCACTCTAACCATTAATTTAGTTCATATAAAAGTATTTGTTAATTAGTTATTACACTTTTGATTGAAATCGTGGATCGATTGATGTTAGACCACAGTTGGAAACCTGGAAGCACTGGACGGCCGTTTCGTCGTATTTTGGGACTCCTCAGCAGTACTAATCAACGATCCCGCTCGTATGATTCGAGCAGAGGGCACTCACTCTCGCGCGCAAACGCTCAAACTACTAAACTACTGAGCCGGCCAGTATCCAATGGTGGTAATGTCTAACCTCAAACAATCCGTGAAATTACGCGACCATCTTCCATTGTACTGAAGTGGACACCTGTGTCGTCCTGATTAGATCCACTATTCACGGCTTCTCACTAGAACTCCGAGAACGTGAACACTTAGCCTCAACACAACTGGGTCAGCATTTAGTTATTTTATTTTTGATTACCTTTATTTATCTAAGTATGTTGTACTTCATTTGTAAGTTAATTATTATAATACTTTACAAAATTATAAATAGCTGCTTAATACTTAACTAAATAAATTAAATTCGTTGTAAATTTCATTTATTTATATAAATTAGATTATTCAATCTGAGATGGTGGAGAAGATTTATATCTGAGGTGGATGATTTCGGTGAAGGTTTATACTCTGAACTGGATGGTTTGATTGTGGAGCTTTCATTATTCTTCTGAACGATATCATCAACACAAATTTCAGGTAGAAGTCTGATTTCATTGAAAGTGTATTGAGATGAGAATATTATCTGAACATTTTACTAGCTACTTAATCATTCAATAAGAAATCACTATGATGAAGATGTAATTTTATTGTTTATCAAAATAACAATGTTTAAACTATATGTATAAGGGTTAGGCATTGATATGTGAGAAGGAATGTCTACAGTTTGATCCTATGTAGTAGGATGATGAATGTGTACTAGTGAACAGTCCCATAATAGATGAACATAGACATTCCATGATATTTCATGGGCTTGATCATGGGTGCACACCTCTCGCTAATCTTCAGTTATTGATTATGTTCAAACAACCTGAATGGCGAGTTGAAATAAATTCCGTGATTTTTCGTTAGGTTGAAATGGTTATAGTTAGTGTGAAGCGATGATCCAGATATATTATTTCTGGATTCCTTTAGAAACGGTGATACACTTTTACCAGTTAGACGGACCGAAATGTAAGCTACATTCCGGTAACTATACGTAATCCGATACGTAATCCCATACTGTTGGTCTCTGTTTCTGATCGTTTCATTTGATGAAAGAGGACAATAATTCACCTGTGATATTCACAGAAATTCAGTTTGACAAATATAGTATCGAAAATAGCTACATTGACAATGCGGTGCATAACGAAATTTCGGGAAAGCAAACTTGAAGAGACCTAATAGCTTTCAGATCTGGATGCAGATATTTACACCTAATACTCACTTTTCGTCAAATCTAGGAACATAGGGATACTTACTGACCTCGGAATGTAGTTGCATTCTTTGGCCATAAGGTTTTATTCAGTTCCACTGAGTTAATCGAAAAATTTTATGGCAGATAATAGTATATTTACTTTGTACAGGTTATTATTTGAACACTATTGTTCTAGCCAGAGTTTGCTGCGGACTGTCATCAGAATTTCAAATCTCAAGTTGCGTTCACCAGAGCTGTTCACACTTAATATACTCATAGGCATTCTTTTGGAGACTATCATTATTTTGTCTAACTTTCCTGAGATTGTTCTTTTTGCAAAAACTTAACTGTTTACTTAGAATATTAAGATATCATAACGTTGTCTGGTGAAGATGCGGAGATAATGCAGTCTTTTCGTGTCGTTGGGCAATAATGCTAGCACGTTTGGGATACGATGCTCTCCATCTTAATGAACAATTTTACTCTACGACGGATCTGCATCAATCACTGAACTAAGGATAAAAAGTGAAGAAAGTTGATCATGAGCCACCTCACTTGTTTTGTAAGTCTAACCACTCGTAGTTGTTCGGAATCTGAAAAATCCTCAGCATCAATTAAGATATACTGAGTGGCCCTTACCAACCTACATCACCTGTAACAGGCATGATAACTGCCCGTCAACCAGCGGACAATTTCACAGAGTAGCAGTTATCTGTGTTCTTATTTGTAGTCTTTATTAAGACTATCTATGTAGGCTACTGTTATTCGATCATAGGTTTCTTCTCGTATATTTTTGCATCTTCAAATGAGCATTACTAAGGTTCTGGAGGTAACTGAAAGGGAAACTGGATTAAAGGTGGTCTTAGTGACCTGCGGGCGTGACCGCAGTGCCCAAGGGACAACTGCTTGAAATTGGTCATACACGAACGTTTTATGGGTAATTTTTGTGTTAGCTCCGTACTTGTTGAGACCTTACCGCCGGAGACGGATATCCATGGGATAAGGCGAGGTGTGCATTTTTATGGTGACCTTTTCTAACTCCACCCCTCCTTAAGGGAAGCCAGCATCGCTGTCATGCTGGTTGTCTGAAGGAAACACCTTACTGCTGTCACACCTCTGTACAGTCAGCAGCACGACCTAGCCTTCGGACCTTGGGTTTGATGCTTTTAGTCTTACCGCTCTTCAGCCGACCTGTCTGACATGGTGGGACCTTGAGGAACGGTTGTCCCAGCCAGTATAGCTCGGTTGCTTCATCACGATAAGCAAGCCCGACCACCACGTAAAAGTAGCAACAACTAACTTCTAGTCTGAGCCATGTTGGTAGATGCAGACTACTTGGTTGGTGTCTGCGTGACTATCATGATCAGTGGTTGAAGACTCTTGGAGACATGGCTCAGAATCGATCACAATGGCTTCGGTGTAAACGCTCTCGGTCTTCCTTTAAACTAAAAGATTAAAATCGCTTCATACCTTTCTTTCTATGAACTAAACCTTTCTTCATGTACTATATTCTTATTGCAATCTTTCTTTTAGATATTACCACCGTTGAATGTATCCGGTGTCCATCTTGTTGTGTTAATGAGGTACGGCAACTTGGACCGACGCATATATGTGCCTGATCCTACGTTGTAGCTGGCTGACTGACTGACTGACAATACTAAAGTAAAGCAAAGGGTAATGATGGTGTAATGATCGTAGGTGAACTAGTGAATTTTTACTAACTGATGTAGTTGGAACGTAGTTTACGTATAACCGATCATCACTTACCTCGTCGACATATATTTACTGGTGCAGGAGTAACTTAAAAAAATCTTGGGATGGCTAACTCGAAACGTGAAATTAGTTCACTAACACATTGACCATTGAACTAAGCCGTGTAGGTCGGTTTAAAGTATGTGGTTGGGGTCAACGAGATACTCGTAACCAGTGGCTAGAAACTTTGCGTGACCTAAGTGGGAATCGTTCATAACAGTTGCATTCACACTTTGTCTTCGCTTAGTCCCGAAATCACAAAATCTCTCTACATCTCTTTCTTTTTATGTATTTTCTCACCTAATTTTTTCTATTACTATTACTACGGATACTAATTTCAGTGGTTGAGAACGTGAGTCAGTTGTAGCTAGACTACAATGGAAAATCTGGGTGCACTGGACGACTGTTTCGCCCTCAGCAGTGCGGATACTGTTACTGTTTCTAATATTCTGGAATTCTGCAATCTCACTGTACTAAAGTGTCAGATTCTTATGACCAACTGAACTATTTCTGTCTTTGTACTACTTTCATGACCGTAAATCCAAGTAACTAAAACTATTTCTAGACAATTTCTAAACAATTCTCTATAGTATAATTTTGAAAGGTTAACATTCTCTGAATCACTTTCTATTTAACTCAATTGACTTCAATCTGGTAATAAATTTGAGTTGGCAATTAAACAAATCACATGCTTTGAACTATTAACAACTTCAATGTCTAGGTTACCTTCAAAGTATTATGTCTGGTTTCAAATGATTAATGATAAGGAAATAACATTCCTTTCACCATTTGAATATTTAACCTTTAAATGGTGTCTAGTTTATACAATGTCACACGATGTCAGTTGCCTATTGATGTAACTTGGCGAATATATCATTTGTTCGAATAGAAAGCAATTTTAAGAATCAGTGAAGATCATGTATATTCACAGAGAATATCCATAATTTGATGATTTGTGTTTCATTAGAATTTCCCATATGCAACTTCAACAGTGATAATATCTATGACCATCCAGGTCCACATTTCAAGCTTTAAGTAATGTGAAATATACAGGGATACTTATATGTGATTATAGTTATTTCAGCAGCAAAATTTACTAACCATGAATTGTTAGCAGATTATTCATTTATTTGAACACATGATTATTGGTACAAATGGGCATCGAATAGATATACGTTACACAAGTCACTTCATTTGTGTGTGATCTGTGATACTGCTCAGGTGTCTAGACCGAATCATGTGTTTTTGTTAGGGGACCACATCCAGAGCGTTGAACCTCAGAGTTTGATCTACAATGCAGCGGAGCAACGTAAGGAGTTGCAGTTCCATGGTAGCAGGTGTCCAATATTTGGTTGATACGCGTTTCTTTCCATCAGGATCCTGACGCCCATGTGCACCACTGATTTGGAATCAGGGATTTCCAACTCTCGTCTGTGGATCTTCCATATCCATCAACTCGGTTAGAGAGCTGGTCAATCGCTTTTTCTCTTTCGAATTTCATAAACAACAGCAATGTCGCGAAAAGGCAGTGAGTGGACCTCTCTGGTAGTGATCTATGCACGTGGATTAGCTACACTGGTCACTAAAACTCCAAGAATTACCTCACGAAGCTAGTCAATATTGAGCACATGGTAATTATCCTTTTTTAGTGATTGTGGAGATTGTTGAGTTTTTGATTGAGATCATGAACTGATTGATGTTAGACAACCATTAGAAACCTGGATGCACTGGTTGGCCGTTTCGTCCAATTGTGAGACTTTTCAGCTGTGCGCATCCGCGATTACGCTCACGGGATTCGAACCCAGAGTTAATCCATGTCGGGTAGAGACAGGTATCTACCTCAGTACAATGGAAGATGGTCGAGCAATTTCGTGGATGGTTTGAGGATAGACATTACCACCATTGGGTGCCGGCTCAGTGGTCCAGTAGGTTAAGCGTTCTCGCGCGGGACTGAGTGCCCTGTGTTCAACTCCCGCGAGAGGGACGAAACGTTCATTCAGTGCTTCCAGGTTTCCAACTGTGGTCTAACATCAACTGGTTCATGATCTCAATCAAAAACGTAACAATCCCTACAACCTCAAAAATCTAGTAATTACACTTCTTATTTCATTGAAATAGTCTATTCAAATGGTCTTCCTAGTCTACCACATTGTTGGAGCATCGTTTGCAAGATTGTTAGAAAATCATTGGCTGTAGAGCTTCTAAAGAATAACACTTTTTACCGTGATGCATCGTTATTCTTTTACATTGGGATCTTTCAATTCTCAGGGTAAAGTTTAAGTGGTTTAAACGACTTTTTCTGATTATCATTTTTGTAGAGAGTTTCTTTTTTAAAAGATGGAGTTGTTAACTGCACAATTAACGCTCCTACTTTACCCAGGCTTGTGACCTGTAGTGAACTTAAAGAAACTCCAGGTGAAATTTGTTTATGATTAATCAATATAACTGCTTTATTACTTAACAAAGTTACTAATTTTGTTATTTTATGCATAGTTAATGAAATTATAGATTATCATATGCTCACTAGTGACTGACTTCAAGAAGTATTTCCTGAAGTTCTAGTCAGAAACTATGATCAATTGAGTTCAATCATGTTTGTTATGAGCCAGTGATTCACCGAAGACAATAGTGGACGGTGGTGTAAATTTCGTGGATTGTTTGAAGTTAGACATTTACACCGTAGAATGTCGGCTCAGTAATCAAGAGGTAATTACATAAATATTTACATGTAATTATAACTCTTAAACATCACAGGTTAATTGAACCAAACGTCATAAAATGATTTCATCTTATTCTTCTTAAATATCTAGTGTATGACAAACTATGTACCTTGTGAATTTTATTATTCAATCTATTTAAATAAACAATAACGATTTAAAATTCATAAAATAAATATGGCGGTAAAACTGTTGAACCGGAAACATTCAAAAAAATTTAATTATTATATAGTTAGTAATATGATGATTGATAGCTAAATTTTAATAAGTTCACATAACTAAGAATGGTTACGTAAATGGTTAATTCAATCACAATTGTTTGATCACTGGGTGGTGATCAATGTCATGTGTGTCAAGTCCTTATTTAGTACAGATCGAATGCTATCGATCATGTTGCAATGTGGCCATCAGTCTAGGTGACTCGATATTGCGGGCACTATATATTGAGATTTAGATGGTGGTTGGAGGTAGTCGACAGGAAACCCTGGACCCGGGTTTCGTGCTATTTGGCACTTGTCAGTGTCACGGAACCGGATGAAAGATTCAGTAGACGACCGAATTCGAGATCAACAGGTCCAAATTGAGACACTGTGGATTATTCTTGAACAGTCAGTTGAGTGTAACTCGACGCCACACATCGAATTCAATGATCATGACAAAATGTTTGATGGAGTGGATAGAACATTATGGAACCTTCTTCAATACTATGTGTACCTGAGATCAACACCATTATACGAAATTCTTATGACGGATTTGACTGCAGTGTTGTGCATAGAGGAAAATTGACGTATGCATTCCTAGTGAAAATCGGTGTCACAGAAGGTTGTTTATTCTCGCCTTTCCCCTTTCTTCTGGTAATCTGTTCCATTATGAAACTTCCATATCTGAAAATAAGCATGGAATATAGTGAGTAGTTTAAATGTAACTAAACAATTTGGATTTCGCAGATGTTGCAGTGTTGCAATAGTCAGTCTCTTTCTCGTTTACACAGGAATTTCTTTCATTCTATTATTTTTCAACTACAGAATACTTAGAATTATGTCGATCAATACAATGAATTTAATTGAATAACAGAAAACCTAATGGCAAGTAGCAATGGGGCTTCAAGTCAATTCATTTGCTTAAATTTATTAAGGATTCATTCATATTTTGTATGGGAATATGTTTTGGTTAAGTCAATCTATATCTCATAAATCGTATATTTAAAGTTTTTTAGATATACCTTACTAGTCATTCATGTTTCAAATGATTGTATAATGGCTAGTCCTATGTCAAGACCACATAGCTTATTCTGACTGCCAGACAAGCCAGTCATTTCGGTCTTGTTAATTATTCCGTTTATCAACCTTGACTGTTTTTAGATGAGTGCATATATATGTGTGTACACTTATTATCCTATTCATTATATATCTGTAACTTATTTTTGTATGACTATAAATATTGATTAATGCTTGATTAAATAGAGGTTGCCTCACACGTCCTTCTCCACTGCGCATCATATCGCTTCGTCTCTGTGATTGTCTGTCCAGATAATATACGTATTCCAATATCCATTCTCGTTATTTGACTTATTTAATTCCGTTATTTACTAACACGGATTAAGTCGATAATTACATACGAGGATCAGTGATAGATATATCTTAATAACAATCAATCATACGATCTAATTGGAGTTAGATCATGGGCCAATTAAAACTGCTATAAAATAGCTTAAAAAATTATTTAGCTTTTTTTGCTTTACTCATAAGTATACTATTATGTATCTTAGTCGATCCCTTAGAACTTTCACTGATTGAAATAATGAGTCAATTGAAGCTAGACTACCGTGTGAAACCTGGAAGCAGTAGATGACCGTTTCGTCCTAGTATGGGACTCCTCAGTAGTGTGCATCCACGGTCCCGTCCCCCGCGAGATTCAAACTCAGGACCTATCAGTTTCGCGCCAACCGCTTAGCCAAATAGACAACTGAGCCGGCTGTCATCCAACGGTGTCAATGTCTAACTTCAACTGATCCACGAAGTTGCGCCACCACACACCATTGTCTTCAGTGGATGCCCACTGCTGTGGAGTCCCTTACTAGGACGAAACGGCCGTCCAGTGCTTCCAGGTTTTCCATGATGGTCTAACTTCAATTGACTCATGATTTCAATCAGTGAAATTTCTAAAATCTCCACAAAACGGCTTCTGATAATTCTTTAGATCGACAATTTTGTAGCATGTCTTGAAAAGAGAACATAATTCAAGTAATTCATTTCGTGATTAAATCTATTAAAATCTTATCATTGTTTTTTCTTTTTTGATTAATTTAATTTATCTACGAATTCCACTCGTTAAAATAATGAACCAATAAAAAAACTGGAGGATTTACGGAGTATAGATTGACTATCGAATATATACAATTATACATGTTAATGATTATATTATATCTCTCATATACACTATTTTTCTTTCATAACCTGTGATTACATCATTTTCTACGTGTTATCAATTATAAAACATTCTATTTATTAATAAACTTAAATAAATTAATATCAGAAGGGGTTATTTTGTGTGTGGATATTATAGATCATGAATCAGTTGAAGCTAAACCACCATCGAAAATCTGGAAGCACTTGTGTTATAACTTGTGACCGGCGATTATAGGGCAGTGAATTAACGATCGGACCAACGACACGTAAACATGTGCGAGCAGACTAGAGTTCTGGTTGATCCTGCTTTCCGCCTAGCCCAGCCAGTTAAGTCCAGAACACAAGTCTCAACCTCTGCGATATGAATCATTATATTTCAAACATACTGAGTTTATATACCATTCAAACAGATCACAACGTACCAATAAAATATGAAACAACATTTGTACAAGAATTAGCCAGATGTGGCTGTCAATGAGGGAGGTAGTGATTAATAGACAAGGTATAACTCAAGAATGATAAAACGTATAATAATAGTTTATAGGTCAAAATGAAGTTTATGATAAGAGGAATATGAATATGCATAGCTTAGTTACTTAGTAGTTATACAATAGAAATATACGTTCAGTATTGTTCCATCAATAGATCCCAGAAGTTAACATTCATTATTCTTGTCGGGACATAACAACTAGGCGGCCTATTTGTTCAATTGTAAGAATCCCCGTGAGATGGGATTGTGAATGCATACAGTTGAGAAATTCTACAATAGGATTGATTCATGATCTCAACTATTAAAATTAAACAAATTACTAAAAATAAACTATTGTGAAATGTTATTCATATTTGGAAGTTATTTACTGTTCATAAATAAACTATGTAACTGTATAAATGATCATTTGATTGTTAAAATTCCAATTTGTTGAACTTTGATTATTACTATTGGATGTGTTCATCAGGCCTCGAACAATAAGATCCTGAGTTCGAGTCCCGGATGTGGTGATCGTAAATATGTACTGATGAGGAGTCCCATACTAAATCGAAATAATTGTCCAATGCTTCTAGATTTTCAATGTACATATCTAGCTTATATCGACCAGTGACTTCAACTTTGATAAAAAACACAACAAGAAGTAGCTGTTTCACCTTCATATATTTGTCAGTTAAATACAATAGTAGGTGACTACTGTCATAAATTTGTACCGATTCGATCATAATCTGTAATTTCTAATATGTGAAAAGTAAAATGAAAGAAATTTAGAATAAAGATTAGCATTCTGTCATGACGTTTTAACGAAAGTTTATACAATACTTCTCATTTTATTGTAAAAAGTGCACAAAAATATATGATTTGGATATCGTTTTTACACTCATGTATTGCTTATTTAAAAAATCTCACCACTTTGTGAACACTATTCTCATTACCATTACTTAATTATGCTTGTTACTCTAAATGGAGCATAGACATCGATCAGTGTTCTCCAACTCACTCTGTCCTTAGCGTTCCTTTCTAATCCCATTCAAGTGTTGTTTATTCTTCTCATGTCTGTCTCCATTTATCGGAGTAACATGTATTTTAGTCTTCCTTTTCTCCTCTGGCAGTGAGGATTCTATGTGAGGGCTTGTCTTGTAGCACAGTTGGGTGCATTCTTCAATGTGTGTTTTATCCACTTCCAGTGCTTCTTCCTGACTTATTTCTTCACTGGGATCTGGTTTCTTCTCTCCCATAGTAGGTTGTTGGTGATCCCAACCGATCACCGTATTACTATTATTTGACCGACTTTAGCATTATCACTATTTGAATGGTGTTTTCTATTGGTCATATTTGAACAAAATATATCTCCATTAGAAATTTTAGAGTCCCTTAATATAACAAATACTGTTCATTCACTAGTTTTATTAATAATATTATTCATTATGATTTGTCACAATTAATCACTACTTGTAATTACATTATTTAAGCTAGCCTTTCTTAACAACTTTTCGTTTGAAATGCATGTATGATGTTCAAAATTGGTTCGAATATTCGAAAATCAGGTAATACAAGCATAATGGAAGAAACCATAGATGACAAAGAAGTAGAGAATGATAGTTGTTATGAAAGGTATGGTTTGTTTGCGTGTAGATGAAGCACGATATGAAAATTTTAAACTGGCTACTTAGAGGAAGAGAAGCCTTCCGCGGCAGATCGTCACGTGTTCTGGTGCAGATGTTTGACTGAGGGACTTCAGCTATTTTATATCAAGTAAAATCAATTAGGTCTGCAATGATGTCGAAAAACATTTATTTCTAGGAATTATCAACCGATGTAGGTGTTAAGTTGAGACTGAAAGCAATGAATAAGTGTAGCAATACTTATTTTCACTATTACAATACAGAGTTGACAACATAAAAATTGTCTGTTTGATATGTATTTTAACAGATGGATTCACGAGTTCACTTGATTTGTGTGTGAGCTGTGATACTGAACGGGTGCCTAGACTGAAGCTGGTGGTTTACTCAGAAGGTTACACCCGAAGCCTTCTACCTAAAGGTCTAATCCACAAGGCAGTGAAAAATCCTGCAGCACATGTACACCACTGGTTTGGAATCAGGCTTTTCCAATTCCCCTAGAAGGATCCACCATGTCCACCAACCCTGTTAAAGCTTCGTATATTCGCTTTTTTATCTTCTCAATTTCCTAAACAACACTCCGGCCTCGAGAAGGCAGTGAGTAGGAATTCCCTTGCAGTGACTGTATACGCGTGGCCATGTGAGAGTATTTCGAAAGGGAGAACTAACTCTCTCCACTCTCGGCCGTACCAGAGCATTTGAGAGACATTCTATTTTCAGAGTTGGGATTTGTCTATTATAAATAATTAACAAAAGCAGAAGAATTAAACATGTGAAACATTTATCACTATGATTTTTACTATGCTACTCATTTTATGTCTTATTTGTATTTTGCTTTTAAAAAAAAAAGAGAAACTCAAAAATCTCGTTTCTTATTCTATCTGATTCGTCCTTTATATTATTGTAGTTGAATTCTTAATTTTATTGAAAATAAAATGGAATCACATGAATACTTTTATATCCTATGAAATTGATTTCGTGCATGAAAATATTCATTACTTGAAGAATATGAGAAAAGTAACCAACATAATTTTGTAGCATAATACTCTTTTGATAAAATAGCAATAAATAAATTATATTACGTCATTCATGAGGCAATTGAAGCTAGACCACCTTGGAAAATTTGAAAGCACTTGACGGCCGTTTCGTCCTAGTATGGGGCTCCTCAGCAGTGAGAAGCAGTGACCAGTAGAGTTCAACCGGATCTGTTGTGAGATAGTAACTCACTGAAGACAATGGTGGATGTCTCGTTTAATTTCGTGGATTATTTGAAGTTAGACATTAACACTGTGTTTAAGCGCTCACGCACGAGACTGATAAGTCCTAGGTTCGAATCTCACGAGGCGAGGTCATGGATGCACACTACTGAGGAGTCCCACAATATGGCGAAACGGCCATTCAATGCCTCCAGGTTTTCCATGATGGTCTAGCTTCAATTGACTCATGATCTCAACTACTGAAATCATTATAATATCCACAAAACCTCTTCTGATAAAAATCTTTTATGACCTTATTAACTCTATTGAAATCTTCGCTACGTCATGATAGATGTATTCATCTTTAATCACCATCTTATGTATAACTTTGTCAATATGTGTAATAACTTTCATTGTCCACTATTATAGCAACTGATGGGAACCTAACGAAATAAAATGAATTCATATTGTTCTGTATCAATCTTCGTTCTTATTCTCCTTATTATAGAATTGGTTGAAATATACTTCACTTAAGTTGGTTTTCTAAAGAACAAACCATTTGTCTGATATTCTATGAAAACTAACTTTTAAAATAGACTTTGTACGTGCTGAATATGTTCAATAATAATATAGGATACATCCTATGGTTAGGAGAATATTTCACAATATGGGTGTTATATCCCGATAAGAATAATGAATGGTAATTTTTGGGACCTATTTATGGACCGATACTATGAGTATATTTTTATCGTATAATTTTTATGTAACTAAACTGTTCATATTCATGTTTCTCTTATTATGAGCTTCATTTTGACCTATGAACCATTATTGTTCGAATTATCATTCTTGAGTTATGGCCTGTCTAGTAATTACTACCAACCACAATCACAGTCACATCTGGCTAATTCTTGTACAAATGTTGTTTCATATTTTATTGGTATGTTGTGGTCTGTCTGGTTCATATATAAACCGAGTATGTTTGAAACAAATGATTTGTATCACAGAGGCCGAGATTGGTATTCTGGACTTAACTGGCTTGGCTAGGCGGAAAGCAGGACTAATCGGGATTATAGGTTGCTCGCACGTGTTTTATGCGTCACTGGTTTGATTGATAATTCGCTGCTCTCTGATTGGTGGTATTGTTGCGTCATCAAACATACAGGGCACACAGGCCCACAAGTTATAACAATGGGTAATATTATGTAATGAAAAGAAGTGTTTAAATGGTCGTTTATGAATGTAAATTCTTTCAGCGTGACAAATAAACATGAATGTAAGATCTAGTTTTGTACGACATAAACGATGTCAGCTACAATATGATGTCGATTATATCATGCCATAAACTTTTAAAAAAAAATAATTGTTGAGTTAAACATTATGAATAACATCATATCTTTGTTTATTATATGACGTCCATAATGATATACTATATTTTCCATCTTAGAAAATGGATATAACAAAAAAAACATTTATTTGAAAATGTTTTAAGACAACGTTCTTGTTGTTAAGAGAAGATATTGAATCAGATAGAACACTCTCTGCTTCAATATAGAGTCTAGGGTCAAATGAAAGTGTCAGTAGACTATTGTTAGTAGTTGATTCACTTTCAAAACTGTTCCTTATACAACATATAGTGCAGTTAACTAAAACTAATATTCCAAGTATAGGGTTGTGAAGATTAATAAACTTTTGATTGAGATCTTGAATCAATTGATGTTAGACCACCATTGAAAACGTGGAAGCACTGGATGACCGTTTCATCCCATTGTGGGACCCCTCAGCGGCGCGCACCCACGACCTAGCTCGTGGGATTCGAACACAGGGCCCTCGGTCTCACGTGCAAACTCTTATCATACTGGGCCACTGAGCTGGCATCCACCAGCGTTCATGTCTAACTCCAACCAATCCACGAAATCGCGCGACCATCTTCCATTGTACTGAGTTAGATACCTGTCTCCACCCGCCGTGACCAGTGGAGCTAGTCCATGTCGGGTCCAACATCAATCGGTTCATGATCTTAATCAAAAACTAATATTTTTGGTGTACATTTCATTACAATTAATCTAAAACATCGCATCATTTTATAAGAATACTAAGATGTCTAACATAATTCAGTACTTTCCTGAAGGATAAATAAACAGCCATAGTAATGTATTTATATGACTACGATTAACTTAATGAAGAAAATATCAATAATGATTAAGTTATAAAAAAGCTGACAAATAACCGGATAACTCACAATTCAATGAATTATCTTTGATCAATAATACGCCCACAAGATCACTGTCAGTTTGAATTAACAAACAGCAATGAATATTAAGTAACATTCAGAAATTCACTTTTTATACATTTTGTATAAATGGAGTGAGCATACTAGTTCAGTAAATAGAAGCAATATCATGTAGTATATTAGGGAAACAAAAACTTTTCGATTAACAATAGAGCATGCTTAACTCAAAGCTTACCCACGTGGGAAGAGCAAAAGATATGCTTCAATACTTTATCAAAAAACTAACTCCATTTCTTATCAATCTCATTATATTTTTTAACAGTGAATAAAAGTTTTCGAAAAGTTGATATATTAACAATGTGTATTTTATGTATACACTATATTTCGATAGATGTCATCTTATACAATGTCAACTTATACAACATTTAATAGTTGGGTTCATGAGTCAGTTGGAGCTAGACCACAATTGAAAACCCAGAAGCACTGGAAGGCCGTCTCGTTCTAGAATGGGACTCCTTGGCAGTACACATCCACGGTCTCACTGGCGGGACTCAAGCCGAGGGCAACGATTTCGTGGATTGGTTGAACTTAGACATTAACACCGTTAGATGCCGGCCGGCTCAGTGGTCTAAAGGTTAAGAGTTCGCGCATGGGATTGATAGGTCCTGGGTTTGAACCTCACTAATGGGATCGTGGATATGCACTACTGAGGAGTCCCACAATAGGACAAAACAGCCTTCCAATGCTCCCAAGTTTTCCATAGTGGTCTAGCTTCAAATGACTTATGGATTCAATTAAGTTGATTTTAAATCTTATTCAAACAGACATTTTTACAGTGCAATATCCATTCATAGTGAATGTCTGCACGCAATCTATTCGTATATTGAAAAAAATTGTTCTATGTAAACGTTTATAAATTAAAAATTGATTCCCTTTTATCATGTGGAAGGAAGTATTACTGATTGTGAAATATATACAAAACCATTTTAGGGTTACTCTTACTATTAAATGGCTTATGTCATGCATAACATTTGTTTTTTTCGATTATTCATCATCTGACCTCAGTTGGAGTACTAATGAAAACTACAAAGTAATGAATAGTTGTTTAGGACTTTTCATGAGTATCTATCCATTAACTCGTTGACTGTCAAACCAATGATGTTTAGGTTTTCCATTTAGTACCTGACCACCATAGAAGTTCTAAACTAGATTGAAACATTTGTTTTCTCCCCCTGGTTTTCTGTAACATATCAACCAGGGCTAATAACTGACGAGTGTCAACTATAAACTTAACTAGTCTCTTCAAGATTCTTTGTTAAATTAAGCATTGATAATTACGTGTACCCTTCAAAAAAGGTCATATTACGCATACTTTTACAAAAGAAATCTAAATAGCATACAGAAAAGTTGGAATATATTGACGGTTATCCTTGACTTTGATATGATTAGAGACTATTAAACAATTGCATAATAATACCAAAAAGAAATGATTATGGTTTCTTAATATGTGGTAATTTCCAAGTTGATGATGTTGTGGTGTGTGCTACTTATATTGACATAAGTAGTATGTGATGTTAGTCGTGAACAAATGTCTGGCATCAGAGAGACAAGAGGATCGAATGGGAACAGAATGCAATTTATATGAAAATGCAAGAACAATGAAGTCTGAGTCATTATGAAACAATGGATGGACATTTTACAAATTGCGTATTTACTATTCGATTGTTAGATTTTATTAACAAGTCCTGTAATTTTGTGTTTAATACGTTCGATAGTCCCCAATGGTGTTCTGTTCACTACAATATCAATCCCTGAGAATACAATAAAATAATACGTTTCTTACATAGAAAACTGGGAAATTTTGATTGTCGCTTTTGTCTCCCTTAGAAAAATAAGAGATAATTAAAGATGATACTTTTATTACCAAACTAGTCGTCTTAGTATATAAAGTAACGATATACAAACCTAAACAAAGTCAGGTACATCCAGCTGATGAGTCCCAAATGGGACGAAAGGCGCGTCCTGGATTCCAGTGCTAGCCACTATCCATCATTGCTTACAAAAAACTTGTAAATTAAGGCAATATCGAGGCATACGCACAGTATGCATATATGCCAATAACAGACTGATCTATTGCAGTCTTAAACCTCAATAGAAAGATACAAACCAAACAATACCAAGTGAATTTAAAATCAGTATTCATTTTCAAAACATACATTATCATACTACAAATTGTTTAATTTAGGTTTTCATTATTCAGACATTCTATTCATAGAAGAATGTTACATTCATTTTCCTTTCAATATAAACCACTTTTATTGAGATGGTGGAGAAGATTTGTAGGTCAGTTGGATGATTTTGATTGTCGGTTTGTAATAAATTGGAGAATTTAAACTAATGGTTTAATTCATACAATGAAAAATAAACATGTTTAGAAAATCTTTTGTTATTATCCTGTAGTATGAGGTTAGTTTTTCAAAATCTAGGAAGTCACATAGTTGATGTTGTTTTCTTTGAGTTAGATGATTTAATTACCAACATTTCTGACACTAATTTAGATAATTATTAGCACCTACTTCATGTAATAGAGATGAAACTTGGAGAAGTACTGCAACTGACATCAAAAGAGTACAAGTATTTATAAACAAGTGTCTACGTAAGATACTTAATGTCTGTTGGTCGGATACCATCAGCAACAACCTACTATGGTAAAGAACAAGCCAACTTTCATCTGAAGAGTATATTAAGAAATGACGTTAGAAGTGGGTAGGATATACATTGAGAAAATCATCAAATTTCATCACGAGGCAAACGCTAACTTGGAATCCTGAAGAGAAAGGGAAAAGAAGAGGATCGAAGAGCACACTGCTTCGGGAATCGGAAGCAAACATGAAAAGGACGAATAGCAGTTGGAAAGAACTGGAAAGGATTTCCTAGGACAGAGTTGGATGGAGAGTGTTAGTGGGTGATCTATGCTCCTTCACGAGGGATAACAGGCGTAAGTTAAGTTCATGTAAAAGTTAGCTATGTGATTATTTTTCTATATAATTTTCAAATTGATTTAATAAACAGTGATGTGAATTATTCTCTTCTTATTATTATAATAGTCGGCTTTGAATATAAAACTTCAAAAGACGTATTTAACGAATAGAATGATTAAATGATGTGACTTCATTAAAATTTAATATAAACTTCTAATGTTAGACCATATATATCACATTTCACTAAAACCAAAACTTGTACTAAACAACTAGAATTCCAAATAGAACTCAGAAATATATTTCTAACGAGTGAATTTCTAATTATCATTCTTCAACTTCACATATAAGATGTTTTTGGAGGTATTCATCATAAGGCCTTCGATTTTAGTTTCGTTCTATTTATCACTCATCAACAAGGTACATCTGTAATCTTGAAGGAAATGATACGTTTTAGTTTCCTGTTGACTACCTCCAGTCACCTTACAGTAAAATCAGTGTATATAATGTTTAGTCACTTAAACTAGTAATCACATTGCTACTTGATTGATAGAATTCAATCAGCACTAAAGACTTGATACGCGTGATATTAGTCACAACTCAATGTGCTATCAGTTATAAATAGTAATTATTTTCATAATAAATAAATGCAACTTCAAATAACAAAAAACTAAAAAAAACATGAATAAGAAAATGATCCGGTTATTTTATTGAATAAAGAAAATATACATTACTTACTTATGCCAGTTACATCCCGCCACCCCACCGCGATCAAGCATAAGCCGCCAACCAGCATTCTGCAACACACACTATAGTCGGCCTTCCTTTCTACTCCTACTCAATTCTTGTTCATTCTTATCATATCTGTCTGCATTTCTCCCCGTAATATATTCTTTAGTATTCCTCTCCTCTTTCGGTCTTAAGGATTCCATATGAGAGCTTGCCTTGTCATGCAGTTCGGTGCATTCATCAATGTGTGTCCCATCCACTTCCAGTGATTATTCTTGATTTCTTCCTACACTTCAATCTCGCTTGTTCTCTCCCATAGTAGGTTGTTGTTGATAGTGTCTGACCAACAGATCTGAAGTATTTTGTGTAGACAACTGTTGATAAGCACTTGTATCTTCTGAATGATAGATTTCTTAGTTCTCCAAGTTTCCGTCATATACAGTAGAACTGTGTTGATATTTGTAATCAGAATTCTGACTTTGGTGTAGGTTGACAAACAGTTTTTTCGAGTTTCACATGTTCTTTAATTGTAGATATGCTGGTCTTGTTTTACCGATCAGCACCTTCGCACCTGCATCTTATCTACCTTGTTCATCAATGATACTGTCCAGATATGTGAATGCTTTTATATCTTCCAAATCTTCTCCGTCAAGTGTGATTTAGTTGATATGTGTTGTGTTTTATCGGAGAAACTTGCTTTTCCCATTGTTTATGTTGAGACCTACAACTGCTAAGGCTGTTGCTAACCCGAAAAATTAATTCAAACTATACATTAGCCTATAAAGATTTTTAGTTCGTTAATCAATTTTTATAATTTCACAGGATGAATGAAACCATTTTCAACTATGATCAACTTAGTTTACATAATATTTGATTTATACATAATGGGAAAGTCTTAACTAATTCAAGTTATATATATATATGATATAATTTATGTCAAACATTCATTCATCCATTCAAATAATAAAAAGAATGTATTGACGTAAAATGCATGGTGATTAGTTAGAGCAACTTTATATTTTGTTGCTCTATAAATGAAAAACTGGAGAGAGAGAGAGAGAGAGAAAGGGAACGTTTATTTCATCTGTTCTAATGTTTAGATAAAAATAGTTATTGGTTAACTGTAGAACAAATTGACATGAATTTCCAGCGAGACTATAATTTATAGATGTGCCAATCAGAAGTGTTTGACAGATGTCAAGAACACAACTCCAACTTCAGTACTTAATACTAATGTACGATCGGTTCACAGGGGATTTTGCACAAGACGTGAATATTGAGTGGCTATAACAAATAAAACGGTGGGACTATCATTTGTGTACGAATCAACCAGGTATAAGATAATAGATCATGGATTTTGGAGCGAACGTCTTTCATCCATTTGGCTAAGTAGAGTTTTGGCATTATAGTTGAAAACCCTATATATAATTCCTAACTAAGACAAACTATGACAATTATTGCGAACTGGATAATAAAAGCACACGTAACACTGGCGACAGCCAGGGACTATAATATATACGGATGATTGGAGAGCGTACAGACTCCTACATAGACTTGGTCATGTGCATCGTGTCGTTATCCACAAGTGGCATTTTGTGTACTTAACAACTGGAGTACACACAAACAATATTGAAGCTATGTGGTTGAGGCTGAAAGAGTTTCTACAACCTTATCATGACTCCAGAGGTTGACTATTCTGTAGCCATATGGATGACTTCCTCTACTTCATGCATTATGATTTTAAAACCTCTGAACCTCTTTCTAACCTTGACAAATTTTTGAACCATGTAAAAGAAGTGTATTCGCTTTAATTCTTTAGTTATTTCTAGGATATATATTCACTCTATAGTGACTGTTTGCTGATTAGCCAATATTTCTCAAAGTCACTTAAAATTCGTTCAAATGTCGTTCATAAATTATGGTCTAGCCAAATTTCCTTCAGTTGTATTTACCAGCATCTAAATGTTCGTGCTCTCATCATGACTAGGATCAAGGGTTTTCTATTTAAGGATTCGTTTAGTTATCTACTGAGCTGACTAAGTTCAAATAGCTATTGTTTGATGGAGATAAATACTATCATTTATTTGCAATTAATTTTATTTAACTATTTACGCAATCATCTACAGTAATTAAATAATATAATAAATTTTTGAATGTTTCGTGACTCATTGTTAGCCGCTTCTTCAATGAAAGAGTAAACGATGGTCGTTCATTACTTCCAGGTTTTCAGTGATGGTCTAACTTAGATAGACTCGTGATTTTAATTGTCAAAATCAAATTAACCATAGTTTAAATAGTACAAAACTGTTTAGTACGATCATCCAAAAAAAATCAGGTCTGACAAAGCTATTGTCACTCATATCAGTCGTGTCCCTCCGGTCAAGGTGATTTATGTGGGACATATTTGTATATTCATGTATATTTTAATGGATAAAAAATGTGAAAGGATAGAGTTGAATTTGTACGTATGATAATATTATGAGATATGAATAGAATTAAACTTGATAGCTCGAACAGATGCTCCAAGTTGGATGGACAGTAGGACTTCCTTTTAGCATTGACCAATATGTGGAAAGCTTCAGCTATTAGCTTTCCTTTATAGTTGGAAAAGGCTTTTTGTATTATTTTGATAGTTAATGAAAATGATATGCCCATCTCATTTAACCAGAATGATATGGCCATGACTTGGTTAGACATGTTCTTTTGATTAATCATACTAAATAGTTTTGCATTATTCCTTTGTACTATTCATTTATTTATTTACTGAAGACGTGGCTTACATTCAGTTATGAAACGTCAGAATATTTGATTTCTCTACACATCAAGATATTGTACTTATATTATTTTTATTAATAATAATCTACCTAATACACAATTAATTTGAAATTATCAAGTCAAACCTTGAAGAAACACATCTACAATCATCTACATTGTTTTCATTCAGTTTTATTTCCACATCTATTTTGTTGTTATCAATGTAAATGGTTTATAGATATTGTAGATATAAAGTTATTATTAACACCCTAATTAGTTATATCACTACTTAAGAATGAAGTTAACATTGTTTACACGCTTTTATTTTAGATGTTCATAATAAAATATAAGTTACCTGTGTTTTCGTTTCTTTCATCGTTTGTGTTTTTTTCGCGAGTTAGGTTTCTATGGGATAGGGTCGCTAACCCCATGACCAACATTATCCGGGCTTCAAACCGACAGTAGCCTCAGAGAGGCTCCGGCCGGAAACATGGAGAACTAAAAAATCCATCATCCAGAAGATACAAGTGTTTATTAACAATGACCTACACAAAATACTTCGGATCTGTTGGCCAGACACTATCATCAACAACCTATTGTGGGAGAGAACAAAGGAGATTGCAGTGTAGGAACAAATCAGGAGGAAGTACTGAAAGTGAATGGGACACACATTGAGGAATGCACCGAACTGCGTGACAAGGCAAGCCCCCACGTGGAATCCTCAAGGTTGAAGGCGAAGCGAAATGCCGAAGAACAGATTACGCGGAGAAATTGAGACAGACATGATAAGAATGAACAATAATTGAGTAGAACTAGAAAGGATGGCCGAGTACAGTGTGTGTTGCAGAATTCTGGTTGGCGACTTATGCTTAATTGCAGCGGAGCGGGGGATAGGTAACTGGCGTAAGTAGTTAATTAAGCAAGTACGTAAGACCAGTATCTTCAGTACGATCTACACACAGCATTCACTGTAATACACAGTTATATTTATGGAGATATATAAAAAACATTAAAACGAAACAATGGAGTTTGAATATTAGTTCTATTTCAAAAAAAGCTTATCAAACTTTTTGATAAAATTTTATTCACTGAGCTCTGTTAAAATCATTTACCTAAACTACAAATCGAACTTTGAACATATGGACAGTAGAAATATGACATATCTAAAAGAATTTCAAAACGATTGAAAACCAATTTTAATTACTTACTTTAGCCTGTTACTCCACTATCACCACCACCACAATGGAGCATAGAACACTGACCAACATTCTCCAACTCATCCTGTCATGAGCCTTCTATTCTAGTTCTATTCAACTGTTTTTCATCCTTTTCATATGTCTCCGTTTCTCGAAGTAATCTGTTTTTTGGTGTTCCTCTCCTCCTTTGACCTTGAGGATTCGAATTGAGAGCATGCCTTGTGACATAGTTGGGTGCATTTCTCAATATGTGTCCTATCCACTTCCAACACATCTTCCTAATCTCATCTTCCGCTGGTTTGTTCTCTCCAACAGTAGGTTGTTGCTGTTAGCGTCTGCAAAGTATTTAAGAAATACTAAAAGTAGATATATTATGAAAATATATATCACTCAAAATTAATCCTTATACATATTTTCAATTATCTAAATGACTGATTCATTACAACTCTTTGTCCTACTATTATTCTTTAAATTTGTTTAAGAAATTTATTATTTCTGTTTTGTTTATCTAACTTATATTATTCTTTATCTTTTCTATCACATTTTATAATGTCCTGGGTTCGAATCTCGTGAGGTGGAATCATAGATGTGCACTGCCAAGGAGTCCCACAATAGAACAAAACGGCCGTTCAGTGCTTCTAAGTTTCCCATGGTGATCTGTCTTCGACTGACTCATGATCTCAATTATTTAAATTTTAAATTTCTCATTCTTTATATTTATCATTCAAAATACTATTTAACTGAATATTGTTTTCATTGACTTGATATAAAAAAAACATAACTGGTTGAAGTTAGACATTAACACTGTTGAATGCCGGCGCAGTGGTCTGGAGGTTAAGCTTTCGCACTCGAGACCGACAGGTCCCTGATTAGAATTTCGTTAGGTGGAATCATAGATTTGCACTGCTGAGAAGTCTCATACTAGGATGAAACGGCCATCCAGTGCTTCCAGGTTTTTCATGGTGATCTAGCTTTAATTGACTCATGATTTCAACCGATAAAAGCATTTGATCCATTTATCACCCGGATATGTTTGTATTTCAGTAATAAAAGAATATTTACTAAACATCATTTGATAATTTCGTTAGCTCATCTATGTTCTAGTACATCTGACAGTTTGTTGGCAGAAGAGATTCGAACACAGGACCTTCGGTCTCATGCATGAATGCTCAATCTCCAGACCACTAAGCAGCAAACTCTGCAGCAGTAGGCCTCAACATAAAAAGGGAAAAAGTAACATCATTAAATACAACATGGAGAACACCAAACCAATCATACTTAATAGAGAAACTCTGGAAGAGGTGGAAACATTCACGTATCTGGGTAGCATCATCAATGAACGTGGAAGATCTGATGCAAAAGTGAAGGTGAAGATTTACAAAGCAAGGACAACATTCCTATAATTGAAGAACATATGGAACTCAAAATAATTGTCTGTCAACCAATCTTCAATACAAACATCAAGACAGTCCTACTGTACAGAGCTGAAACGTAGAGAACTACCACAACCATCATTAAAAAGGTACAAATATTTATAAACAATTGTCTAAATAAGATACTCAATATCCGTCGGTCGGATACCATCAAATCAGCCTACTGTGCTAGAGAACAAACCAGATTTTATCTGAAGAAGAAATTTGGAAAAGAAATTTAGAAGTGAATATGATACACATTGAGGAAATCGTCAAACTGCATTATAGGGCAAGCCCCAACTTGGAATCTTGAAAAAAACGGGAAAGAGGAAGGCCGAGGAACACACCGCATTGGGAATTTCAAGCAAACATGAAGAGGATGAATAGCACCTGGAAAGGATTGTCCAAAACAGAGTAGAATGGAGAATGCTAGTGGATGATCTATGTTCTTCATGAGGTATAACAATCGTAAGTAACACCTGACAGTGTTTAAATTAGACAATACATATTAAATGAATTTAAATGGTTAATGTATCTATTGAGAAACTTTCATAAGTCTACTGAAAAATGGAGATCAGAGATTTGGGTGAATCAAATGTTTATAATATGAATGCTTTTTATTTTTAGGTAGTCCTGATACATACTTCTAATATCAAGACTTACAACATAAAGTAAGTTAAATTCATCTTGTATTGATTGTTTGAGTCTTTCCATTGACGTTTAGCACGGAAATTTATCAGTCTCCTGTTGGCATATGTCCATCTTATGTTGATTATCTCGATATTGCCTTAAGTACATACATTCAACTGACGAATCCTAAATAAAGAAAAAAACATGCGTCCTGGATGCCAATGCCAGCCACTATCCACCTCTGTTTTTTTTAGACTGAAATACTTTCAAAATCTATGAATTTATTCAACAAAATACCTGATAAGCTACGAACCTTTAAAAGTTTAAAGTGACCACCAGATATATTTATAATAGTGAATGTAGTACTTGATAAGCATTGACACCAAATAAGATTCTCTGAAAATACAAGAATATAAATAAAGTGCTCACTAGTGACTGGTTTCCATATAGAATTTAGGCATTTTAGTTGAGAAACATAACTGGTCAATTTACCCACTAATAGCAGACAATCAGTCAGCTACAACATAGAACTAGGCACATATATGTATCAGACCAAGTTACTTACTTACATACGCCTGTTACTGCATAGGCCATCGACCAGCATTCTCCAACACACTCTGTCCTAGGCCTTTTTTCTAGTTCCATCCAATTCTTGTTCATTTTCCTCATGTCTATTTCCATTTCTCGGCGTAATGTGTTATTTGGTCATCCTCTCCTCCTTTGGCCTTGAGTATTCCATGTGAGGGCTTGTTTTGTGATGCAGTTCGGTGCTTTCCTCAATGTGCGTCCTGTCCACTTCCAGCACTTCTTCCTGATTTCTTCCTTCGCTGGGATCTGGTTTGTTCTCTCCCACAGTAGGTTGTTGTTAATAGTGTCTGGCCAACGAATCTGAAGTATTTTGCGTAGACAACTGTTAATAAACACCTGTATTTTCTGGATGATGGCTTTCGTAGTTCTCCAAGTTTCCGCCCCATACAGTAGAACTGTCTTGACATTTATATTAAAAATCCTGACCTTGATGTTGGTTGACAGTTGTTTTGAGTTCCAGACGTTCCTCAGTTGTAAATATGCTGCTCTTGTTTTACCGATGAGCGCCTTCACATCTGCATCAGATCCATCATGTTCATTATCTCATTAGCACTAATAGCAATTGATATGGATCATATTATGTCAACGCGGTTTATAACAGAATCCAAATCAAGTCAGTTTAAAAGTCTAAGGAATGACTCTGTCAATATGAGATCAAAAAAATTGTAGATTCATTCTCAATATAGGTGATGATTTGAATGAAAATAAGACAGTGATTTTCTAACATATGTTACTATATCACCCTAGTTACTATTATAATTTACTTATCCATAAATAAAATAATCTTAAATAAAAGGTCAGAACAACAAACATCACTGAATGATTTAAGGCTAGTAGACATTAGATAGATTTAATAATGTTTAATTGAAAATGCAATAAATGCCAATTCTAAAGTAGCTTTGTACAGGAAACTAATATAAAAAAGTATTTTGGGGGCATATGATTCAATGTACATCATAGAAAAAAATATGTACTGACATCTCTTTGTTGTAATACACTATTTATAGAAATGTAATTTCATTCATTCAATTGTATCGTTTAATTGTCTACTCACATTTATTCATTAAATGAATTCTATTTTAATTATGTAATCTGATTAAATAATCAATAAAATTTTTGTTTCCCTTCATTATGTTTCATGTTTTGTATTTAAACATACATAATCCATAAATAACATAGAAATATCCATTCATTTCAATTACAATGTGTAATTGTTATGTCTACTTCTATACTTCTAATGATTTTCTGTCTAATTTTAAGCTTCAATTTCAATTTTACTAACTAAAGTATAACAATATTTCGTTTACAATCAGATTACAATCAGATTACTATATACAATTTCATAGTTGGTAAGACTTAAAATGAAATGAATTTTGATTATATGAATCTCATATTTTTATTGTTTTGATTGAATTTTACAAAGACACTACGGTATGAGTTACTTATATCCATATAAGTAGTATATAACAATAGTCTGGAATAGAACATATTTCAGTCAGTCAGCTACGACGAGGGACCAGGCAAATATATGCATCGGTCCAAATTGCCATATCTCATTCACACAACAAGATGAACACCGGATTCATAAAAGTAGTTAATTCAGAGGTGGTAATATATAAAAGATTGCAATAAGAATTAGTTCGTAGAAAGAAAGATATGAAGCGATTTTAATCTCTTAGTTCAAGGGAAGACAGAGAGTTTATACACCAACGCCATTGTGATCGATCCTGAGCCATGTCACCAAGAGTCTCCAACCATTGGTTACGATAGTCACGCGCATCCCAACCAAGTATTCGCAATCTACCATCATGTCTCAGACCACAAGTTAGTGACAATATGGACTGATATCACGTTTTGATTTGACTGCTCCTCACTTTCTTCCAACCATCCCCTACACTAGTCAGCATTGCGCGTCGTGGTAATCGGTGTTCAGGCATACACAACACGTGGCCCAACCATCTCAGTCGATGAAGATTCACAACCTCACCAACTGATTTACCATCATTCCCTAATACCCTGAGTCTAACCTCACTATTACTTACCCGGTGATCCCAGAAGACGCCAACAATATTTCTAAGGCATCTGTGGTCAAATACTAGTAGCTTACGAGTATCTTCTACTATTAATGGCTATGTCTCGCTGCCATAAATTTAAACAGAATGTATTTCAGTAGAAAATCGAGAAACAAACAATGGGAACAAAAAGTAATTGGTATGAAAATGTACGAACAATGAAATTTGAGACGATGGACTGATATTTACAAAAAAGAACAGTCAAGTTTAACACATTGGATTGATACTTTGCAAATGTATGTGTGCATGTATGTATTCAAATACATTCGATTGCCCCCTCTCCACTCGTGTTCTTATTGACTACGGGGGCTGGACGTATTTAATTAATCATTTAATACTTTTAAGAGAAATTCAATGAGTTACTAACAGTAGTAAATATCTACCATTAGATCAATACATTTAGAAGTATTAAAGATTTTGATTGAAAATATCTAACGAACCATACAATGATCATTGTTCAAAGGGGGTTTTTTTCAGAAAAATCTTAAGCTTAGATGAACATTACATAATGAGATTTTTCATACAAATCGTTTCATTTATCATTATAATGATAAGAAAGAACGAAATTTTGAGCAAAATAACAACAATTCCTTATAATTCATTTAGTTCTCTTCAGTTGTAGATTCAAATTACTTATATGAAAGAGTTTAGTTGGATGTTGATAATGATCACATAGTTGTATTAAGGTTATAAATAAATTTAATAGGATATATAAGTTATTGGAAATATAAAATCGTGAAGGATGGATAGCTCATAGACTTGTTCGAAACGAAGATCAGTGTCATGCAAGGTTGCTTACTCTCATTATTTCTTTTCCTCTTGGTGATCGACTGAATAATGAAGACGTCAACATCTGAAGGGAAACATGGGATATAGTGGACAGGTAAGATGCAGCTCGATAATCTAGACTTCACAGATGATTTGACTTTTCTATAGCACATGTAACAACAAATGCAGGAGTAGACGCCAACCAGCATTCTCCAACACACACTGTATTCGGCCTTCCTTTCTAGTCTTACTCAATTGTTGTTCATTCTTATCATGTCTGTCTCCATATTGTGTTTTTCGCTCATTCTCTTCCCATTTGACCTTCAGGATTTCATGTGGGGGCTTGTCTTGTCACGCAGTTCGGCGAATTCCTCATTGTGCGTCCCATTCACTTCCATCATTTCTTTCTGATTTCTTCCTACACTGCAATCTCGTTTGTTCTCTCGCACAGTAGATTGTTATTGATAGTGTCTGGCCAACGGATCTGAAGTATTTTGCATAGGTAACTGTTAATAAACACTTGTATCTTCTGGATGATAGATTTCGTAGTTCTCCAAGTTTGTGCTCCATACAGTAGAACTGTGTTGACATTTTTATTGAGAATTCTGACTTCGGTGTTGGTTGAAAAACAATTGTTTTGAGTTTCATATGTTCTTCAATTGTAGATGTGCTGGTGTTGTTTTCCGATCAGTCCCTTTACACCTGCATCATATTCACCGTGTTCATCAATGATGCTGTTCAGATATGTGAATGCTTTTACATCTTTCAAATCTCCGTCAAGTGTGATTTGATTGATATGTGTTGTGTTTTATCGGAGAATCTTGCTTTTCCCTTTGTGTATGTTGAGACCTATTGCTAATAACAGTACCATAAACATATTAAATACAAATTCAAATCAATGTCTGTTCAATAAAATTCATTCCTGTTCAAATGATTTCCAAGTAGTATGCCTTCTCAATCTCATCATATCAATTCTTTTTAAAAGTTTCGTATGTTTATGGATTATCTTGTTATAAATCTCAAACAAAAGTTACCAGTATATCTAAATCAGAGTTCCGTCTCTTGTTCTCAGAAAGCAGTTTTAGTGGATATAATAACATTTTCAATGGTTGAGATCATGAGCAAATTGGAATTCGACCACTAGTCACGACTTCTCACTATAACTCCGAGAACTCCTTCACGAAGCTGATGACTAGTGAGCACATGGTAATTATCAGTTTTTAGGGGTTTGTTAAGTTCTAATGCGATGCCGTGACCAGTGAAGCTAATCCGTGTCGAGTAGAGACAAGCATCTACCTCAGTACAATGGAAGATGGTCGCACAACTTCGTGGATTGGTTGAAGTTAGACATTAACACCAATATTGATTTTATTTTACACACGTAATACTCCCTTAGTACCGTTTTCCTTTCATTAAAACAACAATACTTTATTGAAAATGAGAACTGATCGTTTTTGTTTTGTATTGATTGTTTATATTATTTTATTGTTGTTGGGGACTCTAGATCCACAGAATGACTTATTTTTTTTTAATTTTGTTCAGAAAATTTAAATTCCTTTGTTTTCGCGCTAAAATCATTCTTTTCACCTTCATGTCGTATTTTCCACTTGGGAGAATCTTATACACTATTGGTCCGTTATGTCTTTTAGTATGCTATTCTTCAAACTTAGTAACTGTTTTTAGAAAGAATTTGTAGTGTATGCTACTGATTTTGATGAATATAAGTAGAATGTGTCATGAATTGTAAGTGATATACCTGGTAGTAGAAGGTTAAGAAGATCGAAGTGAAGTAAACGAAAACAAAGAGTGATTGGTGTGAAAACTAAGGAATAATCAAGCTTAAGGTAATTGATTGATATATCGCAAATGAAGTATTTACCATATGGTTTTCAGATTTTACTATGAGATTATGTTATTTCGTATTAAAATACATTTGATCGTTCCCACTGGTGTTTTAATATTCATTACAGTATTCCTGAAGTTTATTTCTTATGTAGTTATTACCAGTATGATTTAAGTAAACTTCTGTTGGAAAAACAATGCAAACTTATATTGTACAATTAATGATAAGTATCATTAACTACAGCTTTAAAACATAACTATCTTAACTGTTTGAGTTCACTTAATATTGTTTGCTTGAGTCTTCCCATTGTTTTTTAGCACTATGATTGATCAGTCTCTTATTGTCATATGTGCAAGCTGTGCGGATTGCCTCAGTGTTGCCTTAAGTCACAAACTTTCTAAGCAAAGATAGATAATAGCTAGTAGTTGAATCTAGGACGCGTGATTCATCCTATTTAGGACTCTTCAACTGGATGTACCTGCATCTCAGAGTTGATGTTCACAACAATTAGAAGATACAAGCAAACAATATCAAGTGACTTTAAACTTTATCCCATTGCACAAGCAGATGGCTATCAGGATTCAATACTTAAGTAAATAACACGATGGCATTTGAAGTGAATGATACTATGTTCGAGTCCCAGTGTGAACATCAACTATGAGATAATGGTACATCCAACTAATGACTTCCAAATAAGACCAAACGCAAAACCTAGATTCCAATGCTAGCCACTATCCATCTTTCCTCACATATCTTAACTCTTATATATTTCATTTTATTTAATCATATATTATTTTTTCTAATCTGAGAATATATTTTCACTAGAGACTGAATGTAATCCAAGGATTAAAATAGAATTAACTTTAGAAAAATAATTACATGAATTATATTATTTAATCATTATTATAATGGTTTATACTACTTACATAAGAATAAAAATTCCAGACAATAATATACTTTTTCAATATGATTATTTCCAGATTAAAATTTAAAAGTGGTTTTTGTGGATATTTTAACCCAGGACTTATCGGTCTCGCGCGTGAACGCTTAATCACTAAACCATTGAGCCGACCGATTTTCATTGGGGTTAATGTCTAATTTCAACTGATCCACGAACTCATTTCACCGTCTATCATTGCCTTCCGCGAATTACTATCTCACAACAGAGTCGATTGAACTGCACCGGTCACTGCTTCTTAATAGAACTCCAGAAAATACCTCTTGAAGCTAGTCACTAGTTAGCATATGTTGATTAATGTTAGAAGGGCTTCTTGTGGATATTATAGCACCCACGACCTCGCCTCGAGAGATTCGAAATGAGGATCTATTCGCTTGGTTTGCGAATGCTTAACCGCTAGACCACTGAGCTGGCCGGCATTAAACTATGTTAATGTTTAACACCAACTAATCCACAAAATTGTACGATATATTTACCGTTGTTATCAGTGAGTTGGTATCTCGCGACAAACTCAGTCGAACTCTACTGTTCACTGCTTGTCAATAGAACTCTAGGAAAAACGTCTTGAAGCCAGTTATTAGTGAGTATATGTTGATTAATATCAAAAAGAATTTTTGTAGATATTTTAGTAATTTCAATAGTTTAGATCATGAATTAATTGAAGCTAGACTACCAAGCACTGAACAACTGTTTCGTCCTATTATGCGACTCCTTAGCAGTGCACATTCACGATCCCACCGCGAAAGTTTCGAACCCATGACCTATCAGTCTCATGAGCGGACGCCTAATCACCAGACCACTAAGCCGGTCGGCATCCGACGGTGTTAATGTCTAACTTCAACTAATCCACAAAATCTGTTATTTCGCAACTTACATTAAAGAACTGCATCTACAAATTAGGTTGTATCGATTATGATGCCTTCTATATTAGAGAGTCATCTCGAGAAATCTTGACTAGAGCCAAAGAACATATTATGCACACAAAGAAACCTCCTAACAATCCTGTAGAATTGGATAAACTTCAAATTAAATCGGCAATAGCAGTTCATGCTATTTTCAACGACCACCAAATTGATTTTAAAAATATCAAAATATTACAAAAAGGCTTTTCCAATTACAAAGAAAGGAAAGTAGCTGAAGCGTTCCATATAATGCTTAATCCTACTTCGCCCAATAGAAAAGAAGGCCTTACCATACATCCTACTTGGACTATCTATTCTAGCTATTCAGTCTGATCGTATTTACAATTCACACTACCATATTGCAAATTAAACTCTGTACTTTCTCACCGTAAATGTCACACAATTTTTCACCCTTAAACAATACACACATACATACACACAAATTTACATACATATCACTTATGAATCATCTTGACAGAAATGACATGACATCAACTTGTTCAGACCTGTTTTTTGATTGATCAAATATTATTCTTGTATTGTTCCGTTGTACTATTTAAACTTGGATTAATTTT